>VZTG01002166.1:2429356-2509329 GCA_013397845.1 Melanocharis versteri | reverse complement strand
AAAAAAAAAAAAAAAGCACGTATTTTGAAACAGCTCAAAGAAAATTCCAGAAGAAAATAATTAGAGACACATCTTTTTCTGGTTCTGGTCTTGCTCTATTCTCAGTGTCAGGTAATGCAGGTGTATTTTCTAAAACAAAAGCACATCCTCATATTTTCACATGTACCTAGGGATCTCCTTGGCTCTATAGAAACCAGCTGCATCATGTCTCCAGTCAAACGTATAAAACCAAAGGCACCAAAAACCTCTCCTCTTCTAAGAAACTCTGGGTCATAAAAATGGCTGCTCTCAGATTCACTGTCAATACTGAGCCTAACAACCAAAACTTTATACAGTTCAGAGAGGCTGCGAGTTTTCGCTGCCAGCACAGACACGCTCACCCCTTCCACTCAGACTCAATGGCAAACTGTGCTGCAGGTCTGCTCTGGGTGGAGATGGCAAACAGATGAGTTCCCACACTTGTGTGCACTTGGGTTCTTTTGGGCAATTTTAGATGAATTCAGAGGTCACTGGAAAGTGAATCCTGACAGGACGGAATGCTTAAATTACAAGACAAAAAGCAAACAAACTTGACCCCCACTCTTCATGATGGCTCTGACAATTGTGAAACAAAAAAAAAGAAAGAGGAAATCACTGAAGTTTTGTTAGGAAAAAGCATCTTGTTGTGCAATATAGCATTATATCCCTCTGTGAAATGGGGAGATTAAAATCCGCTGTATCTCTCTGTTTTTCTAATTCTCTTCTCCCCCTAAAAATTCATGGACTCAGGACAAGTGTGGCATGCACTAAGCATTCCAATTGCTTTTGAAAGGAGCATTTTGCTAGTGGAAAATGTGCTGTCTCTTTGATTGCAAATGTAGTTGATTGTGAGGAGAATGAAAGGATGACCTATGACATGACCTGCTAGCACAGTAAGGTCATTTTTTTTTCCCCCTGCTCACACAAAAGATAAGAGGCTGACTGCTTACAAAGTGTTCTGGCAAATGGACAAATTAGGGCTGCCTGGACTCCCGCTCTGGTCAGGCAAGTTATTCTAAGCGAAGATAAGTGAAAGTTTGAAATGTTTTGAGGAGGAGGCAGACTGCGAGCTTTCATTCCTTCCCCAAATGGATGGATTGTGAAGGAAGAGAGCTGTGCAAAAATGGCTGGCCTAGGAGTTTCAGGTTTCAGACTTCAAGTTTCCATAGCTGAGCAGTAGAGAGGAGGAGGACAGGATGGCTGCGTGGATGTAACGTTGGACAGCAGCAGCTCAGGACAGCAAGCCTCTGTTTGACTCCCAGCCCGACCATTTGTTTTCTGTGAGGCACCACACAATAACAGACAGGCAAACAAAATCCTCCTTTGAGATGCTGAGGCACAAGCCAGATCTTCGGTAAAATTCCTACAGCTATGTTACCATAGCATTTTATTTGAATAACACCTGTCCATTCAGGACAACTCTGACATTGTGAAAATTCAACTTTATGGCTCTTAAATCCAGACTTGCATTGGCTGGTCAGGTCAGCGCATGGGTCAGTTTCTGTCCGTGTGTGTCCATGTGCATAAACTGACTCTTGATCTACTGTCAGACCAACATTTCAAGCTCTGTATGAGTCAGAAAAAAATGTTTTCATACCTTGGTGGTGTGTTACGAGATAAAATTATCTGTGAGTGAGAAGTGTTCAAATAGGCTTGTGCTGTTCATTTATACACCTAGCTAGAAAACTGAGCTGCTTTTTAGCAAAACTAAGGTCAGGTTTCAGTTGAGCCCTCAGTGAGGCTCTAGTTTGGGCGAAAGTCCCCTGATTCCAACAAATAAACAGCCGAAAGCTCAATCATTTTAGCACAGAATTGCTTTGAGATTTGGGGTTTGAACCCTAACCCTCAAAGCAGAATTCCTGAGTATGAACTCACTCAAACCAAAGCCAAAACAAAGGCTTTCATGAAACCCAGGAAATCTGAAACACCAACTTTCTTAGCAGTGCTACAAAGCAAGCTCCAGAAAACCACGGAAAAGACCAAACACCACAAAAAAAATTTAAACAGATGGAAAATGTCATTTCCTGGAAATGCTCATTTCTTCCTACAAAACTGGCAGGTTGTCTAATTTCTGTTTGATCTGCTTCAGAAATATACAGTATCAGTAAAGTTCCACCTGAAGTGTATCTGGCATATACCTGGTATCAGCTGCAAATCAAGGAACTCTCCAATCAGAAGCAGAATCTGAATCACCCACCATAGGGTGACAGGCCAGATATATGTTTTCAATGCATTCATGGAAAGTTGTCAAATGTGGTGCTGTGTGATTTCACTTCACAATTTTTTATTTTTTTTTTAATATAGAAATGAAATATTGGGAAGTTCTGGAAAACTTGCAAAATGAGACATGTATCCCAGCATCACCCTGATGAATCAGATTTGCGCCATCTGACAGAATGTCACTGTCAATTCATCTGGGCTCTGGTCCAGAGCAATCTTTAAGAAAGTGTTGTCTCAAAGCATGGCAGAAATCTCTTGCAAGGGTTCATATGTTTTATATGAAGAACTTTCTTTAGTGCTTCACAAAGTCTGGAGCTATGTTAAGAGGTAAGTGAGAGGCAAAGCTGAAGCCCATTCTTGCATAAAGTATAAGCCCAAACCTTTCCTTTTTAGTTATTTTCTTACTAATAAAAATGAGCATATAAATGACCTTCTTAACCCCATCAAAATCAAATTTGTGACATAAAATAATCAACAAGAGTGATTCTGTCCCCCATCTCCTGTGTCCCCCACCCCCACTGTACACTGTTCCCATTCCCTTCTGGTGGAAACTGTGGGAAAATTCAGTCCTGTGTGTCTGTCAAGCCAAGTCTTCATCTGTGACCAGAACAATGAAGACAGAGAATCTGGAGATCATTTCCCTCAACACTGCCTTGGACATGCTGATATTATCATGGTGCTGTAGAGCATTCATACCTCCTTTGTCATGATTATATCTCTTAAAAATGTGGCCATATCTGCACAGTGATTCACCATGAGGTTAAAATGAGCAAATTCAAATAGAAACTTTTATTGCCCCTTGTTTTAGAATATAAAACAAAATGCTTGACATCTGGTCTCTTTTAATGGCATCTGGAGTCGTGTCTAAAGAGATACTGCAAATTCAATTTCTTCAAGTGCATTTGAATTTCAGTGTGAGTTATTTGAGCAGAACACAAACTTCTCAGTTTAGAGCTAGTTGAAATTACAGAGCAAGAGGGAAGACACTCTCTAAAGTTCCTTTAGCTAAAATCAGTGTCTCTACATTGTACACCCTTTGATCTCTGGATAACAAAGAACAACCTCAGCTTAGAGGCAGGATGGGAAGGAGAAGCTGAGGAAATAAAACATTCATTGAAAGGCACCATCAGCTGTCGTTCAGCCTCAGGGTGAGACACTGCCTGCTACCTTTTTAGATCACCTTTTGATTTCCAGCTTGCTTGCTTTCTTCTTTCAGAGAGTAAAAAACTTACCAGCAACTTCTGACATGTTTCAGGTGAGCCATTTCACCATTCTACATCCTCCATGCAGCATTATCTTCTATCTTCCTGCAATCATTTGGAGAGCCTCCCACTGCTGGTGTGGGACTGCTCCTGATGGATATAGCATCTCATGTGTTGAGCTTTGCTGGCAATGGGATGTACAGGTTCAGCAGATCTCATGGCTACTGCATGGACATGGGCTTCTACTCTGGAATACCTCTGTCTTCATTGTAAATAAATATTTACACGAATTATGTGAGCTAAAAATCACAGAATCTGACTCACGAGGAATGTGCAAGGCTCTGGCAGCTAATTCCAGCTCTGCAAGGAACCGAGTCATAGGTCAGCAATCAGCACTTTGTTTGGATGCAGTATCAAATTCATAAAGCTGCTATGTTTTGGTCACTAGAAGGAACAGAGATATCTATTGTGTTACCACCGATCAGCTGCAGTGTAGCATTGGTTCTTCACAACTGGTGGAGCTGGAGGCAGAAAAACTGAAATCAAAGCTCTCTAAATTTAATCTACATTACATCAGTTTAAAACTGGGACAGACTTAAGACAGATATGGCCAGTAACCAACAGTTCCTGCAGTTCTGCTGCCAGGCAGTAACTTATTAAGTTGCTATAACTCAGCTGTCTGTCTGAACCCTAGCACATTCAGTTAATGAGCACTCGGTAATTTTTTTTAACCATGCTGAGATTTCTATTAAAAGCATTCAATTTGGGTTTTTGAACGCGGCTGCTGGGCTTTAGAAGGAGGAGGAAGTTATTTAAGTTCTTCTCATGCATAGAGAAAAATCAGGGGTTAGAGTTTCTTCTTGTTTTCCAGATTGCTATCAAATGGCTCCCACACTCACTTTCCAAGTGGCGTTTATTCTCAGCTCGTTGCAGACACTGTTATTATTTAGCAAGGAAAACAGCAGCTTCCAGGAGCACCTTGACTCCGTATTCCAGGCTCCCAAATATTGCTAAGCTAACAAGTGCAAAATAAGGGCTTTAGAACATTTAACATGTGGCGACAGAACTGAATATTTGCAAGTATATTGGTGCACTGCAAGAACATCAACAGCAATAGGATAACCTGTATCTCTACTCATTGGGCCAAATTCTGCTGCCTGTTTTCAATGCAGTTACCCCAGCAAAATCAGCTGAGTGACTCCAGATTTATATTCATGTAATGGAAAGCAGAATCTGTCTCACCATATGGAATCAATTTGGAAAGAAGTCTAGTTGCGAGTTTTATCTACAACTTATTGAATTGTTCATTTTTCTTATTTTCTTATTTCTATTTTTCTTGGTTTCCTTGCAGGTTGATAAGCAATCTGAATGCCTGCTGAGGACTAAAGTTATTATTAAATATCTGAAAGTAAAGGTACCTAGAGAAATGGATGGCCTATCCTATTTCCCAACCACCATCCAAGTTTCTTTTTGTTGTTACCACACAGAACTCTGACCCAAATCATCACCAGCCCAAAGCAAAAGTGTACAAATAAGTCATAAAAGAGTATTTACCTCAGGAATAACCTGTCCAGAGCCTGCTGTATGTTTATACAATCACAGCACTTGCAGAATGGAAGGAATTCTGCCTCTTGGGCTGAAGAATACACAGACCTCAAACAAGGGGTTCAGTGGCTCCCAGGTGCTGCAGCCCCTGCTCCCTGGGGTTCCATACATCTGGATTTCTTCCACAGCTGCAGTGCTGGGTCCATGCAGACCCCATGCCCATCATACAGGTTACAATAGACACAGCAGGCTGACAGGCCCGTGGGGCTCCATCTTACCCAGGATGCTCTCAAGCATCCAAAGAGAAATCTCGTGACGCTAAATGTCAGCTGGATTGCCACATCAGGAATGTCTTTACTAGGATTCTCTGTTTTGACAGCTTTGGAACAGAAAACAAAACAGAGATCTACGAATTTCTGGCCAAATCAATGGGCATGAGATTTGTGCTTCCTATTCCAGTGGAAGGCCTGGGATGAAGCTTATGGCAGCATTTGAGAATTATCAGTGGCGGTTTTTTTTTCAGAGAGACCATGTATGTCTGGAAAATCATTTTGAACCCATGTACTTAAGATACAATTAGACACTTAATTAATTCCATCTTAAATCCACAGATGTTGTATTTTAATTTGAAATGTACAATTGATCCTAAAAGATATGGGGGTTTGTGATGATAATCTCTAATGTGGGGGAAGGGGGAGGTTATGGAATAAAGGGACAGATAAAGTCAGTAAAGCAAACTGTTGGCCTGTAACTACATTTCAATAATGTTATATTTAGAGAGTACTGTCTTAGGGTTTGTTATAACTGTTATCTTTCAATGAAAGCAAAATAATCCTCCTTACACAAGTAAACAAGAAACATGATAGATAGAAGTTACAATAGCTGATTTTTTTTTTCAATGCAACCTCCTACAAGATTAAAAACAGAAAAATGAGTGAACTCCCTTCAACACAACACTAGATTTTCATGAAATAGTGAAACTTCCCAGAAATTACTTGGAGATGGACAAAGCCACTCCTGTGCAAATATTTAAATAATGTGAAAGAGGCACAGCAGAAATGGGTCTGAATAATTGGCATTGTACTTTATAGACAAAGAAGTGAAGGAAAATTATTTAATGTCAGCTAGTTAAACGAAAAGCCTGAGTCTAAGATCCTCTTATAAAGATAGAGGCAAGAAGCAACAAATTTGGCTAATAAAATTAATAGTGTACTTTCATCAAGATTTGTGAAAGATGCTTTAAGTTAACACCATTAATGACATTTTGAATAAGAAATGAGCACTCTGATAAATTTATACAGCCTTATGAAACAGCCCGAAGCTGGACAACTGAATAGGTCTGCAAAGAGAAATGAGAAAAGGAAAATCCATTCTAGCTCTGCAGAGCTGAAATAAACTCGAGCAGTCGTGTCCCTGCCCTGCTTACTTCCTGAGAAAGCTGGGGATGACACAGAAAGCCAGCGCTTGGGAAAGCAGGTCGCGGATACAGTCACCTGGACTGCTGTGTGAAAAGGCAGGGCTATAAATCTGAGCTGCAGCACGGCCAAGTGCAGGACACCCAGCTATGCAAAGTGAGTGCTGCCAAGACAGCAGACTACATCTGGCAAGCTGTAGCTCTGGAAATACTTGGGGTCTGGAGGTGTCCCTGATGCTGTGCTACAGCTGAAAGGGTTCATTTATTTCAGGGTTAGATGAAGAAATGTGATACTAATAAACAGGACAAGGAAAGTCACCAAACATTTACTTTGGGAGCTGGTGCCCAGCTCTGTACCGAGTACTGAGGAATGATGAAGAGTGCAGAAAATACTTGGAAAATGAAACAAAGGGTTGAAATTTTTCCTTATACTGAAACACTCAGGAACTCAACAGATTCCTGTGTCAAGGAGAATATAAAAGGGTGATTTGCTTGGCAACACAAATGATGTAATTCTTCAGAGTTGCAAAAGATCAAATTATAAGAAGCTTAACTGTCTGGGCACTGGAGTTAGACAAATTCTGACCAGTGACTGATTAGCCACTAGGACAGCTTAATAAGGTTAATTAATAGTGAATTCCCATCATAGGCCGTTTTAAACCAGAACTAGAATGTTTTCTAAATTAGATGCTTTTTTGGAAAGCTTACGAAAGTCCTGTGTCTAAGTTATGCTGGAGGTCAGAGTAAACGATGATACTCCCTCCATCTGGTTTTGTGGTATTCCAAGTCGGAGCCTCAGAATAATCTTCCAAAGGGAAGGAGCTGGCTTCTAACATATCTAGCTAGCATTAATTGTAAGTGTTTGGTTCTGATTGACAAAATGCATTCTTCAATGGCAGTCTACAGCAAATTGATATTCCTACAGCAATATGATTTTCCTAATCTTACTACTAAATTTTGACAACTATTCTTTATTAGTTTAGATTGTCTTTAGCAGAAATACTTGTTAGGAAGAAGCTGTCCTCCGAACAGCTGCTAAATTAGACAAATTCCCTTATAAAAGAAACTTAGAACTGTGAGAAAGAGACTTTGTGCAAGATTAGATTAACATAACAGTTTACTTCAAAAAGGAAAGACCTAAAGGACAATGCCATAACATGTGTATCAAGTCGCTTGTCTCAGTTCCAGAACTAATTACTATTACAAATATTGACTCTGCGCATCCTGCCAGCAATCCAACAAGATGTCTCTCACTACATTTTCTGTTGAATCAGTCCCAGCCCCAAAACTATACGAGACTGTTCTACTGGTGTTTATATAGACCCCAGGCCAGAGCAAGTGATTAGCTCCGGCTGCTGTGGCTGCTTCAGCAATGCAGGATAGCTGAAGCCAGACCTGCATTTATTGAGTTTATTGTTTGTCTCATCCTTGAATTTGCTGTAGGTGAAGACAGACAGAGGCCTTTATTTTTCCAGCTCTCAGAATTTTCATATTTATCTTTTCTTAACACAAATGAAGGGGGGAAATGGTGGATAATGAAGTGACGTTTTTCATTCGAGCAGGTTTTTTTTCAGCAATGTAAGTCCTTGCTAAAAGGTTTAGTAAATCAAAATGAAGCTGTATTAGAAGATAACTCTGTCAGGTAATATAAAACTCCTTCACCCTTTCTGACCTCGGTTCCCCTAAAGAAATTATAAAATTTATTTCTTTGGGGCAAACACTGGGGAGTTGTCTCCTTTATTCTCGTTTGGTACCAGTGCCACTACACTTTTTAGCCTCTATTTACATATTGCACTTTTCCATCTCCTGACAACACTGTATAAAAACAAAATTATATGGCATAAATACACAAAAAAACCACAGGCTAAAAAATGCAAGCTAAGAAATACAAAATCTCGATGACCTTTGGCAATAGCTCAGCCAAAAAACCTAAAAAAATCCGAAAATTATCCACAAAAGCTAAAACACTTAATCAGAATATTTCTAAAATCACATGCTCTGGCTTTTCTTCTACTTTTTTTTTTTTTAAACTGACCTAAGTCTTTCAAGTAGAGTGCAAAAAGAGGGTTAAGTAAAACGCAGAGGGCTTCTACATGTTAAAATTGTTGAATCTCTTAAAATTTTCTCCATTCCTTTTTCCTCTCATTCCTTTTTTTCATAATGCAGCTATGGAAGGGAAAAACCCATTATTTACATACAAGGCTAGAATTCCTCCACTGAACCCCTCATATTATTTTTTCTAGAATAATTTTAATACAGATTCGAATTCCACACAATTGGACAGGATTCATCCTATTCATGCCTTCAGTTAATTGCACATTCCTAAAGCTGTCGGTGATAATTTTGGTGAAATGTAGGGTGTGCTGCATGGTGAAAAAGCATCAGACGCATCCTTCAGACACAAATGCTTACTATTGTTTAAGCTCAGTTTGTGGAAAGTAAATGCAAACTCTAATTTTAGCTTCAGTCGCTTTATTTCTGACTTTGTAAGCAATTTTCTGAGAGGAGTCTTCTCTTTCTATAGAGTGTAGGATCTTCTTAGTTAACCAAAATTTTCAATAAATGAATGTTTAATCCTCAATCACCTAGAATAACTACCAATTATTTTAGTGATAGAAACACATAAACTGGGCTCACATTAGGCAGTTATACTTTGGATTGACTTCATACTCTGTGGAAAAAATACTTTTACTCTTTTGAAAATCTGTTCCTAACCATATTTTTAAGACATCATTTAAACAAAAATAGCAATGTCTGTGCAAGATGCTTCTGTAACAGTTTTCATGAAGGACCCCACAGGAGAATAAGTCCAGTACTGTCTTCCCAGGGGTAAAATAAGATGAAAAAGGAATAAGAAGATTTTTCCTAGATACCAAACCTGGAGATGGACATATTGGGTACCTTGCTTTAGACATGAATTAGGCAGAGATGAAACATCAGGATCAGCAGCGCAGTCAGAGGCACCGGAGGGAAGGCAGTGTGTGGCACCCCTTTGGGAGGGTTAGAGAGAGGAGTTTTCCAAGCAGCCATAGTGGGAGCAGACACCATTTTTCATTGTGTCTGAGAGGCAGCAACAAGACTGAATGATGTGCCAGTAAAAGGCAGTTAATTTTCTTTGTATTGGCAATATAGAATTTGAACTTGACTTGTCTTTTCATCAAATTAGTAGTGGAGCAGACAGTAGACCATTTATCTTGTAGACCATCTTACATCTGACACCTGAAATTCACTCTGTCCAAATTCAGCACTTTATTTTGGCAAGCAGTTATGTGTTCAGATTTTCGGTCTTTGCTTCTTGGATGATTCAGAGTACAGTAATTCAGGAAGTAATACTTTACATCATCCAGTACAAGAAATGAGGCCATTTTTTCATATGCTATTGCAACCATCCAAAGCTATTCCTTTCATGGTCTAAAAGAAAAGAGAAGGATAGAAAAAATGTTTGGAGAGAACTGCCAATAAAGGCCATTTATTTTGCATTTCACTTTTCAGTCTTTTTTTAGTGTTCAACAGTCCCAAGTTCTGAAACAGTTCATTTAATAAGATGTTAATAATTTTGGAAACATCAGAACTAACGTTCTTGCCAAGTAGACAGGCCTGTTTTGATATCTTAGTAATGAATAGCACCTTCACCCCTGACTATTACTAGCCTTTGCTATGCTAAGTTGGCATCATTATAAAGTTCATAGGTGTTTTCTTTCCAGACCAAAAGAATGAAAGATTTTATCAAGATATGAAGTACGTTCTAGCAATATGGACAATTTCTTTACTGCTGAAAGTGTAGCTTTAAAAATCTATAGATCCTACTTACGAACAAAAAAATTCCTTATACAGCTGTATTCTGTTGTTTCCACATTTGTTTAAACACAGGAGTCTGGCTAAGGAATATACAAACGATTCATAAAAACATGCCTATGTTACACATGTGTGAACCACATGGAAAGTAACATGTGGATTTCCAACTCGGGGCACGGGTTTCCCTTTTTATAACTATTCGAAGAAAATTATTCTTAGTAGGGACGTTTTTTCAATAACATTTTTTGAAACCTTAACTTCAGAGGGTATCAAAAATGCCTCTCATGAGATATGGGGCCACACATATTGCAGACAGCTGCTTGGAAAAGTTAAGACCCACCTGAAAAAGCAAAAGGGATGAAGTTTCCATAGCTCATTCCTTTCAGCAAGCGAGAACCATACCTGGAAGACCGACCAGAGATACCCTCCATTTACCTCCATTTCTATTAACTGCACCTTAAATCCCTGATCCAAATGTAAAAGATGGCTTATTCTGCTGGCAACATAAAGTCAACAAGAAGGTGGGAGTCATCATTCGCATAGTCACTGGCAGCAGTGAGGGTCCCCATTTTCAAAGAGTGCAGCTGACGAGCTTGGAAGACAGGATGTCATCCAGGGGGACTGGGACAATCCTGGTAAGTGGGGCCGTGGGAAGCTCGTGGTGCTCAACAAAGCCGAGTGCCAGGTGCTGCACCTGGGTTGAGGCAAGCCCCGGTACCAATCCAGGCTGGGGGGTGAACAGATCAGCCACAGAGAGGTCACATGCAGGCTCTGCCAGAGCTTTCCTCACGCCACGTGACTCCCAGCCTAACATCCTCAGTCCTGCCACGAGCTCCACACAGAAGGCTTCCCACAGAAACCTGTACGGCCGTATTCCTGCACACCACTGCCAAAGCAATTTCTTTCACGAGGGAATTCAGGTCCCCTTCATACCACTGCATTTTGATATGGCTTTTGGACAGGAAAAATTAAGATATTACCAGAGTATTCCCAATTTCTTAACTTTCTTTCACAAGAGGCCACCCAATGAACACTGGAAGGCTGTTCCTTGTGCTGCAATATTTTCTCCAGTGTTTTGTTGTAAAGCATTACATCTAAGAGCAAAGAATCATTATTTTTTCAGTCCAAGCTCTCTTACAGAATGCTTCTTGTCTTTTCACTCCGCTGTCTTTGCACTACTGAAACTGCTTTACCACAATGTAAAATCCAGAAAGCTCCTTCTGGAGCTGGTGCAAGCTTAAATTCAGAGAGCATTAACAGTAAATTTGATTCAATTATTTTGAAGGCAGAAAAAGCAAACTATCACAGGTTCAAATATGGTGTTAGTGAGCACAGCAAAGAGCCTGCAGTGACAAAAAGTAAAAGAGGGTGGGAAAGAAGGCAGAGAAAGAGCAAGAATAGGTTTTGATAAACAAGAAAAGATAAAAGCTCCACTGTTTTCAGGTATTGTAACTGAAGTAAGAATCATTCCCAATGATCTCAATGTTTTTGTTATAAACAAAGAAAATGAGGCAGGATTATTTAAGGTACCAGCAATATAGGCTCTAGTCCCAAGTCTGTCCCTACAAACTGCTGATGGAGGGGCAGGGAGAGGGATATTGATGCACATAATGTGGGGGCCATCACATAAAAATGAAGACTAAAAGAAAGTCTAGTATTTCCTCATAGGAAATGCACAGCACGGTGCAAATGAAGTAAAACAACGGTCTAGCAAATGGAATTGTGACAAAGGGTGGTCCCAGGGGTTTCTGCTATGGCTCCTATTTTGGGACTGGGAACTGTGGTGACTCTTAACAAAAAAAAAAAAAAAAAAGGAGATTTATCTGGAGACAAATAGGTGCAGCTGTGGAAAACAACCATCCTAAGAGAGCACCTTAAATCACCTGGCACTCTGGGGCCAGGATAGCTGAAGTGGCGGCTGATCCCATGCGCCAGATCTGCCCTGCCCTGCGTCAGCAGACAGGAGACTGAGCGTGCTCCAGCAGAGACATCGAAAGTGCAAGCCACATATGTAACTGTTATAATGGAAAATATATATTCCCATTGGCTCCACTGTCAGATACTCTGAAGCCATGGAAAATGCCACGAAAGATAAGCCATGCACTTCTCTGTTCGTTCCACTTGTTTGAGTTGTTCTCTGCTCTGGGAGTCCTTTATCAGCACCATTTGTACAAAGGCATCAGTCTGCTTCTGATAGCTATTGCTGATATCATTACTGCTGAAGGATTGCTAGGGGCATTTATTTCTGAACAATGAACAATGGGCCATGGGCAACGTGTAATCAGGGGTTTATCCACTTATCTATTAAGATACTTAGTTAAATTGTGGGGTCCCGTTGCCTGTTTGTGTTTGAATCACAACTCCACTTGGCCATAAAAGCACAAGAGTTTGGAGAGGTGGAGTACTCTTTATCCCACTGCCTCGAACACAGGAGGTCAGAGGACTCAGCTTAGCAAGCTGGGAAAACTCCAGTTTACCCCTTCAGGCTTAGCACCACTTGCAGTAAAGGGCTAAGCAGCAGAAGGAAAAGGAATCCGCTAATCACTATTCATTTTAACAATATTTGATTTTTCTAGCACAAAATGCTGATTCAGGGGAATGTCAGTGCATACCTGATAGCAGAAATAGATTTTTTTTTTTTACTTGAAAGATAGAATAGTGAACAAAAAGTATTTCCTTGGCCTCAGAAGGGAGAAGAGGAAGTAGATCAGATCTTATGTTTGTCAAGGCAGAATTAAAGAGAAAGCATCGCTGCCAGGCTCTTTCTGATGGATGTGATGTTATCTCAAGTACACCAAAGTCAAAGGCACACTGTGAGATTCATAAAAGATTATCTGCTATTTATCTAAATGTTTTTGAAAACTGTAGCCACAATGTAATAAAAAAAAAACTATTTTTTGTCTGTTCTTTACTAACTGGTATAATTTTGGAGAAAATATAATTGTCCTGGAAATTCCCACTGAGCCAAATCTAATTTTTAGATGATGTGACACTTGGTTTCCTAGAGTTACACTAGAAACATCTGGTGGAAAAGGTTACTTCTTGATCTGTACTTAAAAAAATTTCCTCTGCAACACTCTTAATTAATCTTCAGAGACATTAGCATTAGCAATAGTTCATTTAATGTATTTCAAAAATAAAGGTTGAACTATGATCGGTGGGCAATGATTTTGTTGATACTTACACAGTAATAGCTCTGTAGCAAAGCTGTTGTAACAAACCTGGGGTTTAGCTCTTCTTAATTATCCGGGGTGACACAGTTCACTAAGCATGTCACTTGGCACCACTCCTGCAAAGCAGAGCTCTCCTGAAAAGCTTGTTTGTAGAAGAGCTAGGGGGAAAGCAGGGGGCTGGAAGTGGGGGATGCAGAGCTGGCTGCCACAATTGCCCATGGACGGGGCGCTGTCACTGCGAGCAGCCGTGGCACCCCTGGGTGCAGCCCTTCCCTCCGCTGGGAAAGGGACAAGTGCAACGCGGCGCGGCAGCGCTTCGCAGGGGTCCCAAGGGTGCCCAGGAGGATTTCCCTGCAGCCAGACTGAGCTTCAGCACCAGGCTATACACATGCCCAATCCATCTTGCATGCACTGTGGATATTTTTCTTGAGTTCATTGAGTTTTGAGTCCCATCCATCAAACATCATGAAAATTAATCTTCCGCTGCCTGTGACAGCCAGGTTGAAATAAACCCCACTTTTTTACTTCTTGGTTAGTGCTCTTGCTGTACTTACTAGCTAAGATGGAAGATGAGTCAAGTTGAACGCATGAACAGGTGTAAGAGCAAATTAAGCCTTTAAACTTTGCCTTTATTATCAAGACATCACCTAGCACAGCCTGAGAGAAGTTTAATTAAAAATTAATGTGTCAGTGGTTAACAGAGCTCTCCAATCTTGTTATCCCCAGACCTATCTGCATGGGATACAAAACTCATTTAAATGCACCCTCCCTCTGAAAGGTTTTTTGGTTTTTTTGGTTTTTTGGGGGGTTTTTGGGGTTTTTTGAGGGTTTTTTTGTGGTTAAATTTTTCTTTTACTGCAACTCTATGGTACAACAGAGGTTTATATATGTCATCAGTTTGTCTGGATAGTAAAAGATACTAAAGAACAATCAAAAAACAGTTATGTTGCAATAACATTTCTGAATTTCACCCTTAAAACAACTTCAACACCTCCGCCCAGATGAATTTTGTATGTGAAATTTTACTGTTGTAAAATTATAAAATTGTAGTGAGTTTATTGAGTTTGCTATTTATTTCCTATAAACATTAAATGAGTCCTAGTGACAGGGAAATGAATTGAAATTTAAACGGTTTCTACCCAGAATCGAAGGGGTGCATCTGATTTTTACTTTTTAAAAATCTAAGCAGTTTGAAGTATTATGGAGTTAACAATGAAACTACAGCTATTTCTAATTATTACTGTGTCTGACAGGATGCATATGTTTATGGAATAATCTATGCATAACATGAAAAAGCTCTTTTTACTGTTTTTGAAACAATGTTTACATCAAAGTGAAACATATGTGCGATAAAAGAACAAAGCAGAAATCCCTAGTTGCTAGTCTTGGTTGAGATCTATATATAGGATATTTACAACATTTTTTGGTGCGGCAGAACTCTGTGTCAGAATGATTAATTAACAGACATGAAAAATTAAAGGACCGTGAAGGGCTGAGGCAGATATAGCATCATCTAAACTACCAGGATAGGTAGAAAGGAACACTTGGATTCATCAGGGGCTTGCTGCAAAGTTTTATTATTACTCAAGAGGCACCTGGGCCCAAAGCATCAAGTGGAAACAATTTTACAAATCAAAGGAGATAAACTATGTGAAAAAATTCTGAGTAACTAGTTTACTCAAAGGACTTGTAACAGGATCTGGAGCTTTCATCCTCGCCCAATTAACAGTGACCAAGACTAAGTCTCATCAGGAATAAAAAGGACAGATGTTCCCATCACAAAATCACCACTACAGCTGACACCAATTGACTTTCTTATTGGTCGTGTCAACAAAGGGCCGATGATTACATGACTGTGAAATATTGTCCTTCCAGAAAGGCCTGAGGATGGCTGAGGAATGATGTCTAGACTGTGTCTAAACTGGGAACAGACATTGCTTAGGCTCCTGTTCGAAGAACTGTAATTGCCCTGATTCTTTTATTGGACACAGATACTGTAAATCAGGATTGCTGATTTACAGCAGCTTCAGTGATATCCACGGAAACAGTTTGACATAAAATCTGTGGGTGGAAGGGCTGGGTTGGATCACCAGGTTAGAAGGATCTCTTCACCATTTTTCTCACCCAATAAGTTGCCTCAGTGTCACCTGAGGAAGAAGACACTTCCCTGCAGTGCGTCCCTCTTTTTAAGAGCTCAGCTGGTAGAGCTGCTGAGCAACAAAAGAAGAGTCTGAACAAAACCATTTTATTTGCAAATGGGAAACTTTTTGCTAACGTTCTTTCAAGTTCCTCAGAGGGGTAAGACACACAACGGTGAGTACGCCCCCTTTTGCTCTTTGATGACTGTTTTTTAGCCATTCAGTTATGATAAGATGTAATTTGAGTTATCCTAATTTTCCTTTAATTCTTACTTCGTGTTTTCCACACCTTCCATTAGTTCTATAAATAGGATAATATTTAGTTAGCTGAAACGACGTGGTTTAAGTGTGACTACTGTGTCTGGAGATAATGTGAGCAAGCGTCGGCATAAAATTTATAGGTACAGAAACATAAATAATTCTTTAGTAAGTCCTCTCAATCTTAACATAATCACTGGGAAACTAAACCAGTTGCTGTCCCCCTACCAATCATGAAAGTACAAACTTACAGCAGGGTTGGTTGATCAATGGAAAACTCCATTTTGGATAAGAGCCATTTTTAAGCCAAAAGCTGTTTATTTAGGCCGGGAAGTTTGGCTGTAGTGAGTAGGCATCAGAATTGTTTATTATTGGAACCCAGAAGCACATTAATTACGTGATTTGAGTGACTGGGTAGCATCAGCCCCGCAGGTTTTGGACGTCAAATGCCCTCATCTCGCATGGCGTAAACTGACCCCTGAAGTGCGGGTCTGTGCACCAGAGGTTAAAGGAGGACCCTCCTCCATCCCCACCCAGGCTCTGCCAGGGTGGCTGCGCCGCAAATTTATGTTTTGGGGAGATCAGAGCGCTTTGATATACTGCACAGGGCAGCAGCATAGCTTCAATTTCACTTACATGTTGTGATTTCCTATGAAAGATCATCTGTCATTGGGGGCTCTTGTAACACATTTGCAAATAAGGTCAAACAATTTGTTCAGAGGTGAACACGGTAAGTATAAACACATTGTAAATATTTGAGTATGAGTTTAATGGTGTTTGAGAGGCTCGCACAAAAAACCTCACAAATAAAATCGCTATATTTAAAAACAAATTAGAAACTTGCACATTATTTTAGCCTTTGGTGGGCATTCATCATCATTATGGATACTTGTGTTTATTTGGGTTAGCGTTGGGGAGAAAGGAACGTTTAGAAAGGCCCAGCGAGGGCGGGCAGGGCGGGACAGGGGTGCCCCTGCAATCACCAGCTGCCATCGCAGGACCACGCGCGCCGCTGCCTGGGGGACCAGCCGTGCCCTCCCCCTCCAAAACCCATTAGGCCTGTACAAAAAGCATTTCTGGAGAGCAATTATGGTGTACAGGAGCAGCAGCTTCGGTCTAGTGGCCCTCTGGGAGCGGACTGACCCAGTGTTGGGCAGTGAAGGGATGGGTGGCCTCTGGGGACAGCACATGGTGCGTCTTGGCTCTCTGGGTGGGGAACAAAAGGGGTTTGGCGTGAAAAATGGCACGTGGTTGTTGGACCACATCTTCATCACACTCTGAGGAAGATAAATTAAAGATGATTGCCCCCAAAATTACCTTAAGACTGGAGAAACCCCTATTTTGCCCCAGACATATTGACCAAAGCACTAATGGGAATTTCTTGTAAATCCATGCTGAGTCGTGCCACAAGCTCCATAGAGAAGGCTCTCCACAGAAACATATTCCAGCACACTCCTGCCAAAGTAATTTCTTTCACAAGGGGTTTCAGGTCCCCTTCATTCCACTGCTTTTTGATATGGCTTTTAGAGAGGAAAAATTAAGATATTCCCGGAGTAGCCCCCCCAGATTTACATCCCTGAGTAATCTCCAAGCAAAGTTAAATTTGAAGAGTATTAAACCTATTGATTTTCGATTACAAAATGGTAACAAAAATGGCCTTGAAATAAGCCTGAGAGTCACGATTTTCAGGACTGCAATATCCATACTCCAGCTGTTTGCACAGGGCCCAACCCTGCAAACACTTCGGCACATAAAGTGAGGAAAGTCATACCTGAGTGCAGACATTTCCAAGCTTCAGTTTCCAGCTACTAAACTCTTTGAAACAGAGAACTATGTGTAAGTGGAACTGTACCTAAAGCATCTGGCCTGTTTGGAGGCCACTGTAATAAATCATGTTAATAATTGTGTATAAATATACAAATTGTATTATACTAAATGTGTAAAAAACAGTGGATTAAAATATAAATATATAGGTTGGACTCCTAGCATCAAAAGGGACCTCTCTGTCCAGTGGAATCCTATAAATCGTATAGGTAAAGAATTCCAGTTCATTAATCTTACTTTTGATCTTTTTAAGTGAAATTCACCCCAGGGTTACATTTGGTCTCTCATGAAGCCATCCCATAAATCACACAACATATAGTGCATAAAGACAATTATTTTGCTAAGGTTTAAGCTAAGTATTCCGCTGTTTGCCACCACTTTTAAGAGTTTTTTTCCCCCTTTGTGGCATTGTAAATTGCAATGCTCAGATACACTTCCTGCCTGCTACAGGGTACTGCTGAAAAAATGGATTCTAGGTGCCAAAATAGCGAGGAGCACTGGCAACTGCTTTGGGAGCTCTGCCTTAGTGAGGCTGTGTGTGAACAGCCCGTTCCTTCGTGGCTGTGGCTGGGGGAGTGATCCCTGCACAGCTTTTCACAGCTCCTCGGGGGAGGGTGAGCTGTTGCGTGGGGACTGACCTTCCTGTCAGCCCCTGAGACACCACAAACCAAACCTGGGGGAGGACTGGACTTAAACTGTTTCTTCTCAGCCAAGATCACACCCTTCTGGAGGTTGCTTCGTCCCAGCACAGAAGTGTGAGCTGCTGCAGTAATTCTGCCATGAATGAGATCCTTTCTTTTGAGTCATATACTTTTGTTTCCAGCCTACGGTGTCTTGGCTTACTACTGTGCTGGGGATTATCCCTCCAAAAAACCAGAGCCTGGAAAAATGAGCCATTTTCAGCAGCTATGAAACTAGGTTTTAAAAAGTGTTTCCCTCTTTTTATACATTTATATATGAATTGGTTTCACTGCAGTGAAACTATGTAAATTATTGTAATAATAAAAAATATAATAACATATTTTAGTACTATAATGTAATAGGAAAATGTACCACCAATAATATTATCGTTACTATTATCATTATTACTAGTAGAATAGTACTCTCATAGTTGAAGTTTTCTAGGTGCCAGTCAAACATAATGAATTGGGCTCTTTTTTTCCCAAGCAGCAAGAGCCTCAAAGTCTTACAGGAAACTGTGCAGGGAAATCCCAAATGAGCACAGAGGGGTCCTTGGCAGCTCAGGAGAATGGCCCAGCAATGGCTGTATCGGGACTGTGATCTGAGTAAGGGCCATAGGAGAACTGACGAGCAAGAAGAGATGGGAACCCTTACACACATGAAAGGAGACATTTCTGTCAGCAGTCTGAATTCAGTTCACTCCTACCCTCAAAATCCTATCAAAACTGCTGCAGGCAGCAGCAGAGTCGTATGGGTGCAATTTATGGCAGAATTTGGCACAGACAGTGTGTTTCTCCAGTCCACGGGGCTGGGGTCCCTCAAAAGTCTGATCAGCTAATTCATAAATGCCCTGCGTAGCTATATTATCCTGTATTAATGTAGGTGAGATAATACATTGTTATAATTTCATAGGATCAAATACAAAGTTTATGAAAAAATCATTGGCACTGCAGAAGCTGTGAAATTCTACA
The DNA here is from genome assembly GCA_013397845.1 of Melanocharis versteri. Classification (NCBI taxonomy): domain Eukaryota; kingdom Metazoa; phylum Chordata; class Aves; order Passeriformes; family Melanocharitidae; genus Melanocharis; species Melanocharis versteri. Next base: position 2,490,090 of record VZTG01002166.1, on the reverse strand, counting down.
TATGTAAAAGAGAATATTGTAACACAGAGCAGCTCTGAACACGCTAGTATTTTTTTCTAAAAGTCCTGGAGGGTCTCTGGAATTTCTTCCATACTAGAACACTCCATAACATTGCATGTCATGTGCCAGAGAACGGGCTGAAATTTTGTCCTTTGCTCATCCTTTTAATGCCTTACTTTTGAGTCTCCTGTGGTTGTATTTTTTTCATCAGGCTCCACAAAAGAGGATTGTCAAAGGCACAAACAGCTCTACCTCTGACTACATCAAATGTTGTATTTCAGCCTTTCTTCACGAGAACCAGCTGCTTCGGGTTCTACATTAAAGCCTGAAATGCTGTGCCCCGGCTTACAGGGTATTAGTCCCCCTTCCCCTCTGTACATCTTCTAGTAGCATCCTGAAGCACATGTCAGTCTTGCTCTTTTAATACCCATTTCACTCACAATTAGCTACAGAAATCCTTAAAAATACCCACTCTGCAGGAGTATGAAGTTTATGAAGATGTATCAGACTGAGCGGGGCAATAGGGTTAAGGTGTGCCAGCAGAGACAGCAGAGTCCATGTCCACGATGGATTTATTTCTTTCCTTTCCCAGTTTTGTTTCAAGGATGTGACTACCTGGAAGAGTGGCCCAGAAGAGATGACTCAATAGGATATGCAATTTTAAAAAGGGCGGAAAAGGGAAATCTTAATGGAAAAGCCAAATGGAAATAAGAATGGAAGAGGCACAGAGAAAGACCACAGGACAAGGGAGAGTGAGGCTGCCAGAAAGAAATGAGGAAGATCTGAGGCTGGAAAGAGTATGGAAGCAGGAGGAATGGCCACACTGTGCTAGGTACAGGACAGTCAAATTAAACTTCTGAAGCTAATTCTGCCCCAACTGTTTGCCCTGAAATGAGAGCCAGCTTAGACAATCTGTCCTGAGAAACTGCAGCAGGTTAGCAGCTGAGTCACAAACTGGTCCTCCTTGCTTCAGGATAACCACAGAACCCCAGAATGTGCTGAGTTGGAAGGGACCCACAAGGATCATCAAGGTCAACTCCTGGCCCTGCACAGGACACCCCAGGAGTCACACCATGGGTCTGAGAGCATTGTCCAAACACTTCCTGAGCTCTGTCAGGCTTGGTGCTGTGACCACATCCCTGGGGAGCCTGTTCCAGTGCCCAACCACCCTCTGGGTGAAGAACCTTTTCCTAACAATTTGTCACACAAAGGTGACTGGTATATCCTCATCCATCCAAATCCAATCTGATGCTGCAAATCAGCCCAGAAATCTAAAGGCTGCACTGAGGGAGGACATGAAACACTTTGTCTTTTTCAGGAGGAAAATCAAAACAGCAGAATTAGCTATCTCATGTGCAAAGAAACCCTGCTTGCCAGAGTCACATTATTTAAAGCTTTTAATTGACCTGAGAGACTTCCTACTCTTTCTTTCCTCTGCCTCCCACTCCACACACTATAAGAGGGGTGGGGGTTTTTTTATTTTTAGCTCTATCATGACAATAAATTTAAAACTCTTGGATCTCTCTTAGACCACTCTTCCTAGTTGGCGCCTCATTTGAGTAATGGGTCATGAAGTTGACATTCCTCCAGTGATGTATTGCTTGCTAGAGTGGCACTGACCACGAAAGGCAGGTCAAATAGTCTTTTAATTTAATCTTTTACAGCTAAAGATGCGAATGCTATAAAAAATGCAAAAGAGGATGTCCATGCGATACTCTCGCTGGGGAGAGTACCCATGGGAGAGAGAGAGAGAGAGACAGCATCAGGAGCCATGGAGAGCTATATCTCAGGAAACATGGCTTATTTTGGGGACGAGCCAAAGGCAGAATAACAAGTGAGAGGGAAATGACGGAGAGTTTCTGGGGAATTTTTCGCTAGCTGATTACCTTCTGTTTAACAGTTTGGCTCCATCTTTTTAGGTGGCTTCATCCAGAATACCCTTCATAGCTGAGGAAAACTGTTACTCCTGCAAAGTTAAAGCTGAGTACATTAAACTTGGTTTTCTGTCTGTGATTTTGATTAATTGTATTTCTTAAAATACACGTTTCTGTTAGGTGTTTACTTCTGATGGCACAGGCCTGAAGGTTCTTAGATTGCTGCAATTTATTACACTGTTTCTTAAAGTTTAGAGTGTCCTCTTAATTTCATGAGGAATGGGACTACACACAAACAAGAACAGAAAAAGAAAATAGCGAATTGTTTAGCAAGCCACTCCCACGTTGCATAGGATTATGAGGGTATATTAACCATTTAAACAAAGAATTTAACTTTTTTTTTTTTTTACTCAGTTTCCTCTCCACTTGATGGAGTAGAGTTTCTCTGATGCGATTCTTTTTGTTGTACAATTTGATTAGACCTCCCCCAAAACCCAAAGAACAGGAAGAACTCCTTTCAAAGTTATGAATCCCTTTTCCCATCAGTGCTTTGCCATTTCATTATTCCCCGGGCACACAAGGTATGTCCTTGTTTCCTAGATCCTTCTAACTTTTCAATCTTTTTCTCTCTTTCACTGAAACACAAAGTTTTGTATAACCACCACCAGGAAAACCGTACACCAAAGCTTGTCTTGAATGAGCAGAGACACGTGCTTGTACTTGCTAAGGATACTGATACAGTCTCAGCAGTCTGATTCCAGGCAGGAGATTAATAGTTCTGACAAGTGTCATAGATGAAGGGCCATATTTCTGCTCAATCCATAAAAGTACTTTTTGTTGTTGTTTCAGCCCCACATGTTGTTTATGCTGATCCATCTCCTCATGAAGAAAACCAAATGTCTATATTTCATCTTCGCTGAAGTCACCCCATAGCATTTTAAAGTCGAGGAAGAAATTCTGACATTCCTATTCATTCATCACTGACACTGGAAAATTATGAGACATTATGAGAATGTCTCAAGAAAGAAAAATGTTTATATTTGACTTCTCATATCTTGACCCTCTGAGGTTACTTGCTTCATATTTTCAACTTAGATCCACAGCCTGGAAGGCTAGCAAGTCTAAGTTGCCATTAAAAGTCCCTAGTTTTAATGGAAACTTAGATTCTCACAAACTTCCACTATACCAGCTGCTAGGGCACAGAAAAAACCCAAATATCTCAAGACTTCATGATAAAATTGAAAAACTTGGCAGCACTTTTGCCTCCTGCTGACAAGCTCTTTAATCTAAGAGCAATCTGATATAAAACCAATGGAGTAAGTCACCAAGAGATAGTTTTCATTGTGAGTAAAGCTGGCAGAAATATGTGCTGTTTAAAACAAAACATGCTGAAGAAAGTTCCCAACCTGAGAGTCTTGGTTAAAGGATATACACCATATAAAATGTTTGCACATACATACACACACATATATCAACAGGCACACAGATGCCCACACTGTTAAAAACCCTGCAGCAGGTTCCAAACTAAACAGAACTACTTGGGTGATGGTTCCAGCACGGCCTCACCTTGTTAAATAAAACACCAAGTTATTATTTCGCTGTTAATTTTAAATCAAGTGAACTGCAACTGCATGAAAAGAGAGAAATTTGTTTACGGCTTGCCTCTTCAGTGCCAAGCTGCCACAGAAATAGCACAACTCTGTGATCACAAGATGGTACATGACAAGAGTTGACACATACATGCCAGGCTGGCTACAGAAAGCATTGCTTGCATCTGACAATTACAAAACCTGGTGGCTTTGAGCATTTCGATTTCTTGGTTGCATATATCCCTTGATGTATAGTAAATGTATGTGACAGCCTCTCCTTTAGACAGGACACTTGAAAAACCTCTTTCTCTCTCTTCTGCTTGATCGCAGATTTTGGCGCTATTTGTAAGAACTTAATTGCCTTTTAAATATCAGCTGCCTCTGTCAAATTTATTTAAAATCAGCTAGTGTTTTAGAAAAAGACTATTGTGGGGACACATAGTGCGACTGCAAAATAAGAAAATAAAGCATGTATTCAGCTAATGGAAGTAATTCTGGCTTATTTCTGTATTCTATCACAAATCCCCACGAGGAGAACTGGCTGGCATTTGTAAATGGCAGCTGCTGCCTATGAGCCAGGGCAATCAATCTTCATGCTCCTGAGTTATCCACATAAGAATATTCAGTGACTGTGAGTCCACAGGCTGAAGCATGTACCATTTATTCCTATCCACTTGGAAGTATCAAAATTACAGCTCACCAAGGCAGAAAAGAAGGCAGTTGCTTCCTATTTTCATGTCATATTTAATACAAATACAGTAGTTCAATACAGGGCAATCACAAAGCCATACCTTAGACATTCATCTCATTTTATTGGTTTGATATATTCAGAGAAAAATGAAACCACCCCAACAGACAATATTGCATTAATGTCTTAGTCATTCTGGACTTTGATATCAGTGGCATTCTGGAAAAATGGCGATTTATAAACAGATATTTTGTTCCAAACATATTGTCTTATATATCAGCAAAAACTGGAGTATAAATTCCTCAGAGCATTTATATTGCTGACCAAAGGACAAACCTCTGCTAAATAATATTATGGAATTACTATGCCTGGTAAAATATTTAAGGACATGATTTTTACATGTATATAGATTTAGAGAAGATTCCTTTTTATTTGGCACTAACAAAAAAAAAATGGTTGAATCCTGACCAAACTGAGAAATTGTCCTAAAACTGAAAAGTTCCTACGTAGATTTGAAAAACCAAATCAAAACCTTCTTCTACACAAGAGCCACAGAGGACACATGTCAATGAATCTCAAATTCTACTATTAAAACGAGATAAAGTAGTAATTCCTTTAACTGAGATGTCCTGAATGTATTGAATCTGAGTTCAATCAGATGCCTTGAAATGTTTATACAGTGGGGTAATGAAGAAAGAAATGCATGGCTACTCTTCTCCCTGATATTAATTTGTGTTTGAAATCACATTTTGGTCCATTAAGCCAGTCATTTTCAGCTCACGGGCTGTGGATAGAGGGATACATGGACTACTTTGTAAAAAGTCTGCAAAGGTCAATGGCTCTCAAGAAAATGGGCTCCCATCTCTAATGCTGAAAAAGTCTGACCCTGCATCTGGTATCCCACAATTCTGAATGTGTGCACTCCAGAGCTTAATTTCAGAAAGTGCATTTTGCCTGCTATTTTGCTAACCTCATCTTTACGTGTCAAATGCCCATAGCTGGAGTAATCATTCAAGTGAATCTTTGCTGGGTTTGTCATTCTTCTCCAGAGGCTTTCTCTGCATAGCATGTTTATTTAAATTGAGGTATCCAGAACTGAACTGTGGTGCAACAGGGAATGTATCATCTGTAGTTTTCTATTAAATCATTATTACAGTGAGATATTACTTCTGTATAGTATTTCTCTAATCCGTCTCTTTGTTAGTTTATTTTGGAAAGGCATATTCATTAAGTTGTAATACTCTCCATGATTCATATCTGCTTCCTCAGGGAACCATGTTAGATCAAAGTCCATTATGATAATGAGAAGTTTATTATATTTTCTAACACAGTGCTTTTCAGCTGCCAGAATGCTGATAGATGGATGGACGAATGACCGCTTTGGGCAAATATGAGTATTTTTAGGAGTGTCTAATGGCCCTTTTTAGTCGTTACTGATCCAGAATAATTTGTTTAAAAATTGCATTAAGACTCCTTTTTCAAAGTAATTCAAATAACGAACAGAAATCCTGTATGTTTTCTCATTACTCTTTTAATTTAAAATTGGCTATTTGTTATGAATGCCAAGCATCCTATAGGTTGGCAACATGGCTTGCTATTTATTTTATTTCAAAACCTCTCACAAAGGATCCTGTCAGAAGTCTCTTGAAATTCCACGTAAATTATGTTCGAAAGATACATTTCATCTCTTCATGCACTTTTTGCATGGAATTCTTGAGAGATAGAGAACACAATTTGCCCTTACAGAAGCTGTGTCAGTTGGTCCTTATCATATTATGCTTATCTTAATGTGTAATCTAGTCTTGAAGTAGATTCCATTTGAGGTCTTATCTTTCCTAACTAGAGCAGATTAAAGAGGAAAGTCTTTGTTCATTGAAGTGCTGTGACTTACTTGCTCTCAAATCCTTGGAATTCGGAGACAGACCTTGCTGTCTAGCAAAAGGTTTTATGCACTTGCTTAACCCCTGCACAAACAATGTCCCTGCAGCCAGCAGCCCCCTCTCTCGCTTTAAACTACACATGTGACCAAACACCTTCCCACCTGTGTGGAGCAAGTAAAAAACCTGAAGCTCGGGTGAAGAAAAACAGCAGAATGCAACTATCTCAGGCAATTAGCACTTTTTTGCCCCTTTCAATAGGGTGTTCATAAATTGTATGAAAAGCTTGGATCATTCAGAAGGTTTCTCTGTTAAATACCCAGTTTCATTAGTTCTAACTTCCTCAGAAACATTTTCTGTCATACCTAAGGAACTGCTGAATGTTTCCAAAAGAGGCACATGATGAGAACATTTCTTGATGAGAAAAATGAAAAGAAAACATGTGTCTGACTTTTCCAAAGCCTGTTAGGAGTTCTGTCTAAATTTCTGTTTTCCTCCTATGTATGGCTTTCAAAAGAACCTAACACCTAACACCAAACGGACAGAATTAGCCTTTTCCACATTTTTCCAGTGACTAGGGGAAATATGCCCCCTCCACCCCACCTTCTGCTCTATCTCTTACTGTGAGGTTGTTTAGTTTCGCCGTGTTAGCATCCAATGCAAGTCATTTTTGCTGCGTGTAACTGGGTCTTTTAACTGTTGTAAAGCCTTTGAAGTTTCCTCTTTCTGCAAAGAGGTCAACGCGGTCTTTCTTTTGCCCTTTCAAAAGGACCTTTCATTCATTCCTGTGTTTGGTCAAGTTGTTGTGGGTTCTGCTCTGGCCTGGCACCATGAGTCCCCCCTACACAAGCAATTGCTGCTTTCGTGGCTACTGCTGTTTGTACTCCTTATTGCTTCTTTCATTTATCTTCGCTGACACACCAAAGGAAAGAGGGGGCCGAAAGGGGAGAATTTGGCTGTAAGCTAAATTGATTGCATGTTATATTTCATGGAAGTCTGGCAGGAAGGGTTGAGTGATCTCAAGAGTTTCGGGAATATTTTCGTTCCTATTGTGCAAATCAATCAAAGCGCGCTCGGCCCCGGCTGCCCGCCCCCCTGGCAGCCCCGAGCAGAGCTCGCTGCATTGTCAACAAAGGTTTGAATAGAACAAAAGTCTCCCAAGTGGACACTGCATTCACTTGATGGGGTCACATATTACCCAACTTTTAATAAAACTCACATGAATTTGAAAAGGATTCCCAGATAGATCAATGACCGGAAAAGTAGTAAATTTAGCGGGTTGGAGGGATGTCCTAAAATCAAGGTGATGGTATTTCATGTGGCAGTTGCTATTCTGTTTGGATTTTAAGTATCATGGGTGCCTTGGGGCTATTAGAATGAATTCTTGCCAAATAAACATATCCACCACTTTCCTGGGATGCTTCCACCCACTCTGCATCTGTCATGGAGGAATTTGTTTAAAGTGGGTTGCTTTTTCCCAAGCCTTCATCTGCAACCCCAACTTACCAGGCAGGTTTGGATCCAGCTTTACACACTTCCCTGTGGCACCAGCATAAACAGGGCAGAGCCAGCAGAAATGGGGAGGCTCAAGCAACACCTAAGGAATTGCCCCCCTAAGTGCTTGGGCAGAGGTGTCTCCAGGAGACCATGCTCTCTCCCTTTGTGCCAGAGCAATGTCTTAACCCTCTCTACAAAACAGAACCACAGTCTTGCTGCTCTCATCCTGCCTTTTCCTTTTAAATCCAGGAGATCCTCAGGCTATGTCCCATTCTGCTAACCTAGAATTCCACCAGGTCCTGAAAAAAGGTGATCTTGGTAATCGTGATTCCTGCTCTTAAATGCTGGCACAACATGGATGTTTTTAATTTCATGCTTGAAAACAGAGTGAGAAACAATGACTCTGCATTCTTCCTCAGCGGAGGCACAGCCTTAGGCTGTCTAAGGAACACAAGGCCATATGATGTGTCACTGTTCAAAAATTCAAAAGGAATCCAAAGGAGTACTTGGTGCTTGTTCCTCCGCCCTTATCTGGTTCCCCACTAGCTTTGGCAATCCCTGTCACAAGTGAGAGCTGAGGGAATGCTGAGTCTGGAGTCATCACTCAGCCAACAAGTTAGTGCTTCTGCAAGATACACGGAGCTTGCTGACTGCCGGCACCTTATTTTGGACACAAGTCAGACTAGAAGGAGAGAATGGGTGCAGGAGCTTGCAAAAAACTATGGTTCTGGGCAGGCCTTCATTCTGCAAAAAACTTCAACGGACCCTGTTTGGATTTTGTAATCCTATTTGCCAGAACTTCTTGCATTTGGGGACTGTATTAATCACCCCTCTCTGCAGCAAGCCAGAAAACAATTGATTCATTTGGAGTGTTTGTTCTTTGCTAACTCAGTACAAATTTATGTCCAATTAACATATTTATGAGAGGAGGAACATGCAAGTACAATTTTAAATCAATATAAATATGGAATATAAAGAACATAAAAATCAGAAGAAAATCTCTGGAAAGGAGCATAGAGGGACATACTTTCAATATAAGAATTATTTTCATACCGTTTCGTTCTGTTTCAAAAGAACAATCATTTATTTCTAGAAAAATATACAGGATTAAATTTTCCAGCTGGCTGCCCAAATACTTTGCACTGATGCCGTGCTTCTGCAGCCAGAAGAGCAGTAGTGCACAAAATGTACATAGACTTGCCCTTTATGCACTGTCATGCACAGTTACTCTGTAAAATAATTTCAGCTGGATGGTTCAGAAACCCAAATTTCAACTTTATTGGAAGGGCTGAGATTTTCAGAAGAGTTTAGGGATTTACTTTTGTTAAACATAGGTGACAGTTATTGTCTGGCTGCAATAATCTCTTCAAAAAATTACTGCCCGAAAATCCCATGTGATAAGTATCAGTTCAAGAATCTAGCAGAAAAATTGTATTGTTGCTGGGACTTCGCAGAGGCAGCCAGAAAACCACAGTTAAGGAACATTTGAAAACAGAACAAAACATTGCTGTTGATGAAAGTGAGTGCTCTGATGTCCACCGCAGAGCAACCCAGTTTGAAGCCACCTGATCCACCCCAGCCACGAGCATTAACACTGCACAAGAAAAGATTATTACCTGGCACAGTTCTGCACTCCAGCAAGGATGCTAACTGTTGAATCCATGGATGCTAAGCTAAACATTGTTACTAATCAAAAATAAATAATCTGCTTAAAGCCCACAGCTGTTTTCAAGATCTCAGATTTATAGATAGAATAGGTATGTGGGATATACTTCTATCATTAAACTCGGGTTAATTGTTCAGTTTTCTACCTGCACCATCAGTTATCAAACCAACTTTGTTGACTAGTACTGGATGAGCTGTTATGTACCAGGACTCAAAAGAGAGGTATGCTGGGAAGAGAAAATGTGTGTTTAAGACTATCTGCTGCTGAAAACCCTCAGAGCACGAGGTGAATCCCCTCCCTCCCTCACACTGCTGGCCACGCTGCATTTGGTGCAGCCCAAAACGCGATTGACTTTCTGGGCTGCAAATGCACATTGCTGGGTTGTGTTCAGCTTCTTACCAACCAACACAATCAACAACCTTCTCCTCAGGGCTTGCTCTTAATCCATGCTCTGCCCAGCCTGTTTCTGTGCTTGGGATTGTCGCCCACCCAAGGGCAGGATATTGCACTGGGCTCTGCTGAACTTCATAGAGTTCTCATGGGCCCACCTCTCAAGCCTGTCCAGGTCTTTCTCGATGGCATCCCTTTCCTCCAGCATGCTGACCACACTACATACCTTGGTGGTGTTGGGAAAATTGCTGAGAGTACGCTCAATCCCACTCTCCCTGTTCCCAACAGAGATGTTAAACAACGTAAGCTAAAATTAAAGACTTCCTATTTCCACCAAATGCTATTCTGATTTGCATTGGTTTGTTCCTTGGTTGGCATGGTAAAAGAGGTTGGTGGATAGTTTTAAACCTGTTCTCACCACACGCTGGCACACCCCACCAGGAGCAGCAGCAACTTGAGGGAGCACAGGAAGTGGGGGACCAAGACAGAAGAAGGCATGGGATGCACACCACATCCTGGAGTGCAGAATCCCACAGGAAAAGTTACCTGCAACCTCAGTCAGGATGTCAGCAAGCCCATAAGACTTGGATGAAATTTGCCTCTTTTCAACGCATGCATGTCAATCACAACTCAATCCACTCTCTCAGATACACTTCCAATTTTTGACTGGAGTCACTGACAAGTGCCTTTGGGTTGTGCTGCGTGAAGAGTGGTGAAAAGGCCTCGGGTGGATTTGGCTCTGCTTGGTAGAGAATCTGTGAACCAATACATCCAGAAGGTATCATTTAAAGTGTAAGTTGAAATCTGTTTCGTCAAGTTTTCCAGTAATACACTTTCTGCAAGTATTCAGATGGTAAAGTCTGATCATACAAACATGGAAAACAAACACCAAATAGCTGTGAGCCAAACAAATCAATTTCAAATCCAGGGAGGACATTTGCAGAATTCAATAGGAACCATTATCCTTAGCTCTCAAGAAAAAGGGATCTCAGTTCCTCTTGCTGAGTGTGTGTTATTTGGTTATTTGGTGCAATTGACTAAGTTGATGGATCAAGGATTTGAGGCCCAAATCTGGGATATACTGTAAGGGGTGAGTAGTGAGGAATATCTCTATCTACTTAAGCTTGGGCTTAGCCTGTAGTGAAGCGTAGTCACATGGAGCATTTGCTGTATGGGTGCTGTGCTAGATCTAGAACTGATACAATTATAAAATATCATACAGTCATTGAAATGTGGGGGATTTAAACTAGACCTCCTGTGTTGAGTACTTCCAATATTTTTCCCTTTCTTTTTTCTTCTTTTTAACTTTATCAATTTATTTATTTTCTCTTTGGCTTCTGGAATGTAATCAGCTGGAAAACCAGGCACAGAGAAAACAGTGTTGTGGGGCTTCCAGCCAGGTCCAGCAGTGCCCCAGGAAACACCAGGGCACCGTGACTTTGCCTGGTATCAGGAGGCACTCAGCACCTACACAGCTGGCCAGTGTAAATGAATGCTGGCAGCAGACCCGTACTCTGGGAGTAAAGGTGACATATAATTAGTCCATATGACTTCTGTCGATAATAATTGCAGGTAACTGGCTGCATTCTGCTGCTCCGAATGACTGTCACCATGCGCCGAGGGCACACGTTATCTGCAAAGGTTTCCTATTTCATTCCAAGCAAGGAGTTATCCATTAATAAAAACAGAAGGCGATTACACAAACGTGCTCTCTGCCAAGACTGCCTAGCAGAGCACAGGCAGAGCTTTTTTGGCAGTGCCTCCCTGCTGAGCAGCGCTGCCCCTGCGCCTCCCTCTGCAGCACAGCCAGGCACGGGAGGGGCTCCCGGGGAATGGTAGAAACGCCTGAGTAATTCACTGTGGGGAAATGCAACAAGTAAATACTTGAACTGCGTTGTCCAGTGAAAAGGAAACAAGACCATCTTGCAGTGGGAGAAGGGGCATGAAAAGATGTTAATCGCATGAGCAGTAATCTCTTTGGCTGCTCCGTGTGCCACACTTGGGCTTTGTTTGCCTTGACTTATCTGGCTTACTTACCCCAATCCGTGTGATCACGGAGGTGCTGGAGGGCCTCTTTAAGTGTGCACGAGATCAGCTACTGGAGAAGGGCAATGAAACGTTAAGGAGGAAAGGTGGTACCATTAAAAAAGCAACCTTCAAGGCCACCTATCTCGACAAAAGGGCTCAGACAGGCAATAAATGCAGAAAATCATTGAGACAGCAATGAATTATGAAGGCTATTAAAACCCGCAACTGAATTTACAGAATCAGCTTCCCCTGATGTATTATAAAAATGCTTTTCCCCAGGAACTGGAGATATCCAAATTTGTATTGCAGATTAATTACAGCTTTATTTAGCAGAACTGCAGAGGGGGAGTTCAGCTCAGTCAAAATAGCATGGGTATTAATAGTGTTAAACTTTCTGAATCTCATATACTGCCAGGAAATCATTAACATTACATTTAACAATTTCAGGTACTTCTGGTTTTGAACTCCAATTTTATTATTTATGGAATTTTGATTGCAGAAAAAACATACCCAGCACTTGTATTTAGATTCTGTTTACAAAGGAGCTCTGTCTTCTCCCTGGAACTTGCATAAGAACAGAAAAGTAGATTATGTGGTTTCTTAATAGTTCTTCACAAAGAGTCTTCTGTTTCTGACAAATGGTTTATGCAAATGTATTCTCTGAACTGCTTTAAGCAGTACTCATGGAAAAATGACATTTTGCAAGAGGGAACAATGAATATTCAATGCATCATTTCTTAGGTGAGCTAGTGGACAGTTTGTATTCTGCAGCCACTGCCAATCTCTAATTTTGAAATTTTGACAGAGGGCAGAGAAGTATCAACAGGCAGTGGGAACTGAAAAGCACTGGCTCTCAGACCTTCCATCAGAATTCCAATAAAGGCAATTCAGGACTTTAAATTACAGGCTGGAAGCAAATTTTCAGTTTCCCCCAGCTCAGCTAAAGGACTGTTTTACAAAGGGCAGTACGGAGAAAAAAATCTATCTGCATCCTTGAAATCATAGCTACTGCTGGGCTGTGGAAGGGCAAGAGGGTGAAGGCTTCACAAAAGCCTCCCATAGATATTAATCCCTGCTGTGAATGGCACAAAAAAGAGGCAATTTGGAATGTACAGGCTGTATCTTACAGGCCTTATTCATACGAGCAGGCACGCTGAAGTCAATAGCTTTGTTTGTATTGGGCTGGGACTCGCCTGAGAGCAAAGGCTGCGTGAGGAGCCCGCATTTTGCAGTCCTGTTCAGAAAGGATGGGCTGGCAGGAGGAATTTGACCTTTCCATGACAAAACCAATTTAAGTCATCAATTCACATGCAACTCCAATTTAAGTCATCAATTCAACTGCTGTATAAAAATGATAGTGTTAATTAAGAATAGAGACGAAGAAACCAAAGAGAGGAAGAACAGCAAGTTAAAGAAGCTGGAATGTAAATGTCTTAAGCCTCCTTTGCCTCTCATGCACCTCACATGACAGAGGTAAGCTTTTTCAGTTGAGTTCCACAAGTGAACACAACAGTTAAGGGAAAGTAGGCAGGCTTTGCTCTCTCCTCCTCATCTCTTTTCTGCACCCCTGCAGTTTTTCACAAGTATTTTTCTGGTTTGGAGATAGGATGCAAGTTGTTCTCAAGGGTCACTTTCAAGAGTAAGGGTATCTCATCCTGTCCAATTCCTTTGTATTTAGTTCTTAGTAGTCTTCTACATTTACCAGAAAGCTGGATAACTATATCTGTGAAACTTAGACATTTGGAGATAAAGAATTATTCAGAAAATCTTCACCCAGATTGAGAAGAGGATCAGATCTCTTATGTTCATTTACAGCAAAGGTATTCAGCATATGAAGCAGGGTAACTTATACCTTTGATTGCTGACCTTCTCAAGTTAATCACATTAAGTGCAACTAGAGATTGGAAAACAATTTCATGCATATAAATGTCTTCTAGTGAGGACATTTAAACAACAGGTGACCTCAAAAGAGAAATTTTTGGACATGCTTTAAAACTTGGCCTTCCAAACAGGGAATTTACCAGCATTATTGTAAAAACCATATATGCAATAGACATCTCATTTCCACACAGTCATCTGAAGTTAACAGCCTAAATTCAGTGTTTAGTTATCTCACCATAAATCCTGAATTAGTTCAACCTATTCATTCAACAAGGTAATTGTGGACAAGAACTCAAAAACTGAGATTGGATATTCTGCGCTACAGTATCGGATCACACTGAATCTGCCTCGGTTGTTTTTACAAAATATGCCCAGAAAAATCAGAAACTCACTGCTTAGTCCAGATCTATGTAGTTATAATATATGCCAAAAAGATTGCAGTATTGCACCCTTTTTTAGTTCCATTAGCAGAGGAGCTTTCAGAAACTTTCTGAACTAACTGTTGGGGGGAGCAATGAGCAATTCCAATCTGCATGTAGAAATATCCACTTCTAGACATTTAAATTAATCTTCCAGGAGGGTGAAAAACCCTACCTTCTTGGGGGGAGGGAGTGGAAGGAGAGTAAGGTTTTGATAAACAAATGTTTCAAATGGCCTTCTGTGGACTGTACATGCTAGTATCAAGATTCTAAGCTGAGCATCGTTTCTAACTTCCCTTGGACAGCATTTCTGGCTGACAAACAAATTTTGAAAGTAATTCACAGAGGAGAAAATTTGCTGAAAACACCAAAGACGTGCTCTATTTGTAGATTTATTTAAGATATCATGCCAATAGAAAAGCACTTAGTTGCAGAACAACAATTTTCTGCTGCTGTGTATGCACCAAGACTAAGCTGAAGAGCTTATTTTCAAAGTAGGAGACACTGGTCCTGCCACAGCTGCCAAGACAAGTGATATAACACTCTTACAGACAATGTCTGGAGATGGTTTAATAATTCAAGCTGGTGGAAATCCAGATCGGCTGCTTGACAGAGAGGAGGAGACTGTGAGAGGAAAGGTCAGGTCTGTACTTACTCTTCCCCTCGAGGTCAATTGCTGGACACTGTCAGACACTGCAGCCGGGGTTGCTGGCTGATTAGTCAGCCCCAGCAAGGCCATTTTGGAGCAGATGAAAGCTGCCTGCATGACAGACTCTCAGTGTCACCACGGCTTTGGGTCTCAAACCTCACGTGACCTTCCGAAATCCCGTTGCTGCTTAGTGCAGGGTGAGGTACTGGAGTTTGTGTCCTCTGCCCAGTTTGCTTACCTGGCACCATTCAGGACAAGCCCAACACACACCTACACGTAATCCATGAGGCAAAGCTGGGGTGTTCTCACAGGGAGAAGCCATGGCACTGCTCACTGTGGGTCACAGCTGGGAAAGGGACAGAAGTTAGGGAGAGCAGAGTAGGTGAAGCACTGTGACAGCTCCCCAGGGGACCACGGTCCTTTGAGACCTGTACGGAGCCTAAACAGGTAAGAAAAGCCTTTTGCAACACGCGTGTAGGGCCAGGGGGAAAGGGAGATTTGGGATGCCATGTCCAGTGCTGATCACTCCTCGCTGGTGCATTTAGTTCAGGCTTTACACAGCAGATGCTTTAGGCCAACTAACATATTTTTGGCAAGTAAGAGGCCAGCTAGGTTATGTTCAGTAAATAAAAATGAGTCATGATTTTGATTTGCAATTTCCAGGGACTATTTCTTCTGACAAATAAATAAACAGGTACGAATGCATCTAAAATAGTACATTCATGGCCTCAGTTTGCTCAAATAATTGCATGTCAAATTGCAGCTAAAATATCTCTCATCTCTCCATCAGGCTGCTTTGTTTGTTATAAATAAAACCTTGATGTACACAAAGCCAGAAAACATCATGCCTCAGTATTTCTCCCCAGACAGGCACAGATAGGTGTTACTATGTTTGCAAATCACATTTGTGACACTTAGTCTAACGTGAAGAAAAAATGGCTTAAAACTTGACCAGAATCAATACTGAGACTTCAACAGAAACTGGAGTGTTAACTCGGGCTCCTATTATTGTAACCTCAAAGTTTCTCTCAAATTCCTTCTTGGAAGTCATGCTTGCACTACTTAGAAAGATACTAAAATACTTCTTATATAACTGCTCAGGAAAAGCTGTACGTGGGGAATAAACTACTGAGCTGGCATTAATTTAATTTTACTCTAGTGTTCTGCAATATGGCATATTTCACATCAGCTCCACTGCGTAAGGTTCTTCTATCTATCAACTTGAAGAGACAAGTTTGACATTAAATTTATTTCTTGGATAAACTACTGGATGCTTCTGAAGTCTACACTGAAGCATGAAGTGATAGTGTCTGCTGAAGCCATCAGTTCTTATTGACAAGTCTGGTTAAATTATCAGGTTGTATGTAATTTTATTTGAGTGTAGGAAAATGAAGGTTATAGCCAAGAACTTGGTGGGGTTTTCTTTCCTGAGATGATGATTTATTCATTTTGGCTTCAATAGCTACGGTGTCAGGCGTATTTTATATTTTTCCAACTTTGACACTTCAAACATTTGATTTCCCTTTGCAACTTCCAGCGTAAAACATGTTTCCCATTATATATATTCAAGTGACTGCCTTGCACACACTGACTCATGAGGCTGGTTTTTATTTTCACAAAATATATAACCCTATTTGAATAAAATACAGATGGTGTCCAATACATTAAACACAGCAAATTTGCCATTCCCTTCTCCATCCCCTCCGTGTTCCCTTCCCCAGATTTTCTGTGGCTGTATGAAATCTTATCAGCCTCAACAGCTTGGAGAGGACATGGCAACAGAAATTTGATGCCATTCATATATGTTTTGCCGCAATAAACTATGTGCATTTTTTTAATTATTAGCATTGTTCTGTAAGATTCTGCATTTGAAGCTCTGCTTTAAAGCAAGCTTCATGCCCCTTGGAAGGTACTGAACATGCAGCTTCACATTGCCATGGTAGAGTCTGAATAAAGGGCAATCAACATGGCATATGGCACCAAGGTCCCAGGTGACAGCTGGAGCAGATTCAGCTGCCTCTTACATCACCAAGCAATTTAGAAGGGAAAAAAAAAAGGCCATATACAAGTGTATAGGAAATTACCTGGGTAAATTAGTAAAAAGTGCTGAAATTAATTGAAGAAAAACCTGTTCTGGGTTTGCTCTGAAAGCATAACTATACCTCATAGTATACACACACGTAGCATTTACTTGGAATGTACAAGGTTTGGGGTTTTAAATAAGATTCTATCAGCATCACTAGATGGCATTGGAGGGTGCTTTATCTCAATATAAGAAAACAGTCTATAGCAATTTTCATTAGGAACACTAAGTTAACACACTGAATTTATCCCAAGCAAGCTGAAGGCATGTTCTATGGTGAGGGAATTGCAACATGAGGCAAGAACCAAGGCTGGCTGAGCAGTCACAGCATTTCTGCAGTTTTGTTCTGTCACACACAGGGAGTCCACCATCTCTGAGCAAGAATGGGAGGACTGAAGTCTGGAGAGAAATAAGTCGCTGAGGGTACTGAAGAAACTGTGAACTGGTATTACGTGGGCTGGTGACTTCGGAGAGGTGAGAGTTAATCTGTCCCTGAGATGAATTTTTGGACAGCGTATTTGTTTTCCCCCCACAGCAAAATTATACAATTATTATACAAATGGTATTTCTGTTTTTCTTACACCTTTTTTACTATATAGTGCTCATGTGCCTTTCCTATTTCTTTTAGAATGAGACATGTTTGCCATCCAGTGATATTTTTGGTTAGCATCAACCTCCACTTTGGAATTACTGCTAACTTTAGCTGCTGACTCTTGTCCATTGATTGTTACTGCACAGAAGCCATGCAGAATCAACTGCACCATAGCCACACTGCTTTCTGAATTGCAAGAGCATTTTTACACTCATAGAGCTCTCTTTTACTCCTACTCTTTAGTAGTTGGCAGAATGAGGCAAAGAGGAGCTTGTTCACCTATGAATACACAATTCCAGGAGCTCCGTCTCCAAGAAATGGACTGTATATCAGAATAATTATAGGCCATGGAACATAGGTTGCAATATAACGCAGCAAAATGGTGATTTCTTTTCATATCTGCCACTTTGACCCATAATCCAACTCATTAAACTTTTCAATTCTCCAGGTAGACAGTGCAGAGTCTGTTCACAAATTCACTGGCTGTATGACAAAACGTGCATTATTTTTTGCTTCTAATATTCCTTCTGCTTAAGAGCTGTCATTGACCAAAGTTCTATAACAAATCACAAATCAGAGCCGGGTACAGATCAAAATCTGACATTTAAGTGAAGCGTTTCCATTCTTTAAACAGTCTTTAGGTTTATACCTCTTGGGGGTTAAAGAACAGGATGGTAAAACATGTAGAAATAGTAGCACACATGCTGATCAACAGCTTGTGCCCAAGAATGAGGCAATACCTTCTAGTAAGTCACATGAGGTTTTTAATAGGTCATGAACTTGCACAAACACAAGGTCTTGTATAAAACATTAAATACACCCACTTCTAAAAGTGCCACTGTGCCCCTGGTCGTCTATTTGTCTGACTGGCTGCCCTGCATTCCTTCCAGTCTATTTATGGAAAGCTGTAATTCATAAATACCAATTTGTACCATTATCTTCATACATGCCAGGTACTTGTAGTATTGAAAACTGGAACTTGTTCTTAGGGCATACTTGAAGTTGGCAGAAGGATGATAAATAGGAATGGCATTGTTCCTATTAAACAGTGAGTGTAAAAGTGTAGAATTCACATTCCCTTCCTGGCATTATTTATTAAATAATAATTTAATTTTCTGCATCTTGTTAAAGCTTCCATCTAAAAGAAAGAAGAGTCTTTGTGTTGTCATTGTTTAAATTTCACAGGAACCTACATAGCCTCACACAGACACATATATATGGGAAAATCAGTTTATTTTTCCTCACTTATATGGCTCAAACATTTAGGTCCAAGAGGTAGGTTTTACTGAGTTCCTTCTCCATAGATACTTGAAAATCTAACAGTCTGATTCTGTTTTACGTGAACATAAATCAAGGATTAACTGATCTACACTGGTAAAATCAAGCTAAGTAAGACCAGATTCTGACTTTATCATTTCAAGTAGCCACTGGATAGTTTAGTCTTCCTTCTCAGCCTCACAGTCATTTGCTGAAAAACTGTGGTTAGCAGGGATTTTTTGTTTAAAAGCCACAATTTCCAATAAATGTGTTGTTTTCCCTCTGGCTTGACATCAAAGACAGTTTCATAATGAGGGTGGCTCCTACTGAATTATATTTCCCATCAGTTTGCAGAGAAGTGAGGCACCTATTGCACAAAGGCAATTGTTGACTGTACACAACTACAAAGGGAAGCGGCACAACATCTTGTTTCCTTCACATTTTTAAAATGTACCTCTTAAAAGCATCCACTCCAATTAGAAAAAAATCACTTGTACTTACTTGCAAGAAACTTACTTGTTAGAGTTCAAATGCCAAGGCCTATATCTGTGTTGAAGGAAGGACAGGGACTCTGCATGCCCAGGGAGCTCTAGAGGAGGGCAGCCCAACATATCTCACTCCTGCCTAAAACACAGTGAGAGAAAAAAATATACTTTCTCGACCAAAAAAAAAGGATATAATGATCACATCTCAAAAAACATTTAGCAGAGTATGATTGTGAAGTCTTTATGTATTGCCTGCTTTCCACAAACGTTCCTCTTCTTCGAGTCCCATTTTTCTTCTGCAGTTGATTGTTGAAAACTCCAGATGAGTCTTTTCAACCCAAATCTGTTTGACTTCTTTCAACACCATTTCACATTTTGACCGAAAGGTTAGGGATATGTTTTCCTCAAAAAAACTTGTGAACAGTTGTGCCAGTCCATTTTTCCTTTTTTTCCCCCTGACTGTAGGTTGTAGTTAGGCATTCACAGAATTTAGTGCTAAAGAATACAAGATAAGGCTCTCCCTACTAAATCTGAACATCGCTGTTCATATCATCACTGTTCATATTATTTCCTGACAGGTAACATAATATGATCTCTGGATATTCACCACCACCTTCCACATGCTTTGAATCACAAATGCTCTTGGAACAAGCTGCTAAGGTGAATTTCAGAGGCAGGGACAAGGCCTTCACTGTGCACCTGCACCTGCATGGTCAGGTCCTGCCCCAGGACAGTGTCCCCTGAGGTTGCCACACCACAGACAGCAACTGGCACCAGGAACCACTGCCTTCATGACAAGCTCCTGTCCTCCCTGCACCCCACTCTGCCATTCTCACAAATCTCTCACATCTTATGGGAAATTTGATCATGGCTGGCAGAATGACTAAGCAAAATGCCTCAGTGAAGCAGCGAGAGGCAGGGCAAATCACAAATAGTTGTACTACACTGAACTCCTTTATCTCATGTTGAAAGGGCACCTCTCTGACATTCTTTGCCAGCATCTCACTGCCCATCCAATCCTCTTCACTCCTTATACAAACTTACCTGAGCTTCTCAGCTGGAAACAGGGCCCACCTGTTTTCAGGCTTTGTCTCATGGCAATGAATGCTCATGGCAGTATTACTAATTTTACCATAGATTTCTCCCAGATGTGATGTGAGTTGTGACCACCTGTCTGAAGTTGATTACAAGAGACTTCAGCTTTCTACTTAAAAAGACACACTGAAGTTGGGAAGAAAGCTCTGAAAAAGGAGCAGAGGTAAAGCAGTAGGCTCAGACAAGACAGAGAAAAATAGAACATATTTTTATTTTGGTCTAAGCAAAGACAAAAGCTCTCGGCATGTCTCCCCTGCAACCCTCAGGACATCAGGCCAGAGGTGATGCTTGTCAGTGCTTGTTTCATTGCCTGGAGCCTGTTCCCAGTGGTGGGGCTAGAATCACCTCCTCACCAAACCATTAGGAGACAGTGGGCAGCACTTGGAGATGCTCTGAGCCTCAGACCAGCCAGGGCAACGCGGTGCTGCACTGGGCCAAACACTCAGCACAGCCCCTTGTAGAGCTGCAGCACCCATCACCTCACGCAGCTCTCACTTCTCCAGATGAACTCAACATCCTGTTTAGCACTTCATTTTGTGCACAGGCAATTGGTTTTTCACTGAGGAAATAAGCTCTCCCTGTTCGGCGTGACACGTACATAAATACGCACACACATGCACACACGTGCATGTGCACACAGACAGAAGTCGTTTAAAGCCCTGTGGGTGTCTTCTTTCATATTTCTACCCTGTGGCTTGAGGAAGCCAGGAAATGTAAAAAGCAGTCAAAAAGTTAGGGGGAAAAACAGATAGAAATGCCTTTTCCACCGAAAACATGAAGCAGGTCCCAGGCTGACTGGCCCAGACCTGCCAACTCGCTTTTGTGCCTTGTTTCCTCCTCTTCCTCCTCCTCCGGGGCTTCTCAAGGGGTTCCATGCCACGAGTGCCAGCCAGGCACTGCTGAATCAGACCCACTGCTGCAAAAATCACTTTCTCCACATAAATTCAGAATTTTGCCAGTGCCTATTACAGCTGTTAAATTCTCTTATTGTAGTATCACAGCTCTCTTACTAAGATTTTAATCAGCATTTCCACTGGAAAGCCTTACTCTCAGAGTTATAAAACCTGCCTGTATAAAGTTGATTACCACTGAAATTTAAAATCCAGCTTCTTGGCTCACAGCTATGTTTCTTTCCTGCTTACTTGATCTCTGTTTGCAAAAGCTGATGTAAATTGGTTTGGCAATTTTGTTTAATTCTAGGGATAAACAATTCTTGACTTAAGAGGCATTTTTTTCCAGTGTGCAGAAAGTGATGGAACCAAATTATTGAAGTTACCTACTACAACTTTAAAGTATTAGCCTGGATGCTTTTTTTTTTTCTTTTAAATGTTGGCATTTTTTACATAGGAATGCAACTAAAGAATTTAAATTTGAACAATGTTTTAAAATGCTGAGTATTTTGGGAACTGTGCAGTGCTTAATGGGAAGGAAATCACAGGAGGTTAAAGACTTTCAAAATACATACCAGCACCTCAGTGCCAACAACCCATATCACTTCAATGAACTGTGCAGTATGTGTTGGCATGATTTATGTAGCAATTTTAAAAGAATCCGTGGTGTTTGTTTATTACCACAGTATGATTGATGGGTTCCTAAGTGCACAGCGACACAATCAGCTGAGCTATTACGGCTGGGAGTTTGATAATTTGTGAGTTACAGCCATTACAGGACATCACTTCAGCCAATCGCCAGAGCCATTAGGGCATCAGTGACCTCAGCGCTTTTTGGAAAAAATATCCCAATTTTAAGTTTACATACAATACACTGGATTTAAGCATTTATTTGAAACACAAACACACAAAAATCAAGGATAAAAGAAATTTTATTTCTCTTTTATTTTTATTTTTTTTACAAAAATAAACAATTTGAGAAACAAAAGCACATTTTTTCCTGACTGTACAAACTACAAAACAGTATGACATTGGTCACTTTAGCATTTACTTCATTGCTTTCACTGAAAGCAAATTCTCTAGACACACCCTGCCTTTTAGATGCATTTTATATAGAATTAAGGCTAGCATTCATTTGACATCATTAAGGTCATTTACTTCATTCACTCTAAGAATTAGCAAGCAATGCCTCAGAAAACCAAGGACCTGATGATAAAAGGTAGGAATAACTGCAAGATAGTCGTTAAATTAGTACTGTTCAACCAGCCGGACTGCTTTGCCAGTCTGTCAAAGATGTGGCTTTCTGAACAATTTAAACTGATTCAACAAAAGTCTTAAGCACAGGCTTAATTGTAAGCATATGCTTAGGCCTATCCAGCAAAGCACTCGGCACTTGGGTAAGTCCCTGCCCTTTCAGTGGGACTATTCATATGCTTATGTGATTTGCTAGATCTACAAAATGGCTCTTTCAAATTAAAAATGAAACTTTATGATAACATTGGAATCAAAAATGAAAATTAGTTGCAGTCTTGCAAGTCTAAACATAAGCAATTCCTTCCGTTTGACAAATATGCCGGCATTGCATTTTCCATAGCTTTAACACAAATGCTGATTGTCCTCAGTAACATTTGCTATGCAGCAGACAAACTGATATGCTTCAGTTCCTCTGTTGTGATTGTACGTGCCCAAATAAATATCAGTGTGGAAGATACAGGCTTCCCAGAGAAATGATCAGCTTTCATCCCTGGACACACATGTATAGGTCAGAAATGTTATGCTAACCTTGGTTAGAAGAGCCAGAGCTGCCAGCTGATTTATAACCAAAATTATACTCTAACAGTGTATCATCTTTTGTACTTTGCTTTGGGTTGTTTTGTTTTGTTTTGTTAATAAATCACATTTTCAAAATCTTGTTTTATTGCACATTCATCCTGGTCATGCAGGTTATTTCTTTAAAGTTTCCTTTAGCACTCTATAGATTAGAATGAGTAATAGTGCAATTATTTCTCCGGCCACAGCCGCCTTCTACCTAACAGCTGCCTATATTTATACACAAACAGCTCTTATCACTCACGTGTCAGACTGAGCCACTTTAGGTGTCAGTCTGTCACCTTCACATATGTTATCTTGTCAGGATCAGGCACAATATGATTTGAGGCCATCTTGAAGAAGACAAGCTGCCGACCTGCATTGAATAGGAAAGGAAGGGAAAAGTATTTAGAAGTGACGAGCAAAAGGTTGCCCACCTTAAATTACTGACATTTCAAATTCTACTTCAACCTATGCATTCTTCAGGCCATGCAAGACTGAACTCTCCCTTAATTTCAGCTGGTATAAACCTGAACTGTTTCTGTGTATAGTGACACAAAATTTCCCCTGGTTTCAGTGTCTTTACTCTTACCCAATTATGGTCAAGACACAGCTGTGCACAGCTAACACAGTAAATGAAGGAAAGGCCTGAAGATTTTAATAGAAATTCCATGTGATCTTTAAAACAGTATTTTGAGACTCCCACTGACAAAAACATTGGTTCATTTGATTGTACGGGAGCAGAATCATATTTGCACGCTTGAATCTTTACAAAACTGATCAGTGCAATGTATATTAAACACAACTTTCTCTGAAACAGCTCTTGCTGATCACTTTGTATCTCTGGGCTTTACACAAGCTGGAACAAGGTTTCAAGTCCTCAGACAAAAAGCAGCAGCAAGTGACACCTGCTGCACATATATCTGAGGCCAGTGGGGGCCGAATCTGGCAAGGTTTCTTTGTTTGATACTTGTGGGAGCCAGAGCACAGTTCTCCTATCTCCCCACACTCACTGACCTGGCACCTCATTCACACCCCTGCCCCCCAATGAGCTCCTGCTGCCCCACAGACCCACAAAATCACTGCCTTTCCTCGCAGCAAAGACCTCAGAGATACACTCCAGACCTCTTGTACTTCTGCCTTCCCTCTCTAAACTTCAGAAAATCAAATGCTATTTGCTCCCAGCCTGCCTCTCTAGGGGGCTCCCATAACACTATTTTCTTTAAAAGTATCACATGGCAAACAGGATGAGCAAACCACTGAGCAAATTTCTGAGGTGCAGGTTTCAGGGACTCAAGTGCTCATGTCTCAGGAATGACATGGCGAAGGGAATGACAAACAAGACTACAAATATTGCTACTAAGTCCCATTTGCTTTTAATATTGTAACCTGAGATAGGAGCTGCTCTAAACTTCCTATGAATTTCCCTGTGTCAGAATAAATACTTTTTCGTATATTAATTAACTTCAATATTCCAACTACAGATAGTCTGACATGATGACCTAGTAGTCACTGGTTAGCCATAGGCAAGGCTAACAGAAATTATTTTCTTGGTTCCATAGAAGGGCCTGTTCACACCTCCCAGAAGCACAAAAATGCGAAAAAATAACATTTCAGATCCTGTGGTTTGGCAACTTGGGGTCCACGTGCTTAGCCCTCTAGTGCTAGCCCCTGTGAGCCTGTCTGTAGTTTCTGCTCCCCTGACAGCTGGCGAAGAGAAGCCTTACCAAAAAAAAGCTGCTGCAGCGGAACCTTCAGAAACTACCTTACTTCTAGATGCTGCTGGTGGCTCCCACAGCCCAGCACAACACACTCCCAAAGCCGTATTAAAACACTTAGAGCTGCCAGAATAGGTGACTCAGTTGCTCCTTCTGCTCCACAGCATCCAGGACCTACCTGTCCAAGTCGTCTGGTTAGTTAGGACAAAAGCTTTGCACTGGGAGTAGCTGTCACAGATCTCAATGGCTTCGTTGACATCAAACACGGAGAGGAGGCAGCCCTTGTGATGGTAGGATGGCCAGCATCTGTAGTTCTCATCAGGAATAAAGGCTTCGGGCACCCGTCTGTACTCTGCCAATCAGAGCAAAGCAGTCGTTTGAAAGCTCCAGTAAACTGGTTGTTTTTAACAGGCAAGGTTTATTAGAACAGCTTAGGAGCAGGATATATGACGGAAAAGCTGACGGGTTAGACTGTACCAGCCCTGGTTTACTCCCAAACGTGTTTATAGCTCTGCACCTTACTTTCCTTTTCCTTTCCTCCTTTCTTCTTCTCACCTTTTTCTCCAGAAAGCGTCTGTAAATAAACAGTCTGTGCACAAAACCCCTTCCCCTTCCCCACTGCGGAGGCGAGGCTTTGGTTTTATTAGGAGTTTTACAGGAAGAATGTCCCATTGAATAAACAGCATCCACTTGAATGAACTGACTCACTGTCCTACTTCTCAACAGTGAGCAGGATTGTCGGGGTGAGACCTGACCAGGCGTTCCCAGCCCTCCCTCTCCCTCAGAAGAGCACGCTATTTTTCTCCGGCTCCTTTAGAGAAGGAAGAAAAGACAGGCTTTTAATTAAGCAAACTTTTTTTGCTTGCTCAGATTAGGACAAAAGAGGAGTCGCTTGATGGGCCTCTGAAGAGAAGGGGGGGGGAAAAGTAGCAGGAGCATGTCAGCGTGGTCCTCGCCCAGCGCCTCCGCGCTGCCCCGCCGGCTGCTCCTCTCCCTTGGCTGCCGTTCAGTCTCACTTGCCTTTATGAGCTGCCTCTTGTTCTCTGTTCACAGCTCCTCTCACTTTCCCAGCCGCTAACAGGGCTTTCTCTAATGAATGCATCAGCAAATTCAACCGATCATTTATAAACATTTCTATTTCGCCTCCAGACGCACAAATTAATGGTTCCCTCCTGTCTCTCCTCCCCACGTCCTATTCAAAAAACTAAATACATTCTATATTTCTTCTAATTGTATCTATTATGGAAACCAGAGCTGCCTGCCCTGACTCACAGCCTATTCTTAAGTCACTTTGGTTCAGACATTTTCTGCCTGGCTCTGCTGATTCAGCCTGCTAATATTTCATACAGCATATTGTACGAACACCACCGAGTCGAAGGTGAGCGTGTCTGCTACTCCAAACTGTCAGTATTTCAACTGGGAAAAGAAGTGCACATTCACAAGTGCTCGTTCTCAGCACATAGTCTGAAACAGTGGGAAACAAACATAGTAAATGCATTCTATTTTAAGCCTTAGCTCATTAAAAGTATCATAAGAAACATTCCCAAACAAGAAGCAAAATCAAAGCTGATCATGTCCCAGTTAAATCAAAAGCAAAAAAAGTTTTCTTAATTCAGGAAATGCAGATTCATGCACAAGAAGAAAAAAAAAATGAAAACGTAGCTCCACATTATGACTGGTCATTTCTCCATAAAAATATCTATGCATTTCTTGGGAAGAGAAGTCAGAGCATAAATCAAACTGCTGGATAGGTAAAAGTCCCTTTTTTCCCAGTTTCTGTATCAACTGTAGTGTAACAATAATTGAATGTAACAGAATAGTCTCTTATCTCCAGGTGGCAACTGCTGAGTATTGATTTGTACCTCACAGCCTAGGTCAGTAAAATGATGTGCACAAATTAAAAGCAAAAAAAAAAAAAAATCCATTCCCTGGAGTTAGCACCATATGTAACCATCTGCATCAGCATACATGCCATGTTGACTGGATGTAAAATGTGATTATCCACAGCTCCTCTTCGCACCCCACAGAATTGCCACCTCACACTGCACTGTGCCAAGCCCCACGCCACAGAGGCCATCCACAGAAGGATGATCCTTCCTGTGGCAGCAGGAGATGGAGCATCTGCCTGATTCTCTGTGTCAGCAGGGAGCGTGTCCCAGCCCTTCTCGAGGGCACTTTGGGAGTCTGACAGGCTCCACACTGGGGCTGGGAGGAAGCTGCAGCCTCCCTCAGCACACCAGCACAGCACTGAGCCTCACGTCATGTCAGGTATTTTACTTCAAGGGAGAAGCCCACTTCGAGGACGCTTATTTTGAATTCTCATCCAATATTTAAACTCCTCTGAGCGCAGATATGCTTCTTAACAGGCCTGTAGCACTTCCCTTCTCCTCAGCACTGCTCCCGATACAGCTCTCAGGGGTCAGGCTCTTGGCTGACATACACAGACTTCAAAAGAGCAGCAGTGATTTACGTCACCTGAGGCTCTGTCAGAGGTAGGAGATAAAGTTCTCCCTTTCCATCAACTTTTTCAAGGTGACCAAGCCTGGTACATCATCTGGGCAGCTCAGACACATTAATCAACGGAGTTGGGCCGGCAGTAACTGCGATGGAGATGCCAAGGCCCTGGTTTGAGTGTGCAAGCGAGGATGGAAACAGCCATGCCAGGGTGGTCTCAGCATGCAGCAGAGCCCTGGGGCTGTCCCTTCTCTCCTCGCTGCTCCCTGCCAGCTCCTACACGAGGGAAAGGCCACAATGGGATCTCCTCTCAAACTGATCTCCCCTCAGAACTGATCAGAAACTCATTGCAACACCAACCAAGTGGTGGTCTAAGCAAACAGCATTTCTCTTCAAAACTCACTCCATCTCCAGCAGAGCAAGGCAGCTGCCTTGCCCATTTGCATGGTAAAGGCAAGTATCCCTGGAATCTCTTGCTTGCATAGTGCCGATTTAGGGAGCTTACCCTTTAGCCCTTATTTTTATGACTTGTGAAGAAATGCACTCCTCTCACACGGACTAGAAGAACCCTCCTGAAGGATGCACCTCCACTGGGATATGTCCCAGCAATGACATTAGGTCCAGCCCTCAGGAGAGCTGGGCTTCCCCTACACCTTTAAATTATCATCTTGGACACCACAGTGCAGTTACTCAATTAAGCTATACTCCAATGGTTCAAAGACAGCTCCAGCTTAAGTTTTTGTCCTGCCAAGACCTGAAACTTGCTTAAATGGAGTCCTTGGAATTTGAAGGCTCACAGCAGTAAATCACATCATAAAAAGGTCAAAGTTCTGGTCGATTTCCAGACTAATGGTGTTTAGAACCAATAAATGCTTGCCTAATACTATAAATGCAGCCATAAATTTACACTTTTGCGTACATACACATAGCTTGACAGAGAGTACATAAAGTCTATCAAGGTAATGGCAAGGAAAGACCAGAGAAATGCAAGGCATTCCTACTGGTATCAGCAGAAAAATAATCCTTTCCTCCATCTACTAATTTTGTCAGGACTGAAGCAAATAAATGCAATGCAGTAAGCCTGATCTTGATGTCACTTACAACGCATTTACTCCAGTTTAACACACGGGAGGTAATACAGGAGTTCACAGTTACTCAGACAAATCCTACTACAAAGCATTATTTCTTGTAAACATTTTGGAACCTCAAGATATCTTGCTATGCTGAATCTGGGAAATCCTCAGAAGTTTTGTTTTGTGATAGTTTTTATAGTTTTAAAATATTTTTACAAGCTTTTTCTGGTCAATCAAAACATGCTGCTTTGATCAGGCCAAAATCTTAGAAGCTCCTTAGCATGTTAGCCACATCCCCATGATGCCCACAGTGATCCTCAAACCCAGATCACTTACTTGTTGGGACAAGTAAGAGAGGCATCTTTAAAAGCAATCTGCAGCATCACTGACCACTGCAAGAGCTATAAAAGAAAGCCAATGCTTTAAATTCTTTTTCTAATTTTTTTTTCCATCAGAAACCACCTGCATTGTCCCAAAGCTGACTACAATCTATAAACATACTCATTTTCACTGTACTAGACTGAATCATATAAAGAGCTCCACAAGTATATAATAAACTATGTGAAACCGCCTGTGGTTTCCCCCTTTTAGCCTGTCTGAATCACCCTAAATCTGACTTTAATCAGTCCTAATGACCGTTTATTTCAGCCACAGCAGCCAGACTGCATTTTTACTACCAACTACAGCTACTTGTTGGAGATTTGCCCAGTTCTCTTATCACCTGCCAATACACTGTGGGTCAATGACAGAGACGCAGCCATGTTCATCCTTGAGAGAAAAAGTAATCTTGCTCCTTTTTCTCCCTCCTTTTTTCCTCCAGTCCCAAGAAGAACACTGGCAGTCGACTCTGGAATTGCTTTTAATTGCTTTGCTTACAAGTAAGCAGAAAGAGCCTGATCCTGCCAATATCAGCAAAAAGTGGTATTGAGCAGTATTTTGCTCTACAAACAGTCCCCTCCGATTCCCAGGGAGCTTTTGGAGAATAATATTGGATCCAAAACAGACAATATTACACTGATGTTTTTAGTACGCTTCATTTTACGCTGAACTTTTCCTCGTGTTCCAATACCTCACATTTAAACGTGCTTCTGACAACAGGCCCCGCAAAGCACCCTGCACAGTTCGCTACGGAGAGCGACTTTTTGGTATGTCTGAGGAAACCAGAGGGCAGGCCAACCCCGCGGGCCTCTGCTTTCAATCAGCCCTGACGCATCCCAACTGTTTGGAGAGACAGGCTGGCCTGGCAGGACACGGCTTTGCTGTCAGAGCAGGAGATAGCCCTGCTCCTTCGGGGAGTGCTTCCGTCCTCTGGTGGTTTCCTGCGCGCGGGCTGGGAGCGAGGCGAGCCTTGTCTCTTTCTATGCACTTCCATTGTGCTCGCAGCAGAGCCATATTTAAATCGGTATGCAGGCTGTCACCGAAACACAAATAAATAACGAGAGGAACGACATGTTCCCTTACATTTTATTCCTGTTAACATGACACAGCTGGAGCATTTTTCCTGCCTCATGCCCCACATCCCAGGGAGCTGCTCCATACCCTCAGCCACCTCCATGGCACACACCAATTTACCAAAGGCAACGAGCCCAAAATGGTCACACAGATGCTTAAATATTGCATGTTGTCCACTCAGTCATAAATACAACGATGCTGATGATGGACAAGCCAGAATTTGCCTAGGGTCACGTGTTGGGGCATTTAAGCTTGAAGACAGATGCCTACAGGATTTATAAAAGACACTCGGTGACTTCTTTTGGGCTCTGGAAGGGAACTGAGGACCTCAGCAGAAAGTATTTCGCTTGCACTGCCAAGTTGGACAGGGAGAAGTTAAGCAACAGCAGAACACATTGCTCAGGGAACAGGGCAAATGGTTTGCACGGTGGTGGAGATACGAGTGAGCAACAAGCAACTGGTTGTGGTGATGGCACAGCTGCACAGACCCACTGAACTGCCAGTGCAAAGGAACCTGCTCCTCCATTCCTGTGTGCTGGGATTGCCTGGCTCCTGATGTGAGAGCCCTCCCAGCAAGGCAGGGTGTGAAGAGAGACTTTCTGCCCTCTGCACCTTCCCCTCTCAGCCCCGAGAGCTCTGGGAAAGGGACACCAAAGGCACGTGTATAAAAATAATTTTTAAAAATATAAGGTTAGTAAGATTTATTATAATATATTAAGACAGAGCAGGAATCTGGGCTGCAGTTTGTTCCCGATTTCAATAATTCTTGGGTGGATTTACAATTTCCTAAGCAGGTTGCTATAGTGACCCTGCAGAATATTTTTTTCAAAACACTGTTGTACTGTAAATATTTACATACAGCATAATCCTGCCAAATTGTCTTGAGACAAAGGAAAACACAACGTGTCTTTGCTTTATGTCCAGCCTTCCAGCTTTTTTAGCTTTGAGAATGTGCTTTCAGCTAACAACAGCAGCTAATTACAGCTTTCTGTGGGCTTGCACACCCCCAGACCTAATAATGGGTCATCTATTAGCTTTAATGAATAACAAAGCTATCCGATTTACAAGTGTTAGCTGATTTCACGCATTTCTGAGTAAATTCTGAGTTAACTGAAGGGCTGGAGCTTAGCTCAAGGGCCAGATACTCTGTTGGTACAAATCACTGTCACTCGGTTGAAGTAATAAAAATGTTGATACTGGGGCATGACTCTACTGATGAACATCAGTAGTTTTTTTATAGTCTCCTTAATCTGGATAATTAATGGAATGATTTAATCATTTTTAGGTAACATATGTCAGAAGAAATACATGGTTCCTCTTTTAATTCACATTCTTCTGGATTCCAGCAAGAGAGGCCAACAGCCAGTGGAATATAAAAGCATTTGTTCCTGGTGTTGTTTTAAACGCTGCAATGTTCCCATATCAACATGAACGGCAGGGTGATTTACGATTGCAGAACACATACGCAGCTATCGAATGTCTCCCACGCCTCTACTCTAGGATACTAAACCAAAGTCCAGAGCATAATATAATTTACAGCACTATAAAATCTTTACAACTGAAGCACAGTGAAAGCTTAATATCCAAGACCTTCTGTAATATGACTATGTCATCTTGTTAAACGTTATTTATGGGAACACTAGGGCTGACAAGAACTTTCTTCATGTCACTTCCCTACTGCTTATCAATATCACCTTTCTCACTTTATGGTGTTCATAGGAGGAGGTCTTCCTTTCAAAAACATAAGTTCACATAGATAACACACCGTTTCCTCAGCACTAATGTTTTAGTTATGGCCTTGCATGACTTGTCCAAGATCATGATCTCGTCTTTCCTAGTATGAATTTACAATGCTCTATCCAAGATAGTGCATAATTCCAGGCATTTAAGACCTAAGACAAATTCTGAAGCACCATTACCTGAACCTTCTGTAGTTTCTTTTCAGAACCAAAACAAAACAAAACTTTACAATTCTTGGATCTGAATTCTCCTCCTGTTCTGCTTTTAGGATTTCAAAATAGATTGTGCACCAGAAAGGCCTTATTTTGTCACAAACTTTTAGACGCCAGGAGACTGGCATCACAAATTCTTGTCATTTCTACTATTTGTGAGAGCAAAAATCCCAGGAGTCACCTTGTCAGAGTTCTATTATCAGGAGCAAAATGTATACAAACTTGTGCCTCCCCCATCTTGGCACCCATTGGGGTATGAACGCAAAGCTGATGAACTCCATTCTGGCCTGAGAACCAAATGATTATCTCTGATTTTATCTTAACTTAGCACTGAGTTGAAAAACACCCTTCTTGAACTTTCTCTGTGCTGTAGAGCAACACTGAAAACATTTTATGAAATCACGCAATCTTAAAAATATGTTTTTTGTCCAAACAGGGCCAAAGCAGGACCTCAACTGACAGCTTAGGAAAATATCACAGTTGTTCCTTTTCATCCCTGTCTACTCCTCTACCAAGATCTATACAAAATATTCCATCTGCTCAGCTGTTCAGCCTTGGTTTTGGTGATCAGGATGCCATCTCAGCTGGGAACATCCTGCCAGTGGGAGAGGCTGATTCCCTGGATACCCCTCCCTTCCAGGACACCTGTCACCGTCTCCTGCAAGTTCACTGTACCACAGAACAAATCCTCATTCCACTATCTCTGAATAAATTCTAATTAGTAATTTCTAATTCCACAATCTCTGGATGAAAATATTAAAAATTAATTCCAGCAGGGTATTAATATCAAGTATCAGTCAAATATCAATTGAGGAAAGATTATGGTTGGAATTAAAATTATAAAAGTGGGTATGTAGGCACATTTTAACCCTCATGATATGACTTCTTCATACTTGTCTGGCAAGGAAAGGGAGTCTTAAAACAGAAATAA
Organism: Melanocharis versteri; assembly: GCA_013397845.1. Lineage (NCBI taxonomy): Eukaryota > Metazoa > Chordata > Aves > Passeriformes > Melanocharitidae > Melanocharis > Melanocharis versteri. The sequence continues at coordinate 2,457,741 of VZTG01002166.1, read as the reverse complement.
ATTACAACACCTTTTCTGTTTGGTTAAAGTAGCCTTAGAACAAACAAGAAACAGGCCTGCACATCTTAAAGGCATGGCAGCTAAGTCTGAGAACACATCTCATCTAAGCGTAATTTCCAGTAAGATACCAAATTCCTCAGGCTTGTCCCTGGTTGAGAACATTTTCTTATCAAGGAAAACAATATTACACTCATGGTATTTGATGTACATTATCCAATATGTTACACAAAGCATCTACAGATTTTCAACATCTTTGGTCACACTGTGAAGTGCCTAAGTCCATCAACAGTGTCCCACAAATAAAGCAGGCTCCTTGCAGGGCAGGGCATTACTGACCATGAAAATGGGTGGATTCTGTGTTATATTATCTGGGACTCCACAGAATTAAACGAACACAAAAATGTGGAATTATTACAGCAGCTAAATATATACAGAGCTCTGCTTCATATCAGTGGAAACCTGCAGTGATACACTGACTATTGCTGTCCAAAGCTTCTCTCCTTGAGAGTCTTTGTAAACATGACAGACCTCTAAAATTCAAGAACTTCACCTCCTCCTGATACAGCAGTGAGATCTGGAATCAACCAGCATCACAGAACAACTTCAGCTCTCCTGGCACTTCTTCAACAAAGGACATGTTTGTACTATTGATTGTACTGCTGAAAATAATTTTGCTGTGTTGACAGGTATCACTCAGCACAGATTGTGATGAAAAGCTGAAAATTAGAAAGTTAAATGAACACCTGCAACAATTTTCCTGCCAATTTTACAACAAAATAAATATTGAATTATTCTGATAAGTGGGTCAAATTCATCCCTGGTATCATGGCCCTTTGAGGTTAACAGAGCTACAACCAGAATGAATTTGGCTCCTGTGTCTCTTTCACTGAGCAAATGCTTCACTGAACTTTTCAAACCCCCTGTGCCAACATTCATCTTCATTCAGAACCCATCTTTCCCTTTTTACTGAGTTTTTGCAGCAAAGCCATAATTTTCCTATCAACTTGCAGTCAATTATGTTGACAGTTTGACATGAACATTGTACGTACACAAAAATAATTTGCAGAACAGCTTTTACAATCATTGGGCTTAACAGCCATTTCCAGCACACATAATATTCTTTGACATGTACAATTCCATAGCTATCCTTCTAGGAAGAACATGCACCACATTGTTCCATGCTTGAATAGCATACAGATATTATGAAAAAGATACTATTATTCAGCCTTGTTTTCATCCTGTCCTTTTTTTCTATTTTTTTGTTCTATTGCTAGCAGAAGCTGAGGGACACACTATTGTTCCCTTGCAAAAAAGTAGAAATTTTATTCTTCAAATCTACAAACACTTGTTACAAGAAATTCCTTTAAGTCCCAGGAAATCCATGGAGGGTTATGGCCTCATGATTAGATTCTCCCCAGTATATGTTCAAGCAGGTTCTGATACTACAACAGCAGTGTGCGGATGTGATGAAACACATTTTCCATAAATTTGTCATGGAGAACCCCCTTTGGATTTCCTTATTCCCATTACAGCCTGCTCACACTTATGGATGTCCAGCTACATCACACAGTGAGAAGGGTTACAGGAGGCTCCCAGGAAGCAAAAAGCAGACAAAATACCATCACATGCATGGTTTCAAGGACAACTGAACCTTGTTTTCTGCACATTTGCAAACCTCAAAACAAAGCCAAAGTTTCGGATTTTAAGTTTCAAGGAAGACGACTTTACCAGCTTTCGGCATCCGGGTTGTGTTCTGCAGGTACTCCCCACTCTTATACAGATTCAAAACTCTCTCCAGCTGAGCAGCTGTCTCATCTATTCCCCAGTGAAGTTCTCCTTTAAAAGTAGAGGAAAAGAATGACTTAGATGAGGAGCATCCTGCACAGGACAAAACGAGGTTTCCTTTGAACGAAGCCCTAAGCATGGGAGCCCCATGATGCCCTGCTCCATGGCAGGGTTGTGATTTGGGCAGGAAATCCCTGAGTTCCTACAAGTCAGGTTTCACACCTGACATGACCCAGGCATTCCAGAGGCTGGTTCATCCAGCTGGTGGCCCCAGGCCTGTAGGCAAAAACACTGAGGACTACTCCCCACAAGGGAGCCATAACAAGGAACTCCAAAGCTTTGCTTGCTCATTAGGTGTAGCCCAGCATCAGTCATTTCCCCCTCGGATTCACACTGGAGCAAGGCACTGAAAAACCCTCAAATCAGTTTTACAGCCAGCGACTCTTGTCTCAAAGCCACTACCTCAGCAATCAGTAAAGATCTCTGGTAATGTCATTTGTGCCTCTGGCTTCTGAGGTATAAAACACCACTGGTATCACTGATAATCAGAAAGTATCCTGGGTTTTATTACTAAAATTTCCCTTTCCAGGGACAGAAGTTCTTCCAGACCCCACAAGGAATTGCATTCTAATGCAGTTCACCCCAGTGCCAAGGTGTCAGGATGAAACAAATATCTCTGTGAAGTCTAGATAAAATCTAAAAATGGAATTTCTCTGGTGCATGGGCCCATTCTTGCTTTCTTGGTATGGGAGCAATTTTATCCTGGATAGAAAAACAATCTAGTTCTATTGCAGTGAGCACAAAAACAGCAGCCTCCCCTCCCACACATGATAGTTACACTAAAAAAGCAACTACTTGGCATTACCATGTTTATTGTGATTACCTGTTGCATTGACTATCTTATCCAGTAATGGTCTCAGTGTGGATGGAGCACTGTGTGGAAGAAGATAGGTAAAAAAAAACCTGCAATAGAAAAGTAACCGATATTGAATTTTTTTTTTTTCACAAGAGTTTACAAACATCTGGTAACTCCTGACCATCATAAGGAATAAAATTCCTATTGCTTATATGCCACTGACCTATTCAGGAAATATAATGGTATTCTATACTCAAATAAATACATAGCTGAGGCTATTCACACAGCTGTCTGGCATACCTCGACCACGCTGCTACATACAAGGCTGCCTTGTACCTACATGTAAATGTTCCATTAATACAGCAATTTGCTGTGAAGCCCCACGGATTGTGACTATTTGCAAAGCTGTCTGTACTTTCATAAACTAAAAGGATGCCATCAACCACATAAGTCTTGGGCTTGGCTTTTTTTCCAAACCTTGAAAGTGCATAAATTAAATTTCTGTTCATTTCTAATAAATGAAATTACTATTTTCTTTACTACAGTTTTCTTAGACTTTCAAATTAATTGCCAGGAGAAAGCTGCCTTCTATTGTTTTAGAGTCAGCTAGTCCAGCCTCCCTGCTCAAGCAGGGTTCCCTAGAACAAGTTATGTAGGATTGCGTTTACATGGCTTTTGAATATCTACAGACAAGAAGATTCCACAACTCCATTTTAATATTTTTTATTACAAAAGAAAAAACAATGTGCCATTACCATCCCTTGAAGTACATTTAATTTTCATATTCTTCCTTTAGGGTTCTATTAGTCTGCCAATACTACTACCTATTGCAATAAACTCAGTGTCACAGAAACCTAAGATGGAGATGGACAGGTCAGGATCTGATAATATAAACAGAACTATTGGACATAAATATAGGCTAATGAAAAGAACAGGAACACAATTGGGAAATTGCCCTGCTTCACATCTAACTTGCAAAGTAAAGTGAACAATTTTTCACGTACAGAGACCACATTGTCAAACGGAAAGCCCCAGGGACTCACGCTCAGGAGGGAGACCAGCAGATGCTTTATATAAGTGCAAATTAAAAAATCCAGTTACTGATACCAAAAATTGATCATAGATGCAGGTATTATTGAGCAGACACTCTACTTCCACAATGAATATTTCTTTGAGAATGTAACTCCCTTTTTCACCCCTAACAAAAATAGTGTTTATGGTTTTCCCAAGTGGGATAATCCACTGGTAGGTTTTCCTGATGATGAGTATGAAACAGCCAATGTAAATACATACAGAACTCTGAGGAGCAGCATTACATTTGTAACAAATAATTTGTCTAGTAAACTTTACCTCACTGTGTTTGCTTAGAGATTATCCCTAAAGCAGCATCCAACGGATTGTGAATAGTTCTTTGCAAAAATTCAGTAGCTGTCACTAAATTTGCTCAGTGCTGGCTGGAAGCAAGTCACTGAGGTTATTGTTTTTCCGTAGCTACAAGGCTACAGAAACATGTGACTGTTCTACTGCAAACACCCACATGTGAAATCCTGACATGTACAGACACTGGAGTCTGCACAACTTAATTGCAGGAACATTTGTTACTCATCGATTCCAGGGCCAGTGGTATCCCCTGTGATCTGCATAACACAGACTGTCAGATCCTTTTACATTCGTTCCTACAAATTGGTCTTTTATGAGAACTAATTTAAGAATTCTCAATGATGGAGAATTCATCTCAGCCATTGGTTAATAGTTCAAAATATTAATCATATTTACTTTCAAAACTGTCCAGTGCTTTGAAAACTGTTCCCCCAAACATTTGGAGGAAAACATAGTGAGACACATTTGCGACAGAAGGTAGCCATCTGAAAGTCAAGATGGGCCAGTCCCTGTAGAGGTTTCTCCCAAATGTTTTCTCTCCTTTAATTATTTACCTCATAAAGAAACCAGCTAGATAGACTTAAGTATGCTTTCAAGGTTAGGGTGTGCTATGTTTTAAAATTACAAGGGATTTATGCATTGTTTGACATATTGCTGCTTTTGACTTCTATCTAACAGCATCAGAGGGCAACCTCTAAGCCTACAGAAACAGAGTGCACCTATGAAAATAACAAATTTAGCAGCCTATCCCTAATGAAGTGAGGATTTCACCACCCGAGACAAGTGCATAGGGTTTGTGGTAACGCCATAGCATGGGTGGTCACAGCCTCCCACACCGTGAATCCACTGTTCAACAAAACCCCACTGTCCCCACGGAATTAAGGCAAAGCAGGGGCTGAGAACACTGGGGCACTGTGCATGAAATACACACTTGAGAGCAGTTCAAAGGCAATACTAAAAACTGATTAAGAAAAAGACCACTTCCTTCAGCGTGACCAGCAACCTGCCACAGGCCCACCACACCACAGACATGTCCCCACTTACCACCGAGATGGATGGGCACCTATTCCGGGCTTCTTAGCCAGAAACACTAAAACAGTCTTAACCAAAAGCTAGCAAGCTAAGCAAGATCTTTAAGCCAAGCAAATGGAAATGGAAAATCTTGCAGGACACACTAAATACTGCGCTGCACAACTGCAGATGGCTGTCCTGTGGCGCAGCCCATTTCAGTGTGGTCAGCTAATGCGACACACATGCTGGTGAGCGCCCGGCGACCAAAGCAGAAGGCTCTCTTTGGAGCAGCCTCTCCTCACTGTGGTCTGGAAGGCAGTGAACGGCATGGTACTTGAAAGGGAAGCCTAAGCAATGAGCACACCATGATGGCACTGCTCTGAGATCTGCATACTCCTGTCTGGATCAGCCAAGGCCTGTCTCAGCAGCGCCCATCAGATGGAGCAGCAAGGGCAGGACGAGCACGGCACCGAGCATCTGCTGCAGGCTCCCTGGAAAGCAGCAACGTGGCTCCTCCTGCATCCCACACAGCCCTCCAGGGGAGTGACGGCTGATGGGGGAGAGCTGAGACCACAAACACAGAGCCACGGCCCAGAAGGACCCAGCTGTAAATCTGGACACACCTTTAGAATCAAATTTGGGAGATGGCTGCAAGAGCTGAATGCTTCCTTCAGAATGGCCAACTGGTCCAGCGTGGCTCATCACCCACGTGTCCCCCACTGTGAGAGCCAGTCCCCCAGCAGCTGCTCACACAGACCCAGGGCTGGGCAGGGAGGGTGAAAAGACCACCCCCTGCTTTAAAAGGTTTGGGCTTAGACCCCAGATTGCCAGCAACTGAGGGTGGTTCCGACAGCTCCAGGGATGCACTGGGGCTGTTATCACCTTACCAGAGCAGGCTGCAGCAAGGCAGGGAGCACTGAGCCAGAGGGCAGGATGTGAACTGAGCTCTAGCTCAGCCTCTGAAACCAGCCCTTTGCTCAGCTGGTGGTGCAAAACACGTGATGACCCCTCTTAACTCACACCAAAGAGCTGCTGGAATCGTCTCACCACAGAGCTTGTGGGCCTCCAGCTCCACAAGTGCTTATGCCTCACTCCTATGAAAATCCCTACTTATGTGAAGAATTCAGTGGGCTCCAACCAACAAAGAATTAGACTGAGTGGTGAATCACACTCATAGTACGCAAAATATTTCAAACATTATAAATGCCATGTATTTTCACAAATGAAACAATTATTCATTACTTAATTTACTCCTGGGCATTAGTTCTGAGACAGTATGTGCTCATTGATGTGAATGACTACAAAGGATGCTGGAGCACTAGGCCCACTCTTAATTCTATATGACTTTATCTGATAACAGACCTGTAGGCATTGTAGAGATTCCTCTTTTCGTTCATGCTCTGACACCGTCCCTCAACCGAGCAGGGCAAGGTGAAGTTTCTCGCAGGGAATTCCATGAAGCAGTCGCTGTTACTGGTGCAAGAGCTCTCCTCAATGCTGGCATCATCCAGATCTGTCACCTTCAGCTCCCCATCCACGATCACAAATTGCCGAGGGCGAAAATCCAGTAATGTCACCGAGCCAAGAGGAGAGTGAGCCAAATAATGCAGAAGCCGAACCAAGCTGAGACATATCTGAAACACAAAAACATGGGTACCTCAACATTATTTTCTCAGTGCAAAGTATACAACAAAACCACTTTACCTGAAAATATGTTCATAAACTTATGACTTAATATGAGCATTATAACTTACCCTCAAAACTGAATGTTGCAACCAAGGTATTTTTCACAGGATTAGCATAGCTGATTGTAAAACCCTGAGAGACTTGAAACAAAAATAAGCTTCTTTACAAGTGCTTTCCCACACTATTCTTGAAGCAGGGCTCATTGTTGCTATTCTTACTTTTAACAGAAATAAAAGCATTAACTTTTAATAACACATTACGCACAGGCGTTGACCACACAGTCTGATCCTGCTCTTTTACAAACTCCAGGTCTGGAAATTTTGGCTGCACCACCCTGCACCCATGCCTGGAGCAGACAGTGTCTGTATTGCCTCTGCACTGATCCTGCCTCTTGACTGTTTTGATATTTTTTTTCCACTGTTCCCTCTGATTTTTTTTCCTTTTTCCAGGGGAAGAGGAAGCAAATTCCCAGGAAGAGGAGCTCCACAGGTCCAATGTAACTCTTCACCATGCCTCAGGGGAAGTGCAGTGTCTGTCTGCCATAGTGGGTCTGCCTTGATGGACGCTCATGAACTACTTTGAGCCTGAGGTGGGAGCTCTGTGCTGATGTTTCACTTTTCCACTGCAGGTTAGAAACTTGAGTAACTCTTGCTAGACAGCAACCCTGATGAATATTGAATTCAGACCCTTACCAAAGTCCTGTTTTCAATTCATGCATTCCTTTAGAGTCCACTATGTAACCTATTAATCCAAATGTAGCAGTAATATGAACACAGTTAAATACTGGAATTTTTATTTTATGTATTAAATAAATAACAGGTCTTATTCAGTTTAGCAGGCTTTTTACTGTTTATATATAATCTTTGTTTTCCATTAAAATACAATGTTAAGGGCATGTGCACTGAAGCAGCCAAATCCAAATTCAGTCTTGGGGCTTAAACAATACACCGAAGGGTGCACCTCAACGCATCCTTGGTAAGAAAGCTGAGCATAGCTGAAGTTATCCCTCACAGACCCTTCACTTGTGGGACATTAGAACCATCTCATGCTTCTACATAATCCTTCTCCTGGTTGACCAGACAAGAACATTTTTCTCCTTACAGGATACCATAGTTCACATGGAGATGTCTGTAGGTGTAAATAGGCCTGGTTATGGGATGCTAAACTTGACCACCCTTACCTCCCCTTGAAAGGACACAGAACTCGTGGCTGTGTTATCCTGGAATACATTGTAGAGAAAAAGCACATCCAGCCCAAGCTAACCTATAATACACATATCTTCAAATGCCAACAAACCCAGAATTTAGCTTGAACAAACCCACAGGTTGCCATCCAAAATTATTGCCGTTTCTCAAATGCCAAAGAGCCCCTGCTCCTGCACCAGTGACCTCTGTGCCCAACCCCAACAGGCTCTGCCATGCACATCTGCTGCAGGCTGGGATGGCAAATGCCCCCCTACAACAAGCTTTTAGCACACCAGTGAAGGCTTTGCTCTGCATCACACATCTCTGCCTTACTCAGCTTACTGCTGAGTCCCTCCGCACAAGGAAATTATCATTTGTAGGAATAACCTCACGGATTTGTGCAGTCATTTTCAGGACTGGACCACGAACAAGTCTCACATATCAAGAAGACACAATTTTATTTCCCTCCTTTCTGTGTTAGTTTCATCCTAGACAAACTAAGGAGCATGACATTATTTAAGATGTCATTACAGTGGTCACAGAAATGTTTCACCTGTAATTCTAACTCTGTGAACCAGCTCAGTATCTTCATCTAAGTCTCCTTTATCTCCCTTTGCACTGCTCACTCAGAAATATCCACACTGGAAGGAAACTTCTCTGTTTATTACCCATAATCTCACATATTTCTTGGTCATTTATTTTGTACATAATTGCTGTCACAGTCCATTATTTGCATTCCCTAGATGAGATGAGCTAAAGGCAGGTGGTCCTGTGTTTTGGGAACCCTGCTGAGTACCTCTACTGCTTATCAAGACCGCACTCCTTTCAGGAAAAGGGAGCTGAAGCTTAGTGCAGGAAACACACTTGCTCCAGCTGCATGAATAAAATAAACTCTGCCAGGGAACATTCTCGGGCACAGAAACTTAATCCCACATGCACACTGGCTAGCCTGGTCTCTGGCCGGGCCTGACCAGCTCCAAGGCCGTTCTCCCGCGCTGTCCCCAGGCAGGATGCAGAAGGCAGAGTGGCCTGGGGACCGTTCCCAACAGGCATCCTGCTCGCAGCCTTCAGAGAGTGCAGGAATGCAACAGCACAGCCATGGGCTGCACCTTGCTCTTTCCACTCGGAGCTCACTCAGGCACACTTTTAATTTCCTGGCACAGATGTAGCCAAGCAATCCAAAGTGTTTCAGATGGAGACTGCTGCTGCCTTTCAACATCCTAGGGAGTTAACCTCAGACAACGACACATCCCCGTATACACCAAGCAAGACAGCGCTATCTTGATCAAAGCATTGCTGCAGTCTGGCTTCATTTTGGACAAATTAAGTGTGACCTTCGTGCTCCTGGTAAATTGCCAGCGTGGTGGACAAACTGGGTTTGAGATTTGTGTACATTTATTTCACTCTTTCCCCAGGAAAAAATGAACAGAGCAGGAAGCAGTAGAAAACAATTATAAAACAAACCTATGATAAGGATCAGGAGAGAAATGTAACATCCTTCTATTGTTTAAATCTCAGTTGCAGAGCACAATGCCAAAACTCCTGGGCCTCAAGCTTTAACAAGCAAGAAATGTTTCGAGATATCATGTAAAAACCATATAACTGGCTGCAATTAGATAACATTGACAGACAAAATAACACAGTATCTTAAACACTACAGAAGCGGAGTGCTAAATACTGCTTCTAAACCAAGATGTAATCATATGCAAAACAAACATTTAATAAATGTGAATTGCGCTGAAGAGTACACAACCCCTGCTGCATAATACGATTTATTTCTCACTCTCCTAAAAGTCCTTATAAAACAGTTGTCACTCACCCGAAGTCTGTCTTCCCAGGAAGTCTGTAAAAGCTGAATCATCTCTAAAGGCGAGCCCAGTTCAGTGATGGTCGTCAGTGTGTCTGGGATGTCATTGCTGTCTTGGTAGCAATAGCCGTAGAGCTGAAAACAATCACAACCAAGCAACATCAGTGTGATGCACCTTGGCATGTGGATTCCCAAAGGAGGCTGTGAGCAGGTTTTCTGGCAGTATCTGTGATCCTGCAGGGAACCCACGCTGGACCAGCCTGGTCCAGAAGGACTACGTCCAGTGGAAGCAACTCGCCCTGGAGCAGTTCATGAAGAACTGTAACCTACGGAAAGGACTCAACACTGGAGCAGTTCATGTAGGATTGTCTCCTGTGGGAGGGACCCCACGCTGGAGATGGGGAAGATTCTCAGGCGTCCTCCCCCNTCATGTAGGATTGTCTCCTGTGGGAGGGACCCCACGCTGGAGATGGGGAAGACTCATCCTCCCCTGATGAGCAAAGAGCCACAGAAACAACGTATGATGAACTGACCACAGCCCTCATTCCCATCCCCCTGCACTGCTCAGGGAAGGAGGCAGGGAAATCGGGAGTGAAGTGGAGCCCAGGAAGAAGGGAGGAGTGGGGGGAAGGTGTTTTTAAGATTTGGTTTCATCTTTCATTACCCTACTATGATTTGATAAACTAAATTAACTTTTCCCCAAGTCGAGTGTTTTGCCCATGACAGTAATTGCTAAGTGATTTCTCCCTCTCCTTAACTCAACCCATGAGCCTTTTTTCATATTTTCTCTCCCCTCTCCAGCTGAGGAAGGGAGTGAGAGAGCAGCTTTGATGGGTACCTGGCATCCAGACAGGGTCAACCCATGACAATGTATAAGACAAAAAATAACAATAATTTAAAATATCTATGAATGCAGAAACAGAAAACTATCTGAGGAAAGGCAATTTAGCCCATGTAATACCTGACTAAATAATACTGATTTTATGCTTAAAAATATTTTTATATTTAGTTTAATAAATTTAATATATTTATATTATTTAATAGTTTTAATGACATTTTCCATAGGACTTCTGTTTGTGCCTCGAGTGGCAATGTGTATTTCAATGACACAGCATGTTGAAAAGCAATTGAAAAACCAACATTTATCTTTTCCCAGCCAGAAATTGCCTCTCACTACACCTGACGAATTTCCGTGTACAATATCATGAAAGCAGGGCAAATACTCCAAAATATTATTTGCCAGTAGCTTCCACAATTTAAAAGCATTTAAATGGCAACTTCAGCCATACTCCAGCTTCTTCTTTTATTTGCTTTCCAAGGATATTTGAATGATTTCCACTTGCACAAATAATTGCACAAGAAGAATATTTAAAGACTGTGGAGGAGAGATTGTCTTGCTTTATATGGAGTGGGACAATGTCTGACAGGCTGGGGGACAGGCTTTTATGAACTCCCTGCCAAGCCCTGGCAGAGAGGATATTAAATGAGCCAGATAAGGATCTGATCGCAACTTTCCAGCCAGAACAGCATGCACATGAAATAAAATTAAATGTAATCTCTGCCCCCAGTCAAATAAAACATCCAGTAAAAGGGTCGGTGTGAAAATGCAGCACTAAAAAAATTCCTGTTGCTATTCCTCTACTGCCTTGCCCTGAGCAATTTGATTTTTCAAACCTCTTTTAGTTTTAAAAAGCTCAGGGAAGATGGCAGGGGGTTCCTCCGTGCTGAGGGCACTCAGATATGGCCCTGCAGAGGAAGCCAGGCTCGAGCAGCCAGAACAGGGACCGATCCCAAATCCTGAGGAAAGCAGAGTGCCATGGCCGGAGGGAGCGGCTGAGGCTGCGCACGGCCCCTGCGAGCAGATCCCAGCGTCCAGCACATTCTTACAGCTTGTGACCTCCCCAGGCAGAAAAGCAAAGACCAGGCTAAAGTCAGCAAATACGGGATTTGTTAGGAGCTGTGCTTCTAGTTTTGACTGTAGCTGTCTATATTTAAAGGGAAAAAGGGGGCCAAAAAATGTAAAAGAAGTAAACAATTTTTCTTTTTGGTGTAAAAATGGCACTGTATTTCAAAACAGCTGCTTAAACACGGACATTAACCTAAACAAAAAAAAAAGAGCTAGAAGATTTTATTTTAAAACATGCCAGAAAGAGGATTTGTGATAGATGCTGATACGAACATCTGAAGCAGAAAAACGGACCTTGTCTTTACTGCCACAACCACGACAAAGATATCAACAGCAATAATTTCTCCATCTAGAGCCGTTCAGACCAGACTTGGGTTTGTTCCTTATCATCTGTGACACCACTTTCGTGCAGTTTAATGCCAGGAGTTAAATCTTAGAGGATCACATCAGCACAACTGTTTAAGCTATCTATGCTAACCAAAGGATAAATTAAATGAAAATATTTACTACAATATATATTATTTTCTCAGGGAAGGTTGGATTCTACAGTCCTTACCAGCTACTTCCCACCCCTCGTGTGTGTGGGCACACTAAGGAGAAGGGATGAAGCGTTGCAGGTTTGAAAACCCTCACGTCTGAGTGTCAAAATCTAGCATCCATTTCTGTATCATCTACAGAATTCAGCTCTTGTCTTTAGCACAGTAATACTATCCACTGGGAAAAAAGCCATAAGGGAAATTAGCAAGCAATCCAGGCTGGGAAATGATACTATTGCAGTAACTGCTGTTTCACAGTAACACTGAATACAAAAAAGGTATCAGTCTCCATCAGACATTGTCAACATTTGTGAAAACAACTCTGGGAATAGAAACACAGAAGACAAACAACAATTATCCATTCCTTTTGACTATACAAACATAATACATATACATATTTACACAAAAAATATTGAAAATTAGTCTTGCTATTTATGTGCATATAATCACAGGAGTAGAAATTAATTACAGTACCTATTTGTGTTGATTGTATCTTGATCCATGAATGTCAATAGTAATAACAACGTGTTAGGTTTGCTCTCAGCTGGAATTTTGCTCAGAATTCTTTCATTTTAGTGTCCACTTTGTCCCTTGGCAAAAGTCTTCACTGCCCAAGTATCTGACTACATCTATAATCTAACTGGACCTCTTTATTGATTTTACTTAAGTGAATCCTCTCCAGATACAGTGTTATTACATAAATATATAGAGTTATAAAAGCACAGAAGTCTGAGATATAAAGGATTTATTGGGCCACATTTATTCTTTTCTAAATGAGCTCCTGAAACAAAATGCAAAAATGCACATGTAATTACATGGCCATATTTGTATGTGCAATTACCATGATTACAAACTGGGCAAGTCCCAACAGCCAGTTAAGCATCTGAAATGGTTACATTCATCCCCTCCTGATGAACCACCACCCAGCACACAGATGTTACAAAATACAGAATATATATAGATGCAAAATATTCCCAGGCAGCAATACTGAGGCCTTTCGTTTAAAAAGCTGACTTACACAACACAAGAAACAAGTACAAGGGTACTACCCAAAACATTTTTTTTAACTTCCTTTTGTTTTTGTCCAATCCATTTTAAGGTCAGAAATGAGACAGAATGGTTTGTATTCCCAGACAGTGAAGTAAGAAACAGATAGCTGGTGCATACAGTAACAAGAAAAATAACCACACGGGGAAACTGAATATAGCTGGAAGCAAAAGATGAGCCAAAATATCTCCTCTATCTGAAATTCTATTAGGTTGGACATCATTCTCAGCGTCACAAAGCTACACTTCAGACATATTGAAGAGTGATGGTTTTCATACGCCTTTTCAGTATGGTTCCAATTAAATGAATGGAAAGAAATACAATCCCACATCTTTTTGCTATCTCGAGTCGCTGCATTTAAATGCCACCCCAATATATTTTTGTGTAGAATCTAATAGCAAACAGTCACGATACTGGGATGCCTTTCTGTCTGTTTAGAAAAATGTATGCCAGATATGAAATGTTGACCTGTTCTCACATCGTGTGCCGTAATTCACTTCTTTCAAGTAGCCCCGTTCACCAAATTATTCCCTCGCCGTTTGGATGTTCTCGGTCGTAAAGACTCAGCCCTGCATTAGTCTTTCGGCACCCAAAATTCCCACTGACTCCCAACAGCTTTTAGGCATGCTGGGCATACAGGGTCAGCCCCTGTGAAAGTTCTATTGCAGTAGGAGCCTGTGTCCCTACAGCCAGCCAGTTCACCTCCCTTTACAATTCCCTTTTACTACAAATTATGGGGACAGAGGTGCCCCTTTCAGAGGAGCTGGGGCAGCAGGGGAGGGCAAAAGCAGAGGTCAGCCTCTACACAAAAGCCAACAAGCTTACTGAATAAAAACACAAAATAAAGAAGCTTATTAAGCTGTCATCAGCAGGGTAAGTCTGTGCAAACGACGAGCCCTCCTGCATTGGTGTAGACACCCTGGCTGGACTTTCAGAAAAATAAATGTCAAACCAGAACCATTGCCAAAGCGTTACATTTCCTTTATGGAGGTTGCTCAGTCACAAACAGTAGGACCCACCTTTTCCAAACAGGTCTCCAGCCACTTTCCCCAGCTGGGGCTCTGCTGGCTCAGCTCAGCTCTGCTGCCAGGCTGCGGCAGGACTGCTGGAGGGCAAAATGCCCCTGCACAGATCATAACACTCCCCTAAAAATTACAACACGTTGTGAATATTCTTCTTTCTCTGCAGCCACAAACTGGCAATTTCCCCCTTTTTTCTTTAATGAACATGAGATTTCTGTGAGTCCAGGAATGTGAACTCAAGCACACTGCTACCAGCTGTAATGTAAGTGACAGGCTCAACTGCATTATACCAGAAGTAAATTTCAGAAACCCAACTCTCTTCTCTTTCAATTTGGACTGCTATTCTCTTTTAATTTTGACTACAGTAGGACCCAACTGCTGCCCACAATAGAAAAGTGCAATTAAATACAATCTCACACGTATGAAGAGTGACAGTAGTCAACACTTGACACAGCCTTTCTTTTCAGAAATACATGGACACAGAGTTGCTTAATCAAAACTGGTTGTGTCGAGATTGTATTTTGTACCATTTTGGTGCCCGGGGGAAATAAAAAGCTTCTACTGGCCTTTTGATGAGCCATTTGCTTGAGCTGCTATGTTTCAAAAGCAGAACAGCACATTTTAGAAGCTCTTGCTACTTTATTGCTAATTTAATGTAATATTTTTAGGCAACCAGTCCTTGGCTTCACCTTTCATCCCTGAAGCACTCATATAGTCCATCCCTGTAAGAGCAGAAATCCCCAGCACAGCCTGATACAGCTATGATTTACCATTACATGATTTGAAACATTTCTGTCATCTTAAGATTTATTAATCACTTGTGTTTTAAAACTTTCCCTTCATTGCTGACGGTATATACATATATAAATATACATACATACATGCACAAGCCCATATATACAGATATATTTTTATATACATTACATATATGCACATGCCTGTTCTGATATCTAACATATACACATGATATTTGCATCTATACTTTAAAATGTTTTTTTATATTTTTAAAATATATATTAAAATATTTTTTATATTGCCAATCAGCCCAAAAGCACATGCAAACCTGTAACATGCAGGGAACCTGGAAAATGCAGGGAACTCAGTGCGTAAATTGACTAAAGATCAATCCAATGCCAAGTTTCCTGCTATAGAATATATTGAGATGGCACACGAGAAGTAAATTGATTTTTTCCCATTGAAATCTAGCAATCAAGCCCTGCAAAATGCTGAGTTTCACTGGAAAGAGATTCACACAGAACATCCCCAGAACCATGCAGAACCTTTTGAGAGTGGGACCCGAACTGTGTGCTGACAGCTGTGAGGCAGGATTTTGTCTGCTGCTGGATTTTGGAACCGAGAGCAAGCAACGGGTAATCCAAATATTAAACTCTAAATTCACAGTTCTGCCTAGGCTTTAGTTATAAATGCAATATTATGATTAGCACTAAACTCCAGCAGAACTAAAAGGTACAAGAATCTCATTCCTGGCACTGTTACTAAACACATTACTAGACATTTTCGCTAGTAGAAAAATTGGAATGTGGTACTCAGAAACAGACACTATGTGTATTTACCCATATCTGTTGCCATATTCATAAAGGTCCACAGATATCTCCATGTATTTTAGATGTATATGTCTGTATACGTATCCACATATACCTGCTGCTCTGACACATATTATGTTGGCTATAATCTTATGATTTAGTAACTTTATCTCCCTTTCACTCTCTCTGCTTTCCTTATACTCTGAAGTGGAAAATTCTTCTACTAAAAACATTTACAGCACTTTGAATTTGCATTGCACTGCACAAGCTCAAGGCCCAGCCCTGCAAATATTTAGTCACTCAAGTAGCCTACTCTTGTAAAGCCTTCCAGTGAAGACAAATAGGTCACTCATACAACCATGATTTCAATGGAAACAGGCTGATATCACTGGAGGCATAGTTCATTATCTTGTAAACAGCCAGATCAGAAGGTCCCCTGACCTCCATCCACAGCCACAAATTCAGTTCCACTGCACCACAAGTTTAACCCTTTGTCATGACATGATTTTGCATTACAAAACTGTCAAGTCACGTCTGTGTATCACATGTTCAGAAAAGCCTGTCTTGGATTCATTACAACAAATCCATCTGTATAATTCTTCTTTCTTAGGTATGAGTCATATCATTTTGAACTTTATCATGGCAAGCTTTAAAGTAAGCTTGGAGTCTATCTGCAGCTACACAGTCCAAGAAAAAGGCAAGTCTTTCCAAACTAAGTTGTTCCAAATTTGGCCTAAAACAATATAAAATACTCATGTTTGGTATCTATTACCTAAACTGAGCAGTTCAGCTGAGTGTGACGAAAAATAACAGGTCCTTTAAAATTAGTCTAGAGTCAATATTAGTATTAGCACAGTGCCTGTGAGAACCAGTTCTTGTCAAGTTTTTCACGGCCATCACTCAAATGAAAAATGGCAACAGAAGTTAGATGTCATGGGACATCTACCTGGACCGTCAGATGACTGTGTTGACACAAAAATCCATAAAAAACCTCTTTAAAAAAGCCCAGTTTGCATACTTGACACAGACACTTCACAAACCAGGCCTGCAACACTTCCAAGCACGGCCCGAGCCGATGCCTGAATCCACCAACGCTATGTCCATGCAGAGAGCAGAAACACAGAGGAGCAGATCTACGCCAGCCCTGGTGCCCCTTCCAGGGATCCTCTCCTCCTCCCTGGCCAACCACCATGTCCCTGCCTGCCCTTCCCAAACACGGCTGCAACTAGAAGACAGAGCACGTGCAAAAGGCCTCCTACAATCATCCAATTCAGGGGTAGGATTGGATATGATACTTTGGTTGGTCAGTTGGAAGGGACAGGAAACGATCATCTAGTCCAACTTCCTGACCATTTCAGGGCTGACCAAAAGTTAAAGGATGTTATTGAGGCCATCGTTCAAATGCTTCCTTAACACTGAAGGGCTTGGGGCATTGACCACCTCCCGAGGAAGCCTGTTCCAGTGTCTGACCACCCTTCTTAATGTCAGGTCTCAACCTTCCCTAGCGCAGCTTTGAACAATTCCCACATATCACTGGATACCAGGGAGAGGAGATTTACCTAGCTATCCCACACTGGAGGGGCAGGGGGAATGAAAGGATAAGTTATAAAAACCATGTGCTTCCCCTTTTATTTCTGTCCTGGTCATAACCAATTCCAGGCCAGGATATTGATGGCCCAGAATGACCTTGCTCATTCATTGTTGCTCCCACGAAAAAAGGCAAGCAACAAGGCAGAACTTGATCATACCCACAGCATCCTGTGGTGACCACTGATCTCTCCAAGCCACTGAGCAGAAGAAGCAGTGCTGGGCTCTCCTCAAAGAAGTCTGGATGAGGTTGCAAGTCATCAGCTCCATAAAGGAGGCAGAAATTCAAACCAGTCTTCTGGAATGGTTTATGTGGCACATAAAACTGAGAAGCGACCATAGAAATCATTCAACAAATGATTGGGATTAGTTTTATGAATGCTACTTTCAAAAGGAGGGACAATGTAGCCCTTCTAACTTATGTGATGACATGTGCCTTATGGAAGTCACTCCTGCCAGCAGCTTTGCAAGTGGAACACCCTCTGCCATTCCTAGGAATTCAATGGGAAAAAAATACTCTTTGGTGACTTCAGCATCAAGATGTGCAGCTTGCCTTCCAGGGACAGGAACAGTTAAGAGTGGGTTTGCAATTGTATCAGCTCTATGCTTCCAGCAGCTCTGGAGTTCTTGTTAACAGATCCTTTCTTCACTCTTAAAAGTGCAGGATAACATCTGGGCCTTTTGGGAAGCAGTCTCACAATAAAGAAGCACTTTGTGTAATTCTTCTTTCCTCGCCAAACCGCATCTGTCTGCTCTCCCTGCCCTTCTCCACTCCAGCCTGGGCTCCTTGGGGCTGTGGGGACATCTGTTAGCAGCAGCGGGCTGTCTCTGCCGAGCCATCAGTAGGTGGCACTGCCTGCTTTTTTCTCTCACCACATGAACGTCCATCCCCAACACCTCGCGTCGACCACCACTCACCATCTCGAAGGGTGCCCAAGAGACTTAAATGCCTCATCTCCTTCAGGGTGTACCTACAGTAATGTCAAGCAATGGATTGACTGGCACAAAGAAGCCGCTCCATCACGGCTCACCAGGCAGTGGTGGTGGCAGCAATTTCCAGAGGAAGGAGGTGGCCAGCAAGAGGTGCCAACCTCGCCTGCCACTGACAAGATACGGCAGGCTCAGCTGTCGGGGAGCTGAGGTTCCTCTGATCCCAATGCCAGTTAAGCAGCCAGCATCAGCCTGGCCTTGCGCCACGTGGTGGCCTCATTCATCTTTAACAAACCTGTCCCAAGAGCAGCTCAACTGAGGTAATTTAGAAAAACACTAGAAAACATTGCCAGTCTAACATGACCTTCCTAAAAGCAGCAATCTTGCATGTAGAGTGCGTGGTCAGAGCCTATCCAGCCCCAGCCCCAGCCTCAAAGTTTAATTCTCATTAGGCACTCAGTTTTGAAAGGTTTGATCCCCAAGAGCTGGGAACTTCTGCTGCCCCATCCAAAAATTAGGAATGATAAATTCTCCGTATAGACACTCATCAGCTGCTATTAGCAATCGCAGCACATTTCTCAGGTCAGCAGTTCCCAAAGTTCTTATGGCCAAACTCCAGCCAGACACACGGATAAGACTTGCTGCTGGGAATCCTGCACCACTGCCACCACAAAAGGGATTCAATGCCCACCCGCTGGCAACAGGGAAGAGGTTCCTGAGTAGCTGTTTCCACTACAGCACAATCTCCCCTTCCCCCTGCCTTCTGTGAAAACAACAGTGGATTCCTGCAAAAAGCATGGTGAAGGACCAGACCTTCAAGAGTCCATACAATCCCTATGCAAACAAGTTTGCACTGGAAATTAATTGTATATTGACTTTCTTCAGACTTGGAAAGACTGTCTACTTCCACCTGGAATCAGCAAACCATATACAAAGCTTTATTATTTTAATTCTCACATTAAAGTTAAAACTGCCCTATCCTGTTGGCTATGCATATGTATAGGGAAAGCATCAGGGTAAAAAAATCTCTTAATTATCACATGTAAAGAAAAGAAAATCCTGTTTAAAAATAGGTAGTTAAAAATATTGTGATCGGCTAGCACATCCTAATTCTACTTGTCAGCAGTAATTGATGCACTATTTGCAGTCAATTTTAATCTATTAATTCTGCAAGAGACAAATATTCTCCCTATTATCATGACCATCTTAAAAAAATCAGTTACAAATACAATAGAGCTAACTGAACAAATTGATACAGAAACTGCTTTGATATTTGGATGGTGACTTTTTAGCGCAGATGCCACCTCAGTATTTCATCTATACATTTTAACTTTTCACTAAAGCTAAATAAGCCAAATGAACTGGCCTTGTCTGGCTAGCCAGCAAGCCATTGGTGCTGTTAGCAGCTAGTATCTTCCATCAGCGTCAGACAAAGCCAACCCTTTTCCCTGGGCTTGTGTGTGTGTTTTTAAAAAGAGAGTGGTAGCTCCTTCTTAAATGAATCATTGTGAACTCACACTGGAAGTGCTGATAAATAGCTGTCACAGAAAAAAGCTTGCACTTTTCCAAACGTCTGCATTTTCAGACCTTCCCTCCCTTCTCTTCAGCGATGCGAAAGAAAGAATGGCACCACCCTAAATTCTGATACTCCAGTGCTATAATTACATTATTACAGTAAATCAAACATTGCCTTTGTGTCACTACAATTGTGCTCGTTGTTTGAAATTAACTGCAAATGGTTTGATTTTCTTTTCTTCCTCAAATATGGGCAGGGAGGAATTAAAGCACACTAAATCATCTTCCCCACTAAAATGCACAGAAAGCCACGGTTCAGACAGCAGCATTTGAACTCTGCAAGAAAAGAAATCGCAGCACGGAGTGAAAGGAAGAGATCGGGCACCGCATTTGACACAGAGCGACTGCAAAGCAATTAGTGGGCCGCTAAATCCTCTGTTACAATAAATCAGTGACCCAGTTCCCCCTCTTCCCCGGTGCCCTTCATTATAAAATCAACTTTAATGAACTTCCCATCTCTTGGCCACTCCAAAGCAAATATATTTCCACTGCAGCCTGCACCTGCCCTTCCCAGCGGCTGCCGCTCCAGGGAGCCTCGGGCAGCCTCAGACGGCGGGGGCAAGGAGGGGCGACGGCCCAGCGCTGGCCCTTCGTGCAAGTGATGGGCAGAGCACGGAAATAAAAACAGGAAGGCAAGCTGCCTTTGCCTCAGCATTGCCTAATGTGAAACCACTCTCCCTCTTGCTGGTTTTCCGTGTTTCTTTTGCTAGACTTGATTCACCACATCTGCCAGAGCTGACACATCTGGCTCCTTCCCCGGGCGGAGGGCACGGTGGATATGTCAGCATGTTGTCTGAAGGCACTGGTACTTTCTGGAAAGAGCTCTTTTCCCCTCTATCGTATATTGTACAACAATCAAGTCTTTTAAAAAGGATGGCTAAAAAAAAAAAAAAAAAGCTGATTTTGACAAGAGACAGGCCAGAATGAGAACTGCTGAGACAGTAAAGAACAAGCCTGTTATCTTACAAACTACACTTCAGGCTGTCAGCTGCCAGAGATTTACAGGAAAACCCCCTTTCCTAGGACTGAACCGACACGAAACTTTATTTTCAGCAAAAGAAACTCAAGAACGCACTCACCGGCACCAGTCCCTGACCGGGGCCGGGGATGCCCGGGAGCGGCCGGGAGGGTTCCAGCTGAGGCGGGGCGGCTGCCGGCCGCCTGCGTGGATGCGTCCCCCGGGTCGCTCCCTCCCACGCCCGCGGCGTGGGGAGGCGGAGGAAGAGCTCCCGCTCGCCTCAAGCAGCCCCGGCTCGCCTCCAGCCCCGGGCGGTCGCCGAGGGGCGACCCGGTGCGTGCCGCCGCCCGGCCCAATCCTGCCCGGTTCCCCCGCCTGCCCCAGCCGGGGCTGCCCCGCAGCCCTGCCCTCCCCCGGCACGGCAGCACCGGTGACAGGAGGGTGGCACGTCCTTCCTGCTATTTATAGCAGCCGGCTCGGATTTGGGTATGCCGGGAGCCGCCGGGGAAGAGGGGGAAAGGAGCAAAACCGAGGTAAGAAGCAAAGGCAGGAAAGCTCGGCCCTCGCTGGCCCAGCAGATGTGGTGCCGTGCCTTTGGCAGCTGTAGCCAGTGCGGTGCTCCTGCTCCAATGGGAGCTGAAGCGCCTGTCAAAAGCCAGGGGAGGGAGGAGACGCTGGCTTTTGAACTGATTCCTCTGCCTCGGCAGCAAACCCTGGACAGTGAATTCTAAGCCCTGGGCCGGCTTCTGCTGAAAACAAATTAAAAGTCATTAAGTCAGCCGATCCTGTCCTGTCTGAGATTCTAACACAGGCATAACCAGCATATTTCATGTTGTGCCCCGCTGCCCATTTTCTGCATCAGTTGTACGACTCCTGCACGACACCAGTCTTACTCCTGGCCCCCAGCGCTGCCCCGGCAGTGTCAGATAGCGCCTGTCAGGTCGATATTCACCGTCTCCTTTCAAGGCAATGCCTCATCCCACGTTTGGCCCTCGCTCAGGCCGCGGCACCCTGGCCCCGGGCGCCCCTACAACGCGGTGTGTTAAACAACAAAGGGGGGGACGCCCGGGGGCGCGGGGATCTCCTCTCCCGGCCTGCCAGCACCGCTGGGGCTGATGCAGCAGGAGGGCAGGCAAAAGAAAACACAATGACAAAATCGGAACGAATTTGAAAACATGTTTCTGATTTAAGTGTAATCTATTTTTAAATGGGGTGGCATGTAAATACGAAGCCGTAACTAACAGACGGGATTTTTGCCCATGAGAGCATTTTCCCAGCACGGAGGCTGGGCGTGTTTCTCCTGGCGCTGGTGGAAGTGCCTGCTCATCCTCCAGCTGCCCCTGCCCCGGCCTCCCTGCCTTGGGACACCCCGCATCTCTCCTGCGCTTCCCCCTTCGGAGTCCACCTGACATCCCGGACAGGACAAGTGAATTACTGTGGTTCTACCACAGCATCCCGGACCGGAGAGGTGAATTCCTGCAGCTCCTCCAAGGTTTGCTGTGGGGGGGAGCGGGGCTCCGAGCAGCTTCGGCAGCGCTGCCAGAGGACCCCCCGCCCGCATCTGCGGGGACAGACAGCGCACCCCCCTTCCTTTTTACGAGAGGGACGGCTCCAAATTAATGCCAAATTAATCCTTCCAGAGAAGAAAACTGCACACGAGTAACACGGGAAAGAAACGCTAGTGCCTACCAAAATGACTCAGCTTTAAAAACCACACGCTGGCCAACTTGCTTACACTGAGAAAAAACAAAACAAAACCAATCTTGGGGGGGGAAACAAAATCTCCTCAGAGCACCCAATAACGATGGCTGCACCCAAGCATGGCTTTGCCAAACAGAATTCATCACAGCGTAAGAGGAGCAACTAATATCCTTCCTAGGAGCACAGGTTTTTGTGATTTGCGAGATGCTGTTCTCCCTATGCACTGTAGTTAGACCTGGCCCCACAGAGGAAGGAAGGAAGGAAGGAAGGAAGGAAGGAAGGAAGGAAGGCTGGTTAATATCTATTTTCTTGTCGTGGATAAATCATGACTAGCCTTTCTTTGAACGGTATATGAAACTCGAGAGCTTTGATCGCTGGGATCTGAAGTTCTCGTGGGGGAGCTGGTACTCCTGCTGCAGCTGCTGAAGAAGAAACACAAAACTCCTTTACCCGGTTCAGTTCAAAAAGCACCTACTGTGAGACCGTCTGGTCTAACGTTCATTTTTTATTCTACTGCAACGCTCATGCTATGCGAAACGCAATAGGAATTTCCATACCAGCATTTACATCCAAATGGACCCGCTGAGATTCACGCTGATGTGTAACAGCCCTACAATGCAGCCCCTTCTGGCAAGTGCCGCGGTGCCGGCGCACCGGCCAGCGGGACTCCCACCCGGCCTGTCCTGGGTGAGCCCCCCTGGGCTGCCCCGTGTGCCGGGGCTGCGCGGATCCAGCTGAGCCCGCCGGGAGTCCCAGCAGAGGCTGCCAGGGTGACCCCGCCGCCGCCTTCTCTCCGAGGGTACCGGAGCCAGCGGCGTTTGCATTCAAGCCGGCCTTTATTTCCCACATTCGGGGAGTGCTTTTGGATCTCCGAGTCCTTCCTCAGCCTTCTCCCTCGTCCCCTTCCTCACCTCAGTATTCGTTTTGTTTACGAGGAAGCGGGATCAGAGCGCGAGCCGCCGGGCCGGCCGCCGCGGGGGGATGCCGGGCAGGAGGGGGAAATGCGCCTCATCCCGCACCGCTCCCGGCCGCGCCCCGGGCCCGGCGCGCCCCGCCGGGGCGATTCACTTGTCGCCGTGGGGTGAGCACCGCCGCTGCGGCGGAAAGCGCCCATCGACGCGCCTTCCCGCGGACACTCGATGGGGACAGGAGCTGCGGAGCCGCCGTGCCAGGGACAGGGACATCTGCCTCGGGGACCGCCACCCCCCACCGCGCCTGCCGAAGCGGGCGCGGCTCCCCACGGACCAGGGGCCGGGGCTGGGTGTGCGAACTCTCGGTGGCTCCGCGGCACGGTCCCGGCCCGCTGGCGGCGGGAGCTCCGACAGGTTGCCCGCGGCGGGACTGAGAAAGCCGGGGAAAAACAGCGCGACCCACCCGCCCCGGCGGGGCTCCGCGGCCGGACCCGCGTACCTGCAGGACGTTGGCGTGGCGCAGCCGCTGCAGCAGGATCATCTCTTTGACGATCTTGTAGGCGGCCAGGCGGTAGCAGTCCCCCAGGGCGGAGAACTGCCGCACGCACTGGGCGATGTCGTGCCCGCCGAAGTCCACCGCCTTCAGGGCCACGGCCAGCGTGCGGTTGAGGACCGCCTTGTAGACCGCCTTGGTGTACCCCGAGCCCAGGTACTGCACGCCGCTGACATCGCGGATGTCGCGGCNTCTCCTCTCGCCCCTTCCCCGAGAACCAGCTCCGAGGCGCTTTTTTTCTCCTTTTTTTCTCCCCCTTGTTTTTCGCCCTCCCGGCTATGCCGGCGGCAGAACGGCCCCGGGCGCTCAGCCGCAGCTCAGCCCCTTACGACGCGCCCGCATGACACTTGCCTCCCTGCTTTTAAGGCTCTGAAGCACTTATTATTAGCGGGACACGGGGCGGGCGGGGGGATCCCCGTCCCGCTGCCCCCGCCGACGCGCGCTGATTGACAGCCCGGCCCTTCCCGCGGCCCGGCCGAGCAGCAGGGGGGCCTGGGAAACGTAGTCCCCCGCAGAAGCCCCGGCGGCCGCCGGCGAGCCCGGGAGCCGGGACTACATCTCCCAGGCTCGGCCGAGCCCCCCGGCGGGGAAGGCGCGGAGAGGGGCGGGACGGGCGGGCGGACCCCCCCGACGGGCGCTACCGGGCAGGGCGGGCCCTGGGCGCTGCCGCCGGGCGAGGAGGGAGCTGCGCGGCTGCGGCTCTTCCCACGCGTGGCCGCGCAGCCCGGGGAAAGTCGCGCCGGCAGCGGTTTGCTCGGGATGCCCTTATCCCCCTCCCCGGCAGCCACGGGGTTTGGGGGGGAGTGTGTTGTACGAGCACCCAGGTACCCACAGAGCCACACAAAGGAGAGGGGTTCGATGTCTTGTCCCCACCAAAATAAACCGAAAGGAGGTGGCTGCAGCCGGGAGCTGTGGGTTCGTCACTCGGAGTGAAAATTGCAGCGGTCGCGCCCCCTCCAGCCGCGGCACAGCGCGGGCGCGGAGGAGAGCGGAGAGGGGACGGGGATGCGTGTCACCCACGGGAAAGAACAGCCACAAATCACGGGCTCGGCAGGGGGTAGCCCCTGCCCTGTTGGAAATGTGAATTGCAGGGGTGAGTGCTAATGACATGGTTATCCATCAAGCCCGCATTACGATGCTGTTAGCAACTAATTAACAAATACAATCAGCCCGCGAAACTTCCACAAAGGAGAGACCATCAACAAGAGAAAAGCCGTAAAGAGTCAGGCGAGGCAAAGTTCACCACAATAGAAATGGGAAATCATTTCCAATAAGGGAAAGGGACGAGACATTTCTGTAATACACATCGGACAGACCGTAGGGAAAAAAAAACAAAACAAAAAAAAACACACCAACAAAACCCCAGCAGCCGCGGTTCCCGGGAGCCAGCGCTAAGTGATCGACAGTGTTTCCTCCAGCACTGACGAAAAACGGAGCTCGGGGAAACTCAGCCCCCAGACCCCGCCCGTCCGCTGCCGGCGCCCAGACCCGCGGGGAAGCGCCCGGGGACCGGAGGCAGCGGCGAGACCGGGAGGAGGCGGGAGGAGGCAGCCTCGGCAGGGGATGTGGAGACCGACCGTCTCTCCCAGCAGCCTCGGAGCCTTTCTGTCGCTGCTTCCCCAGAGCCCTCCGCAGGCACCGGGAGCACGGCCCACCCGCGGCCCCGCACACGGCGCGGACAGAGGCTCGGACTGCTGCCGGACCAGGCGCCCCGTCCCCGCGGGACTCCCGAGCCTGGCACCAATCACCGCAGAAAAGTGACGGGTGGGAGCGTAATCACCAATTAAAACAAAAATAACAACTGTAGGACGGGGGGGGCTGTCTGCCCCCGAAGGGACAGCAGGCTCCCGGGCGCCCAGCCCAGCCTCCGCGGGCGCGCCGCTCCCGCGCCCCGCTGCGCGCCGCCCCGCGGTACTCGCTCCGCCCGCCGGGGCGGTGCCACCTGCCCTCTCCGAGGGTGAGGGGACCACGGCTCGGGGGGAAGCTTTTATGGATGGGGTGGGTTTTTTGGGTGGTTGGGGGTTCGGGTCTTCTTTTGTTTCTTTTTGGGGTTTGTGGTTGTTGTGTTTTTTTTTTCCTTTCCCTCATCGTTTCTGTTCTTACATATCGGGAGCAGCGTTTTACCCTCCGGAGGCAGCCCATTCCCGCCGCGATAAGTGGGATTTTCACGGGTGTAGAGGACCGGTTGCAGACCGTTTTTATTTTCTTTTTTCCAAAGTAAAGGCGTTCATAACGGTAGGAAAGGCATTTCCAAAGATGTTGTGACACCTGCAGCCCTCCCTGTTTTGAGCGGGATCCCCCCGGCCCTCGCAGGCGACGGGAGGCTCGGGTTGCCTTCCCGCGGTAGGTGCGGGAGATCTGAACGCCCCGGGCCTCCCCCGCTGCGGATCCCTTCCTGCGCCGGCCGCCGGCAGGGCAGAGGGCTCTTGGAGAGGCACGGTGCGTTCTTAGCCAGCCGGTCACCCCACACCCAGCGCGGCAGGCCAAGCCAGCGCGGAGGGGCCGGCGGTGCGCCCTTCCCGCTGCCCGCCGTCCTGCGCGTCCTCCGGGGAAATCGCGGCGATTTGCCCGTGCCTTTGAAACGCGCACGCTCGGCTGGATTTACGGCTTGGTTGATACGAGCCAACACTTTTTATTATTGCGCAGATAAGAGCCAGAATATAGCCGCGCTCAAGTCGGAGCGGCTGTGCAAGCCCAAGGAGGGGGCGGCCCTGGAATCGCTACCAGCGAGCCGTGTGAGCTCAGCGGAATATTGTTCACAGGCCAGACCGGGGGTGACCCGAGGCTAGCGGGCTCATGGAACGGCGAGCCGGCTTCCCCGAGGGGCCGTGCCCGCCGCAAGAGCGGAGTGTGGCCCTGGGGATGCTGCCGGCTGAGGGCCCCGGCAGGGCCGGCGCGGAGAGAAGAGAGATCCTGCTTTGCCAGGTACCTTGCATGGTACCCGCAGCCCTGGGTGTTTGGAGGAGGTGCACATCTCCCCTAGGCGGGGGCAGTGCCCGCTTTCTTTGCAGGCCGGGAGGAAGAGGGTCCGCAGCGGCACGGGGGTTCTCCCGGGAGCATCCCCGGGCGCCCCGGAGGTTGCGCGCCCGCGGAGGTTGCGCACCCACCGTGTTTGCGCAGTTTACAGGAACACAACCGGACTGCAAAACAGATGCTCCGCAACAGAGGGCCACCTGTTTTTCACATCATGCTCCGTCTCAAAGCCGGTTTTCTTCATTATGTCCTTCCCGACAGATACCATGAAATACATCACTCATTTAGATATGGGAGCCGGCCTCTGGAGGACGACTTGCGCGGAGCACTTTGATGTTGAGAGACAGATTTCAAAAGATAGAAAGCCCCTTCGATGTTTCTAATTAGCCCGCGCCCGGGGCCTGCCACTGATTAGGGCGGCGGTGCCGGGGCGATGCCGAGGCGGGCGGCCCGGGGGCACGGCCCGGCTCGGCCCGGCTGGGCGGGGACGGGCGATCCGCCTCCTCCATCCGCCGGCCGGGGAGAAGGACACGGGTGCATCAGCAGAGCTCCGCTGAAGCCAGCAGCGATCAGCCCGTGCTGGTGTGAGGAGGCAGCAGCCTTTGCTGCATCCCCAGCGCCTCCCCGCCGCGGGAGGAGGTTTGGGAGCAGGCGGGATCTGCTCCCGCAGCCAAGGCCCTTTTGCAAGAGGCTGCGCTGAAAGCATTACAGCCTTTGCTAACACTTCTGCTCACATGCGAGCCTTTTATCTCGGCAGCGCTGTTGGAAAAGCTGAATCACCGCGGAGAAAGTGAGGACTGAGGGGTATTTTTTCATATGCAACAAGCTGCTCTTTATTTAATCCTCACAGCCCCTATTTCTATCAATATTCCTAAAGCTGAGGGATCAAACACAGATAAATTAAAACCATGCTACCACACTAAATAAGATTAAGATCGTGGCAATACATTGGCTGCTCCTTGGGGAAATAATTTTGTTGCTGCAGGAGCCATGGCCATCCTGGAGGCAACGCTTGCGTTTCAGGAATGGGTGATGGGAAAGACAGTTGGAAGCTGGCCTCCAAACCCAGCCAGGAGCCACCTCAAATGCCAACACTCCTGTGCCCTTCTGCTCCCAGCCCGACTTCTTGGGCATCACTAGTCTGTGGAGTCTATGAAATTTGCTAAAGCTGAGCTTCATTGTCCCTCTTTTACTCTCCCAAGCAGGCATCTTCAAGCGAGTCCCGCTGTTGGTCTCAAAGGCTTTTGACTCCAGGCCGCAAAAAAGAAGTCCCTTATTTTCAAGCATAGGTAGCTTCAAGATCTCACTTAAAAAACCACAAATGGAAACTTGCAGCTGGAATAATTCAGAATTTCTGCTGAGGAAGTTTGTTCTTCCAGAACTGTCCTGTGCTCACATGATTCCCCTTTGATACCTAAGGAATTTTTTTTTTT
>VZTG01002166.1:2320712-2429332 GCA_013397845.1 Melanocharis versteri | reverse complement strand
TTTTTTTTTTAATTTTAGGTTACTTCATAAACTTTTGAATTCCTGGCCACCTGTTCTGGCTGCTTATGTGGAAGGAGAGCTTTCTTGGAAAGTCCATCCTTAGACGTGAGGCCAGAAGTCTCTCGAAAACAGAGTCTGCAGACTGTATGGCTTTTCGCTGAGGGGTCTTCCATGGCCAACCTCTCCATCATTCCCTGCTTTGCCAAGGACTTGTCAGCTTTCGGGGCAGGGTGGAAAGCCTCTCTTTCCTCAGGCATGTGGGGCCAGCAGTGGACCCTTGCACATGTACATTTTGCAGCCTTTTTTAGTTCACTTACAACTTCTATAGTGCTTTTTTACTGTAAACAGGATCTCTTTTTCTGATGTTCTTTCTTTCTTTTCTCTGAGGAAACCCACTCCATTGTATATTTGAAGCAAGCTGAGATGCAGCCAATTGTATTAGCTCTGGCTGGAGCAAAATGGCATAATGAAACACTGGATGTGTGGTATGAGTCCAAAATAAATGGTCACTAGCAGAGCCAGCAAAAACCTACGAGCTCAGATGATAGCCTGCGAAAAAGGAAAAGCTTGGATTTTACTTGCAGTGCTCTGCATTTTTCCAAAGGGAAAAATGAACTTTGGAGTTTAGAGAGCTTGGGAAGAGACGCTGGGGCACTGAACCTTTTTCATTACATCTGTGAATTGTGATGATTCTTGCATTTTTCGTGAATAAAGCATCTGTAAGTGGGAGAAAGTGTTTTATCTCCTAACCTGTTATTCTCAAAGCACAGCAGTTCGGGTTTTATGTGCCAGATGTCAGTGTGTCCTGATTCTTCAGGCAGTTGGGATTAAAGCTTCCCTGTATCAGAGAGGTGCTATAAGGATAACTCCGTTAATGTATGTGGAAATCTGGTACTGCAGCGATAAAGACCCTGTAAATATTTACACAGACAGACGAGCTCATGGAAATTTTACATTTTTAGCTTAACTTCATTACAAGGAAGTAGTTGAAAAAGTCAGCAGTATATTACGTTTGTTTTTTTTTTTTAATTAAACATTGACAACACATCTGGTGCTGCTTCAAGCCACTACATTCAGAGGGTCACTCTTTTAAATATTTTACAATCTGCAGGGAAATATCAAGTCTCAGGCAAAAGAGAAAAAGAAACATAGCTGCTATAAGAATAAATCTTGCCAGTCAGACCTTTTACACTTTTAAGAGTTAATAAAATAGTGAGTAAAGAACAACCAGAGAAAATAATTTATTTGGACATTCAAAAGCCTTTTGATAAACACCCATACAAGAAACTGTTAAGGAAACTCGGTAACCACAAAGTGAGAGGTAAAGTCCTGTCATGGATTAAAATCTGGTTATAAATGGGTGTGGAATAAATGGCCAATTCTAGTAGGGAAAGAGATTAATAATGAGGTGCCCTAGAGAGCGAGACTCAGACCAATATTGTTTAATGCTTTATTAATAACCTGGGGGTGAATAGTGAAGTGGCAAAAGTTGATGTCAATAGAAAAGTACTTAGCTTAGGTCAGGAGCAACTCCAGAAGAATTTAATAAAATGGCAGGACCATATGTAGAAGTATGAGGGCAGCTTGGGAAGTGCCTTCAAAACCTACAGCAGTTCTCCCTGTCCTTCTGGCTCATCGGCATGTCTCTACAAAGCTGGGGGAGGTAGTCAGAGGACAGCAGATATTTCCAAGCATCTCAAGTACTTTTGCACTCCTCTGAGTTGCTGCTCAGCTCCCCTAGTTCGTTATGCCAGGAGGAAAGACTGAGCTCCCACATGGCCGCTCTACCTGTCCGTGAGTAATATCTCCATGAGCTCCTCCAGTAATTGCTTAAAAAAGCCAGTGTGAGTTCCCCTGGCTGATCATTCCCTGAGGACATGCCAAAAACTCTGGAGGTCACCTCCCACAGGCATTTCAAAAATTGTGTTCAGTCTGACGAGCATGACATGGTGACAAACCTCAAGTCCGCTAAGTCCGAGGATGTAAGCTCCTGAGTGGTGCCTGGCACCTGGAAAAACAAAACCTGCCAGCACAGCTGGGGTGCAAATATCTGTATGAACATAGTGGTCACATTACCTAGTGCATAAAGTAAGGGGTAAAGGCACAAGCAGCTACCTGAACAACTGGGCAGGTTGTTGGGCTGAGTTGTTTATTTGGTGGCTTCTTCTTCCCACTGATTTCACTTTTGCGGTGTGGCTGCATCTTGACTGGACTGTGCTGGTGTGAGCTGCAGCAGCATGAGCTGGCACAGGCCTGGACTCACATTGCAAGGTCTGTCTGAGCCTGTTACACAGACAAATGTCACTCTGCGTGAGGATGGATGGCACCTTCTGTAATCTCAGTGCTGCCAGTCCTCAGGCCCAACTGCTCTGTCTCCACAGTGCCACCCAAACACAGTGCAGGCTTTTGAAGGTGGAAATTCAAATGGCTGGTTTTCACAGGGATTTAGTATTGTTTTGTTTTTACCCAGTGGGTCATTTCCAAGGATACTATTCTGGAAAAGAAAGCAACTCATAAAGAAAGATTTTTTTAAATCCTCTTGATATGGCTTGTAAAGTATTTTGAAGTGCCAGCAACAAAAGAAATTGTTTTTAAATCCCCTCTTTCATCTGGTGATTTATATTACCTTAGAAATGCCCTGTGTCCCCAGCATTGGATCCCCAGAGGAGTAGGTGGGGCTCTATAACCAAGGGGAGCTGGAAGGCATCACACCCCAGGTGGGAAGTCCACATGCACACGGGAAGTGACTTACCTCTGATCCTGCAGCACCCAGGAGACAACCCAAGGCAGCCCACGGCTCTCCCCTCTCAGTGAATCACGCTGCCTTGCCTTATCCCCATATTTGTAGTTCAGTCACTCCAGGGCTTCTAGGCACTCTTGGGATTCTTACCTATACTTCTTTTTTCTCTTAGTCTGAAATGGAAAAAACCACACACACATGCACGTAACATCTGGTCAGCCTAATAAACAATAACCTAATACTTTAATGCAGGGGGTGGGCTCCCGGTGTGAATGGGCTTCATTTGTGGGGCTTTATGAATCGACATCGAATGAGGACCTGCTCAGAAGTGAAGAAGCAGCTTCAGCAGTGCTGGTCTAATCACTCAGCATGTGGAACCAGGAGTTCTGCTGAGGATCAGGCTGGAAAGGAGCAATTTTGCAGGCCAGGGATGGGTGCTGTCTGTGCTCCTAAGCCTCAGACACAATTCTCTGTAGCCATGGCTCACGCAGTTGTTACGGGAGGCAAAGTGTTCAGGCAACATCATGGAAATATTTGCAGTAACTATGATACTACATGAGCAGAGTGTGCAGTCATGCAAACATAAACGTCACTAAATGTCTTGGGATTTATGGCTTAAAATGGGTACATTTCACAATTAGCACCATCACTTTTCTCCATGCAAAGATAAGCTTTGGGAGCTTGTTCTGGGAGTTGGGATAGGCCGGAGTCTAGGGCAGCACGTGGCCCTGGGCAGATGCAGAATAAAAGCAAGAAAGACTAAAATTCAAGTATTTGACTTCAAACCACCGAAGCAGAGCCCTAGCATTCCTTGGAAGTGGCTGCCCTCTGCCTGCCTCACTGTGTGGGGGGAGGTACAGCTGCCTTCAGTGTGTCTTTACCACTCATCTCTTCAGGCTCTGCTTGAGGTCTCCTTGTCCTTCGCATCTCCACCTCTGAGCCTGCTTCTCCCAGCACATCCCCTTTTTCCTTCATGCAGCCCCTCCAGTCATCCCTTCTGATTCCTCCTCCTGCCAGCAGAGAAAATGGCAAAGAAAATTTCTCAGCCTCCTCCTCCTCCTGTGCCCTTTTGCAGACTGCCATGGCTGCAGGCAGTGACTGAGCCACTTCTAGCAGGGCAGTGCTGGTCCCTCTCCTCCTTACTCACAGAACAATAAGCAAAGGCTGGCATTTGATTAATCCTGGCATAATTAATCATCACCAATGTTTTTATTTTAATTCATCTGTTTACATAGAGTTGAAGAGGTTTAGGAGCTGTGAGCTTTTATGCATGATTGTAGAAGATACAGATGCAGATATTTTTCCAGGCCATAAAATCCTTTGTAGCAGTAGTAGTTTTTTAGGCAGCTTAAACAATTTTGGATTAAAATCAGTGCAGAAATAGAAGGGTCAGACTGGAGAGGTACAGAAGGAGGTTGTCTGAATCTCAGTAGTTGTTCCAGCAGCACAGAATAATGGAAAGAAGCAGAAGCAGAGTACTTTGTACTCAGAAGATGATTTCTTGCTATCTGCCAGTTCACAAAAACATGGCAACGAGGAAGACCTAGATCTGTAATTTATTCCTGTGCCTTTGGTATCTACCTCCAAGGATGCTGGCAGGCAGGATAGTTGTAGTAGTGGTTCTCAGAGATGGGAATGGGGTACTTTCTATGAGAGAAAAGGAAAGATGTCAGGTCCCTTTACAGCCTTTCCTTTGAATAGACAAGATGTTTGAAGTGTTTCTCAGAGTCACTTAAAAAAAAAGGCATGTGAAAATGTCAGAGAATTTCCTCTTTCCCTTTCCCACCCAAATACAAAATCAAATAAAAGCAAACACATGGGACACAAATACAAGAGCAGCCCCCTCTGCACGTATTCGCTGTGATACACAGGCTGTTTCCAGATGTATGGATAAGATTTCATCCAACTACTGCTCAGAGCTCAGCCTGAGAGTATACATTGACCAAGCTGGAAACTTCTGGGGAAACTAAAGCACTCAGTGGTCAGGCTCCTGCCTTCGGATATGATATTGGTCACTGCATCTACTCTGTGACCCTTTTGCCATCTCTTCATCCCAATTAGACCATTTTCAAGCCTGCTAAAGTGTAAATTTAAAGTCTCTGGTGTGTAATTAAAAATGAAAAATAAATTATGTCGTTTTTGGTTTTTTTTTTTGTCTTTTGCATGAATATTCTTAAATCAACTGTTGGCATAGTTTAGGGAACATACAGCCCTGTTAGCATGAGCAGTGAAGTACACTCACATGAGAACTGCATTATTGATAAAAACCAATTGCATCATGTTAAACAACCTCACAGACAGTTTTCATACATCATGTGGATGAATATCTCACAAAACTGCTTTTACTAATTGAATATTTGTGTGTGTGGTTGGACCCTGGATGGGAACCTGTCAGACATAAGTCAGCCTTCAGTAATAATGAGTATATGGGTAAAAGGGATCACCAGACCTGATGCCTGAGGCTGTAGTTATTACTGCCTAACTTGGTGCTTAGTATTTTTGGTCCTGATTCCAATCCTAGTGCTTAGGATTGTCCTGCAGTCCAGGAGACCTACATATCCAAATCCCAGCGGGACCAGAGTTATCCCTTGTCCCTCATCTCTTACTGGATTACTCTGGCATGAGGTTGTATGATGGGTTTCCCTCCACCATGAATACTCCTAATGGGCTGAGTATTAAAAACTGTTACAGAAATTATTCTGTGCTGTGGTACTTTTTATCAGCTGCTGCATAAAAGCATTGAGTCAGTCCTTGATTCAAATATGAATGAAAAGCAGACACACAGCACACGTATTTCCAGCAGCTGGGGCAGGTTTAACTACACAGAAGGTGGCTTTAAAGCCCATTTTGCTGGTGTTCACTTTAGGACAGTTAATGCACGGACTCACAGACGGGGGGAGATGCCCAGTGGGTTTCTGCCAGGCCAGCCAAACCCCAGACTGCCTGCAGAGTCAGGATGCTCAGACCTGCATGGCCCAGCACATGGCCACAGGAACAGGAGCACCCTGCCGCCTTGGCTGGTGGAGACTGACCTGCCAGCTGGGATTGGGCACCCCTGGGACAAGGGTTAAAGGGATTTCTGAGGACTCTTCAGGTTATATGCTGTTATTCAGGGAAAAAATAAAACACACCCCCACCCCCCAAATAAAAAAAATTAAAAATTGTTTTAATCGTCAAATCTAGGTTAATTCTGAAGCCACCTCTGAATCTAGCAACATCACATTGATCTCAACTGCTTTGACAGAAATGCTGAGAATTTTATATTCTTTGAGCACCCCAATGAGTTGAAAATATTCCTGAGAGATTATTACGCTCTCAGCTACTGCTCCAATTCACAGAAATTAAACCTTCCATCATCTGGTTTTTATATTTGGAAAATGTCAGCTATACTTCCTATCACGTATATTGTTGCTTCAATGCACTGAGCCTTCTGTGAATTTCAAAACACATAACTCAGCTCTCAAGCATTTCTTTTGTAAATATTGATAATGGTTTCAAGTTCTTTATTAAATAACTTCTTAATGAGTTTGAGGACAAAGAAGTATTTTTTCACAGTCTCACGAAGATAAGAATCATAACATATCTTTCTGTACCACGGAACACATGGTTCTCAATACCTCATTGTGCAGCATAGGCTTTCCTCACTTTAAAAAAAGTTTACTTAAACAAAAAAAGCCCCACAATTACAAGAAAAAAAACCTAAACAGGCCATACTAAAATGTCCAAAATTGCATGCAAATGCTATATGACAGCTTTGCAGGAAAGTGTGTGCTGACATTGGAGCAGCCTTAGAAAGCTCCATTTAGTCCAACAGCAAGAAGAGCTACAAAATGCCACCATCGCTGCTTCATAAGGTTCAGTGTATAGAACTCTCCTTGCTCAGCATTATTTATTGCCTGTGTTTTTGCCAGAAGGGATCCCTGTGTATATGCTTAAGATTGAAGACAATAAAATATTATGATGAGGTTCGCCAGGGGAAGTTTCCAGGGGGAGGCTTTTTATCAGTTTACAGGCATGGTCGAAGTCCTGCAGGAGAGCTCCTCTTTGGAGCTGGCTGTAAACGATTTACATGGGAAGGTAATAGGAAGCCTTTAGGGTGCCTTGGAAAATATTAAGTTATAGAAGTTCTGACCTCTGTCTTCTAGACCTGGCCCAGAGGACTGATGTTTACTAGCAAGTATGCAGCTCTCTAGGAAACTGCACACTGTCAGTGAAAGAAGGGTTATTTTTTTAATACATTTCAATTAAAAGTTGGACTGGGTAGCAGTATACTAAATCAAATATGCTGTACAACTAATTTTCTCTATAAAAAGCCAAATGTTTACCTTTGAACTTAAAAATGTTGCCTTCAGGCAAATCGTGTTCCAGCCAGCTGTAGTTTAAGTGCCTGGTGCAGGTTCTGAAGCTTGCTTCTTCATTCAACACTCAAAATCATTCATGTTTGTTAAGTGGAATTAAAAGCCAGCTAGGAGCAGATTACTGGTCCCCTGATATTAGCCTTTCTTCTCTCACATTCCCTTGAAGATTTTCAGGTCTAATAATAACATTTTCCTGTGCTGGTCCTATTGACAGCTTGAAACCTTAATGATGATCCACTTCAAATGTAAATACCTGGTTTTACTTGCATGTTTATTCAAGGGAATTTGTATTGAATCACTTGGCTGGGACTGAAAACAGAGGTCAAGAGACAAACAAGAAAGTTTAGGTGATTTTAGATGGTGTTTTAGACCCAGCCCGTGGCTGGACACATTGTCAAAGTTGTGCTTTCCCAGCAGGCTTAGAGAAGCATCTCGGGCTCTCCAGTCTCCACCTGATCATTTGTTCTTTTTAAAATTGGATACAAATACATGCATTGGCACTGGTGGTTGGGTTTTTTGAGTTTGTTTCTTTTTTTTTCCTGCAGTCAGGATGACAAAAAAGCCACAGGACATCTGTATTAAACATGAAACCAAAGAATAAGGGCTGGGAATGGAGCTGTTGTTGGTTACCAGTTAGCAGGTTCTATTATTTTAATGATGTTGAGATGTGCTTGAAGTGTTTAGGATGTGCTAGGGCACCAAGAGCGTTCCAAGGGTATCTTTTCAGCCATTTCCAGTCAAGAAGTCTGTATTACTGAGTTGTGAATCAGAAGAGCCATTCAATCTTCCATCTTTGTCATTGTGCCAACACACAGGAAATGACCTCTTCCTAAAAGCTGAGCACCTGCAACTCTCAT
This sequence comes from Melanocharis versteri, assembly GCA_013397845.1. NCBI lineage: Eukaryota > Metazoa > Chordata > Aves > Passeriformes > Melanocharitidae > Melanocharis > Melanocharis versteri. The sequence goes on along the minus strand of VZTG01002166.1, from coordinate 2,421,377 downwards.
TAAGATCGGCCTAATGTCACCCATTGCTTTTCAGACTCCAAAAAGGGCCTCTTACAATCTACCTGTTTCAAATTCCCTGAGGATTTATTGGCTCAGAACACAGATTACTTGTCTTGGTATCAGGGATTTCCTTTCTTTTGAACAGGAACATAAAAACACAAAGAAAGCCTAAACTCAAGTAACGTGAAAATATTGTGTTTGATTCCAACCTATATATTCAAAGTTACAGATGAATGTCTGACTGTAACTTGAAATGTGATGCCTCGAGTCTGCACATGATCTTGTGGCGTATAAAATGTTTGGAAGCCTTTGAAAAAACGGAAATACTCTTGGCTTTGGTTGCACTCTTATTATTATGCTTTCTTTAATGCATTTATAGTTGGCTCAATAGATCTTTGCGTATATCAAGCTTGGGCAGCAAGTTTCAGGGCTCACGAAATCTGTGTTGTTCCTGGTTGTAACGGCAGCACACAGTCGAGTCTGTTGTGCACTTTACGCACGTTGTGTCTTTAGGTGAGAGGGTCCTCACACATAAGTGGTATAGTCCAAAAGCTTGATCCAAATCTTCCTGAAACACACAGCATGGAAATTTATTTCAGTGATATGCAGGACTAAAAGTTTGAAACCCTGAGCTCTCCTTTCTTAAGAAGAGAGCAGTAAATTACAGGCACCTGCAACTTTACACTGACCTGAAATTGCCCTACTTTTGCCCTTTTAAATTCAGACAAAGCAATAAAATTTAATGTATACATGCACTTACTGCATTAAAATTAATGGTTTCATTTCCAGACTGATTACTGACCATGAGCTTAAATGAAATTAGTTCTCCTAAAAGATGACTAAGTACCCTTAGCAGTGAATACTGGGCTTTAGACATAGTTAAAATGCACCATAGAGGGCAATGAAAATTTCATGCTCAACATGCTCAAATGCCTTAGTGATCTCAGGGTTTTTTGATAGGTTTTGACAAGAAATAATCTCTGAGATCCATTCAACAGCTCACTCAAGTCAGAGTTAAAAGGGAAAATATATCAGTAATCTTGAAAGGTTAAAATGTAATCCCTTCTAATGAATATTTTTTCCATTGCTGTATGTTCATTTATAATCCTATCAGAAATCTTCTGTAAGAACACCTGAGCAACTTCATACATGGCTTCTTTTAAAGAAGAGATCCTACATTCATCAGACATGTTCAGCAATGTTCTCCCAGGGGTGACTTTTGTATTATGAGTGTAAAACTTTAAGCACATAATTAACAAGCAGTCAGAGCTAGCTGAATGTGAATGGACATGAAGAGCTTGCAATCAGAACAAATTAACAGGCATGTAGTTTGCAGTGCCTGCAAACTTACAGTTCCATTCAGCCAGATGCTGCATGATTCCAGGAAGGATACAATCCCTATCCCACAAGTATTGGAAGGAAACCCGTTGTCGTTCTGTAAAGTGATCATTAAGGATTTTAAGCAATCCAAGAGCTGATGTCTTTACCCATACAAAGACTGATCAGTGGTTCACTCTTCAATCAGTTGGCTTGAAAAGCATGGAATTGCTCCAAGGCTGGAGTATGAATCAAGAGGAATTAATGTGTTCTCAGATAAGGCTTTAATAGATGGGAAATGGTATCTGAACTAGGAGATGACTGGAAAACATAGTGTTAAATAACCTCGGACTGTGATTTCACTGGGACCTCATAAGATCTGAAGCCAAGGCTGGTTCCTCTGAATGTTGTGTGTGCTCACAGTCCTATTCCAAATCTGGCAAAGTATTATCTCCACAGCTGGTCGTGGTGGGCAGCTAAAGAATGATGGCAATGGTTTTGTGTGGGGACTGTTATACTTACAGCACTTTTGTACAGTAATCTTTGCTCAGTGTTGCAGTCATTACACGTGCTCTTAACAGAGGAGCGAAATTGCAAAGTGTGAGTTGTGTACCTGATTTTGTAGATATTTCAGGAATACAGGGGCTCTGCCTGAGCATCTTCTGTCTACCATGTTGGGAGGCATACATGCAGGCTACATGCTTAGCAATCAACATCTAGCAGCTTTTGCAAGTTTAGCTACCCACATCTGGAAAGTTGGCAGAACCAAGCTTGGGATTTGGATTACAGTTTTTTTCACAAGGTGTGCAATTGTCCTGGCAAATAAAGCCCTTAAGCCCCATAAGGAGCTTTGGAGTATGCAATTACTTTAAAGGACAACCATTTAAAGGACACTGAAAGCCTCACAAAGTTTTATAGCTTTTGTGGCAAGACCTTCTGACTCTTAACTGCCAAACTCAATCCAATGATAATCATTTGTCTTCTGAGGGGAAAAGTGCCCTGGTGGGTGTTTCTAATCCTACGCATAGTTCAGCAGCTATAGGTGGAATAGCACAGGTATTTCTTTAGTTCCTTCTATTAGTTACCTGCCAGGGAAAAAAATGAGTTGTATAGGTAACCCAACATTCCCCTTCTTTTCTCCCTGAATATAAGCTCTGCAGTGCTGCCAGAGAACAGAAGCATCTTTATGTTATATTGTAACAATGGACCAAAGGACATAATCACCGTATGTGAGAAAGGCAGCCTTGTGTCTAGGAACCAGAGGGAAGAAGACCTTTTGTAAGATGTTTTCTCGTGCAAAAGATTTTTTAAAATGCTGTAGAGCAGCTAATGTCATATTTACTTTCCTGTTTTTGTTTAAACACAGACTGTCTTACGTAAAAGGAGACTCCAACACACTCACCCATCATTTGTCTCCTGAGGCAATGAACGTAGCAATTTCATCTATCACTTACACCAAACCACAGCACGCTTTTCTAAGCTTAGCTTGTTATTGTCTTTCAGTCTGCAGAATAACTCAGAGCAACGGAACAGTTACTGGCACAGTAAATGTTTTCAGACACTGAAGCTAGTAATACGCAACCTTATTTGAATTAAATTACCTCTTTAAGAGAGTCTGAAACCGGATGACTTCATATAATTCATTATGTTTAAGAAGGCAGTTTAGTGTGGCAAGTTAAAACCCATTAAATTGCTCTGTAGTTTTCTTGGCTGTGGTTGTTTTTCTTAAGTGAAAGTAATTAAACATAAATATTTACTAATATCCCAGGCTGTGAAACTCTATAGCAAGAGGAACAAGGAGAACCAAGGCAGTGCTGGCTTCCTGCATTAATACCCCACGCTGGCTGAAACATGCTTGCTGGCTTTTCCACAAACAGGGCTGGCTGATGTGGAGCTCTGATGGGGAAATTGGAAGCTGAGCAGTTGAGTTCATTTAAACAAGAGGAGGAGACCATTACTCAGATGTGATCTCTTTTTTATCTGCAGGATTCATGCAATGGCCAGTAAGACATCACAAGTAAATTGGCATTTTCCCTGCTGATCCTGGACAAAGACCTGCTCCAAAAACATTTTGTCAATGGGAAAAGCTCCACCAAGTTGCATCAAGGCAGCGTGTTTGTAAGCTCTGGGCATGAGCACAGGTGAGCCCAGCCACCGAGGCAGTGATTCCTTCTCCTGCCCCAGCCACCCCAGCTCACTGCTGCTCTCCCCACCAGCACGGGCATTGGTGGGGCCACACGGAGAACCAACACCAGCAGATACCAACCAGGGTTGGCAGCCCCAGCTCAGTTTCTGCAAGTCAAAAGCTCCCCCTTGCCAGGCTGCTGTAAAGTTGGTGAGATGGCAGACACTAGGTAAAGTAGCAAACTCTTGTTAGTCTGGATTAGACAAACTCCCAATGTGTATGTTCTTGGGGGGCCTGTCAGGACACCAAGAACTGGGTGCAGACTGGCCCAGTGTGCCCAGAGGACATCTCAGGGTCAATACTCCATCTGAGAGCTCTTCAGAACTGATTTTTCAGAGACAGGCATAGAGGATTTAGCCTTGAAATGGCACGCTGCACTTTCTCTTTATAACCCATCTGAAGCTAAGGGGCCTCTTGCAACTTTCTAGAGCTCCAAGGTAACACAATCAAGCAGGCTTAAATTAGTTCCATTACTTATTGAAAGTTGATCTATGGACAGATTTTTGCCCTTTGTGTACAGACTGGGTCCACTTCATGCTTATGTAATGACCTCTTTTCACCAGCATGTGATAAAAGAATTCTCGTAGAAGACCCAAATCCTCCTACACAGTCAGAAAAGTATGAACCTGCTTAGCTTGAAGGAGATATCAATTGCTGACCCAGGGACACTACTGCCAAAGTGAGGTACCATGCACTGGGAAAAAGAGCAACAAAACCCTAAAGCAGATGGTGATTAGGGTCAGCCTTATGCCCCATCCTCCACCCTCGCTGTCTGCACTGCTTTCTGTCGCACGCGCGTGGCAGGACGCGAGGGCAGTCGGTGCCTCGCAGCATCAGGCTGGGCCAGCACAGCCTTTGCAGGGCAGGGGGCGGGAGGGCTTCCCGGCCCTGAGGGTGGGTGCTGACCCCTCTGGCCCCAACACAGCACTTCCATCGTGCAATTTGTGCTGAGACACCCCGGGATCACAGTGGCACCCATTAACTATGGGCCAGTCAAGCAACGTTATTAAAAATACCATGGAGCCTTAAACCCAAGCAGCTCAGTTGGAACAGGTGTCAGGCAGAAGAAAGCTTGGATTACATGACTGGGGAGGTTTATTAGCACACTCTTAGACCGAGCATTTACCCAGAGATCTGGTTTCTTCATGTTTAATACTGTTGATGCGGCTGTGCCTTTTAAGGTGAGTGAGGAGCGCTGAGTTGTTGCATTTGTGTTTACCATCCACATCCACCCAGAAGGGACTGTGGAAGGCTTGCTTGGCAGGGTGTTCAGGGTGTTCCTCTTCTCAGGCAGAGAAGAGGATTAGACCAAGAATAATTAATTTGTGGAGTGACGTTTCTTGTGTCCTGTGAAGCAACAGCCCTGTAAACTATCTCCCCTGCCCAGCAAGCAGATGTCCCATGAAGAGTGATGCAGCACTCTTTTACTCCTCCCTGCTGACCTCACAGAAGATACACTACGAGGGTTCAGGTCACCCCTGAGCCAGTGTTTCTTTACATCCCCTGCCAAGCAGGGTGGCAGTTCACACAAAGCATGCTCTTAAGGCACATGATGTATTTCAGGCATGGTTAAGTCCAAAACCTTCTGCCAAGAACAAGCTTGTTAAAAGCTGCTTTAGTCAAAAAGATGAAATGCTAAGCTGCCTGCCTTTACAAGACAATTGCTCATAGGAGCTGAAATTCAGACATTTTCCTTTCGAATAAGCTGGCTGGATCATTTCAGTCTTTTGGGGGTATAAAGCGCAAAGAAACTGCCAAAACAATTTAAAAAAATGAGTTCTATACGTGGCTGGGAAGCAATCTGTATGTTCTGCTGGAAGAGGCTGCCCCACACGTGCCGGGCGCCTGCAGATACAAGCCTTCCTCCTCCTCCTTGTGCTGGAGTGCTGTGGCCTTGGCTGCTGATGGGCAGAGCACCATTTAACACAGGGCTCCTGTGCTCCTTGGCAGCACTGTAGCGGTGGGCTGGTTTTTCTGCCAATAAGGGCCAATGGTAAAAGGGAATACCTGACATTTGCTAAGGCTCTTGGGTATATAGGAAGAAAAGCAGTTTAAAATGTATTTAGCGAAAAAAACCAAGCCTTTATCTAATTTATAAATCAGTCAGCCAGAGCATCCTCCAGCCATATTACCCCAGGCTGAATTTTTGTCACCAATTCAGTAGCATTTGGTCAAACTGACACATGTAAGTCAAACTGCAAAAATAATTCAGGTCCAAAAGTGATGATTAGGTAGGTGGCATGTTTCTATCCAAGTAAATACAACTAAATAAATATCAAGAGCAGACAGTGCTTTTATTTGAAATCTGGAAGGCAGCTTTCAATAGTCTGAGAACACAGTCATCTCCTTTCAGCCTTTGGCACACGAAGGACTCCTGGAGTCCAAGATGCTTCATGGAACCATGGAATTGTTAAGGTTGGAAAAGACCTCTAAGACTGAGTCCAACCATTAATCCAGCACTGCTAAGTCCACCACTAAACCGTCTCCCTAAGTGCAACATCTACATATCTTTTACATTCCTCCAGAGACGGTGACTCCAGCACTTCCCTGGGCAGCCTGTTCCAATCATTGAAAACCTGTTTGGTGAAGAAAATTTCCCTAATATCCAGCTCAACCCTCCCTGACATAACTTGAGGCCATTTCTTCTGGCTCTATCTCTTGTTACCTGGGAGAGGAGCCTGACCCCACCGCGCCACAGCAAAGTGTGGTATTGCTGAGGCAGTCCTGGCTGGCTGCATGCTGGTGGCCCTGAGAGCATTGCCATGGCAGTGCTGGACAGAACAGAGATAAAATCTCTGTTAGGTCTGGGAAAGCATTCACGTTTTTATGTCTCAGGCAAATCTGGTTCCCAGTGCAGCCTAACAGAGAGTGAATTGCCTTTTTTTGCTCGTTTTCTTATCCAAAGGGTCTAACAAACCCTCTGTAGATGTTGCAACAAATCTGATGCCAGAAAATGTGATAATTTCTGTACCTTCAGGGATTCTTCCACAAATTTATCCTTTTACACTAATTGCTGTGGGTATTTCAATCCACAGTGTAATTCAACCGAGCAAATCAAGGAGAAAGCTGAAAAGGATAAAAGTTTCTTTCCATTGCATTTAATTGGGAGTTTCCCCACAACCTGTGTGGCAGTAATAGGCTTAGAGTCTTATTTGTACAGTAATGCTTGATTTACTTGTTTCTCCCCTTCTTCCTTTCTCTTCCCATGGTGGCACATTATTGTTTCAAACCACTGATCTTTGCTGTGGTCTCTTGTTTCCCACAACTTGCATTGCTGGGATGTTTACTTCCTGGATTTAATTCTAATTTAGCTACTACACTAATCCTTAAATAAATCTTTTTCAGTTCAACTCTTTCCCTTAGCCCTATACACCAATGTTTACACTAATTTAAATAGGCAGGATATTAGATTAAAGTTAATTGAGGGAGTCAACACACTAATCCAGTTTCTACAGGTTTGCACCCCTGAAGAAAATACTAAGACCAGCCATATAAATTTACATTTCTCGTAGAGTGAGGGAGAATATATTTGGAGGGTAACCCACTATTAGGTTTTAGAAACCTAAGTCATTTGTATCATAAGTTTCTCAAATAGTCAAACATAATGTAAGACAACACAGGCAGTTAAGCTGAATTCTCTTGCTCTTCCATTCCAAAACTCAGGAAAGCTGTCTGAACATAGTTGGAGAAAATACAGGTTTCCATGAGAGCAAAACACAACATATTATCCAAGTGTAACAATCCATACAGTACTTCCAAGCAGTACAACTAAAATTAAAAAAAGAAAATCATTCCCAACAACTTGAATTAAATGCTTTGAATGTTATGTTTTCTAAAGAGACAAGACTGAATTTTTAAAACAGATAATCTAGCAGTTCAATTTCCAGCTCCCAAGTTATTTAGACTGTTGGTGTAAATTTTCACCTATGATTATGCACACATATAATCTAAAGTATATAAGCATTTTTCTAAAAGCCAATACAGTGATATCTAAGTGATAAAAACATCGTCAGATTAGTATAGGAAAAAACCCAAAAACAAAAACAAACCCCACCACCCAAACATTTGAAAAAACTACATTCCACAGACTTTTTTTGTCTGAAGACTATCTGTGTTCTGTGTGGGCTGCAAGTTCCAGCTATTTTCTTGCATTGTGAGGGCACAGAAGGCTATGACAGGGACACGTGTGCTGGTAGGTATTTTTTAATTATGTAACACTGGCACAGAGATAGCAGCTTCCACTAATAATTTCGTTATGTTCCGTATAGCCCTGGTGCCTAAGAATAACTGCAGCTGTGTATTTAATTTCTGTTTTTAAAAATTACCAACACCTAGCAATGGAGAGGGTACAGAGCTACATATAATATACAAATCAATACCTGTGAAATGTCTCCATTTGAAAAATGAAAATCCACTTTTGACTACGACAGCCTGGAGTTCCCAGAGCTGAAAGCCACATGGAGTCACACTCCTCTCCTTTTAAACTGCTACCACCTACCTTCCTTTCATGTCTCCCTGTAACAAGCTAGATGCTGACTTACACCAATTAGTAATGTGACCCAGGGTGAAAGTCAGCGGTCAATGTCAGGAAATCAAATTCTGAACTCCTATCAGTCGCTTACCCATAGTCCAGGCACATATTTATGTAATAAATCCACTCACTGTACTACGTCGAATCCCGTTAAACTCCGAATGCTCTGGGGCAGAAGTTGTAGCTTTTCCCTGCCAGGTAGGTGTTTACGAGCCTGGTAGCACCAGAAGCGTTTCTGGAGCCCACAAACATAATTTAGCTGCAGTAATGTGAAATTACTGAGCCTGTCTCGTGCCGACATGTGTTACACGCAATTGTAAAAAGGAAAAAAAAATTTAACAGCTTAGCCACAAAGGAATGTTTATATCTGATTACACTAACTGCTAATTTAATGGTAGTTAATCAGTGGCATGTAATACAAGCTGAGCAGCCCAATGGATTTATTGATGAATGGCATTTAAAGTTGCTGCTGGAAAACCAGTGCAGCAGTTGGATTACACGAGCAGGCACAGAGCCCTATCAAGCAGCAGTGCCTTTGCTGAAGGGAAAGTTCTGCTTCAGCCGATGATGCTTCAAATCCTGAGCCACCCCTGAACAACAGGGCAGCAAGAAAGCTCAGGCCCATTCCTGCACAGCACAGAGGAGATCCCTGGGGTCATTACCAGCAAGTGCCACACAGCTGAGATGACCTCTGAATTTCAGGGAAAAGCAGGGACCCTCCACAAGCCAGTGAGCTGCTCCTCCCTGCCTTCCACCACTGGAACAAACATCACCAGGGCTACAATTTGAAGCTTAAATACTGGGATGGGATTTTCATTCCGTGCTCCGCACAGCTAGGTCTATAAGCTGCAAGGAGCACATCTCTTCCCCACTGACGGCAGCAGGGGCGGAGAGATGGATGCAGCCCCAGTGCAAATGCAGCATCACCTCCCTGTGTGTGAGCCTGCCTATTCCCGGGCTGAGGGGGTTCAGTTAGGGGCGGGGGAAAGAAAGGTACAGCTGCCTTATCCCCTCTGGCAAGTGTTGATTTGCCTGGATGCACACTCTTCAGCCCTCCAAACCTCACCCATACAGCTGCCACGTACCATGGAGCTCATTTTCCTTTGCATTAAATATGAGCAAAGGGAGTCTGTGAAGCAGCGCTGGAAGCAGATTCTCATGGAGTGCATGCATGCCCAAGGTTAAAAAGCAGAGAAAAACTTTTAAAGAAGATCAGACTGAACCTTTTTACTCACAGAGGCTTCTTGGAGAGGCTGCTGCTCCCCGCTCTCCCCAGAGTGCTGCAGCATCCAGATATCCATCCTCAGCCTCCTGACCCTTTGGCCAGCTGAAATCATCATGAATTTTTACTCCTGACTTGGTTGGGATGAGGCCAGCTGCCAAGTGAAAAGCATCTGTAAAGGAGTAAAAAGTTGGAAATTATGTCAGTTATTTATTAATGGGAGGCAGTTTACTGAATGCTGCCAAAATTTAAGAGCTTCTGTTTCTTCGCAAGCTTCAGTTCCTTCTTGTGCAACTGTCAGGAATATGTCCAACATTGCCTATTCCATGAGCAACCTCCTTTTATCACTTAACTGGAAGATTTCAAAGACACAAGATGGTGAGTTTTCAGACTATTAGCAATGACCACAAGAGTAGGTAAAGAAAAACTATTTTACTTGGGGAGATTTGCCAAGTAAGATGCCTTTTGACCCAGCACTACAATGACAGGGTGTTGGAGAAAGGCACATTTGAAACATAAAACCTCAACAAAACCTTGATACTGTATTAAACTCATCCTGATGATATTACTGCGGGAGAAGCAGAAAAACTAGCATGGCAGTAATTTCTTGTTCAGAATTAAGTGTAAGCCAACCCTAAGAGGAGGCAGTCTATTAAATCATCTCTCAGCTCAAGGGGAGGCATGGGGAGCCCCAACAGATTTCCAGTTCCTGATGGAAATAGCAAGTGATGCTAAACCAGTTGCACGCTCCTGGAGCTATTTATTTATTTACTAAAAAAATCTGGCATTAACATTATAAGTCATGGAAATTCTGCTTGCATCCTCACAAAACTCGGTTGCTGCTACCCTCCTTGGTAGCCCTGGTGAGGCTGGTGCACGTAGGCACATGTGCACTTGCAAAGGACTGGGAGAGGTGGGATGAAAATCCTCTTCCTTCTTAGCCACTGAGAAGCCACCTAATCCATCTACACATCTAGGCTTCCTCTGTAATCAATAGCCCACAGATGAGGTGGGATGAGACCCTTGTCATGTGCTTTTTGCTCATTTCTGGATCTAATTGGAAGAATCACTCACGGGAAATTCTCTTCACCGGCTGTTAAGGGCCCAGAGCTGAGTAGCAGGAGGTGAAACCATTCCCTTTTGGGTGGGTATCACTCAACCTTCTGCCCTTTCTCATTGTGTTCTTCCTGAGGGCTACAGCTGGGAACACACACAGGCAGCCACAGGCTCCGAATCAAAAGGAGGTCAAAATGCATTTGGAGTTAAATGTCAGATGAGAACAAAACTGCTGAAGAGTGCAAAAAAATGTACATCAAGCTTGCATTTGCCAGAAATGAAGAGATATTTCTGATCTTCTGAGATCCACACACACTCAGCATAGCATTAAGGTCCCCAGCAACATCTGGACAGTCAACACCTCTCTTAACAGGTTTACCAGGACCAGCAAGATAAGCAAGTTAAGGATAGGCTTTCCCCCTTGTCTTCCCTCCAAATGGCAGCATCCTTCCTGGGAAAGTGCGGAAACAGGGGAGGAATGCCGTAGTGGTCTGTGGGGAGCTGGGGCTCAAGGAAAAGAAACGCTGAATAATTTAGGTTGGAAAAGACCTTTAAGATCATCAAGTTCAGCATCCTGCATTTTGTGTGAATCCCGTAGGGATGGACTATGGCAGCTCAAATCGGTGGAGCGCTGCTGAAAGCTGTGGGACAGAAGCCTACCTTGTCTCAGAGCCTGACAGGACCCTACTGATCTGTAGCCAAGAAGCTTTTTAGTAGCATTGCAAATGCTTATCAGTTACATGAAGGGTACAAACAGCATTGCTCACCCAGGACAGGAGAACTGAGCTCTGTACATAGCTCTGTCAGAGCAGCCTGTGAATTCATTCAGAAAAGAAACATTTGAATTAAACACAGGAGGCTTCGCATTTGTGGAGCGGAAAACAGCCACACCGTGAGCTAAGTGCACTGCAAACCTGTGTGTGCAACTGCACCAAGTGCTTAAAAATGCATCTTCTGTGACCCTGCAGATGGAGACAAACATCTCAACTCAGACCTTTCACTTTCTTCTTGGCTCTTCCCCATCATTTGCCATTCTTGTTGTGCTGATCTTATCCCCAGCACTGTATATTTTTTAAAAGAACACTAAAAAATGATGGTGCTGGTCACTTTTGAGGCAAGAAGGAACACTCAGTTCATAGGAGGGTTTGTCGCTTGTTGATTTCCAGAGACGAATTTTTTATTTCCCTCCAGCTCTGCACATACAAAAAGCAGCAGTGCTAGACACAGACCGTGCTGTGGAATTTGTTGCTGGTCCGGTATAAACAGCCTGTCCTGTGTATTGACCTAATGTAAACAGCCAGTAGCCTGTATAAACAACCAGCAGTTGAGCTCAAGCTAAATGAAACCCCAAAGTATGTTTGAGCAGCAAGAAATCAAATGTCAATACATATATTCCCAACTTGCAAGCTGTTGTTCTCTGCTTGCCAGAGAGAATTATCTATTTTGAAAATTTCTTGGAAGTTTGGCATCATGTTGTTTGTTTCTCCAGAAAACAGGATTGCCAGGGGGACATTGCTGCTGTCCCACAGTCCTGTGCTCATGGCTGAGCTTCTCCCAAAATTGGGCTGCCAGGGGATGAAGGAACACAGATGCACTAAAGGGGCCTCAGAGGGAGTACATTCAACCCCAAAATCCCAAAGGAAATTCTGCAAGTGTCAAAACTTCCCGTTGGAAAAAATTCAGACAAAATTATTTGTTAGACCACATTTTTGTATATGAGTGTCCATATAGTCATCTTGATGAACAAGACAGCCCTGAAAAGTTGTCTTGTTTCTGAGAAAATTCCTCTTTCTTCAGGGTAGAAGTTTATCAGAAAGCAGTATCCACTCCAGAATTATGCCCCTCCTCTTTCTTTACCTCATTTGAGAGGCAGCTGTCTTTGAAAATCCCAACCATTCTTACAGAAATGTATGAAATAGTCTTTAAAATTCAGTTCAGAGATTAAGTTTAATCTTTACTTTAGATTTGACCACATGACTATTTTGCTGCTTTTCTCAGAGGGAAATATTGGACTGGGCTAAAATTAAGTGGAAATGGTGAAAGAGAAGGGAGGGGGTGAAAAGGGCAAACAAATAGAGTGGAAAGGGGGACCCTCATATAGATATACTTAGTAACAGCATGGGAAAAAAATAAATAGATGCAGTTATTTCATGTGGCTGAGAGAAACTACAGAAAGAAAACAAGCCTTTTATCTTGAAATAATCCATCTGACTTCGGCCCACCTTGGCAGATAGCTGTTTGCTCTCCAAGGAGAAAGGAACCAGATGGTTCTCATATTTCTAATGGCTGCATATCTACATGACAAACACCATCTCTGAGGTTAGCAGTAAGTGCTGGAAGCTTCATCGCTGCGTGTGAGGGGAGCAAATGATTAAGAGAACATCAGCACTTTCTTGTCTTTATTTTTTCCACTCTGTGTTTTTGAGTGGTTTTGGGGTTTTTTTACCTCCTACCCTAAATTAGTCCAGAATGGGAAACACCCTCCCAACAAGGGCTGCACATCAGACACCCAGGCTCCATCTGCACCTTCATGGAGTGGATGGTGGACTGTGGTTTGATGTCATTTAGCACTTTTCACCAAATTAATTCATTGCTAATGTGCAGAGATTGTCCAAAGATAAGCTGTCTACTACAACCATGTCTCTTGCAAGACAGTTGACTTTTTGCATCCATGCCAAGAGTGAAAAATCAAGCAGAACTCAGCCTGAGGTGAACCCTGCTGGGCCATAATGCATTAGGTTTCTGTACTGCTGAACCATGTAATGAATCCCAGGGTTGGTGCTAATGCAAAACTAGTGGCGATGTGCTAAATGGTTTAACTGCTCATAAAATGGTGACTAGCCACCTGTCCAGCTTTTATTGGGCAGGGGAAGTTTAGCACTAATAATAAAACCATACATATTAAGTTACAGTGGCTAGCTCTAAACAAAAGCAGAAAATAAAATTAGAAATTAATTAAAATAATTACGTTACAAATAAGGTGTCAGAGTGGCAAGCAGACTGATGCCTTCCCCTCACTGTCCTGAAGGACACAAGTTCTCATTTAAAAGGTTTCACAGCAAATATGACACCACACTACTTTAAAGCTACCTTGACCTCTGTTTAACTATTCATGGGAATTAATTAGAGTGAACATTAAGAATCCACTTACCCTGAAGCCCGTCAGGGTAGCTGTACCATTCAACCTTGCTTGGTGTAATAACTGTATTTTCATTACAAACACAAGATTTTGCCTCAGATTGCCATGATGTGTGAAATAAGTGCTCTATGTGGCTTTTGGGAATGGAAACCTATGTCCATCCTACTTTATTTACATTTTCACAAAATGAAAAAAAAAAAAGGTACTCTAAAAACAAACTTACTTGAATATTAACAGGAGGGAAAAATGCCTTTGCAAGTATCATGGGCAGAATGATTACTGCCCTAACAAGACTTAGAAATTATAAACTAAATTGAAATCTTACTCTAACTAACCAGGCCATAACCACTTATCTTTAACCAGTAGTAAATCCCAGCTCCTTGAAGACTCTGCAGGGGGTGTATAAATTCATATCTGTTAATTACAGCAGTCTCCTGTTTCCTCTACAGCAGTAAAGACAGCAAGCTACTGGCCAACAGTGATGATGAGGTTCACCTCAGGAGAGGTGTGCTCCTAGTAGGTCACACTTGCAAAAAAATTTAGAAAAGCTCATCAAGGACATCACCCTGAGGAGAGTCTGAGTATCTGCATGATTTTCCAATAACAATATTATCTGGGAGGGGTGTGTATATATATATATATATATATATATATACACACGCACTTAGACTGTTCTTTGTCCTTACACAATTTGTTCACATTAGCTAACGTGGCATTTGATTGGGACTTTGCCAAAGACCTCCCAAACTTGGGAGGGGAGCAAGCAAGTGATAATATTTCATCCTGGGCACTAACACCCCAAACTGGCACTGCAAATTGTAATTTGCAAGCACAACAGAGCTGCTTAAAGCTGATTTTATCATATTCTTCGCTTTATGGCAAGGGGCTTTTTTTAACCCAGAATTTCCAAAGGGAGTTTTCAGCAGCATCTTGAATTTGAAATAAATGGATATGGAAGTGATACACCTATATTAATAGACATTATTGGTGTTCTAATTATAGTTTGTTTAAAGGATGAAGGTACCTTTAAGGAACTTTTCTGTTAAAGGAACACAGATTTCAGCCATGTGCAATAGTCTTCAAGGTTTTCTGTGGATGAATTAAGTCTTTTTAAATGTCTCAGATGAGCAGGGCTCCAGATAAATATATGTGGTATCAAGCTAAATTGTGCAACTGGAAAATTTTGAGTAATCAACCTGGAATTACCTACTTTTACTCCTCGTGTTTTATAGAAAGTCAGCGTGACACTGTTTCCAAGTTTTCAGCCAGGGGTAGCCTTTGGGGACTATTTCAACCTGTAGCAAAGCTTCCTAACACACAGATGTCTTCCCACAGAGCCCAAGAGCTCTGAGGTGCAGGGCCTCAAGATGCAGGAGCAGGAGTTTGACCCCAAACCTCTTTGCAGCACAGGTGTGGCCTCCACCGAGGAAAACGAAATAGCACAAACAAGAAATTACTGTGGGTAAAGATAATCTTGCCACTGGCTTCTCGGGTTTGTAGGTGGGTTAATAAATCCCAGTGCTCACCTCAGAAGGATCAGTATTTTGGCCCAAATAAAGACACGAAGGCCCGTCTGTCCAAGCTCACTGCAGCCTGAGGGGGTGGTAGGTCTCAGGTGTCCTCAGGATCTGACAACACATGCACCACCCTAGTCATACTCATTGCTTCAATAATGTTAAAAATTAAAAATATTACAATTATTAAGGAATGTGTTCCACCAGAAACGTGGTGGGGGTGAAGATTTTCATCTCCATCTTTTGGAATCAGCTTTGTGGGTTTTTTGCATTTGTCATTCCAACAGCTTTAGTGTGATGGATGTGCAGCAGAATGTAATGTAAAAGGAGAAGCTAAGTAACGTGAAATCAGGAGTGACTGAAATTAAAGCTTGACTAGAAAAGCAAAACTTTCATAATTAAGCTCATTTCAGTATGATGGATGTTTTCGATTTGCACAGACAGCTCTGTGAACCTACATCTGGGTAATACCAAACTACTGTCCAGAAAACATGTCAAATGCTTTAGATTAGGGATTATATTTTTAGTCTTTCCTTAGTTCCCTTGTTATACATATCATTTCAAGGCAATTGATTTGCCAGTTGCCATAAACCCTGTTTAAATATTCTCCATGTCTAACAATATTACCAAAGGGAAGCTGAGTACTGAAAACCACCCTGGCCCAGTGTGACCTTTTTCCCCTGGAGCGCCTGTAAAAAGCTGCTCTCACAGCAGCAGCACCTGGCTCTGTGGTGGACTTTGCCAGAACAGTTGGATTTTTTAACAATCTAAGCAGTTCAGATCTTGTCATGTACATATTCTTTCAGAGGTTTCAATGACAGATCCAAATCTTGAAACTCTATACTGAACATGATGCTTATCATATGGCAAAGGAGTAGAGACTTGTTTATTATTAATAGCAGCCCATACAAACACAAGCCAAGTCCAGTCAGAGATGTTGCTCCCCACCCAGCATGGCTGTAGATTACATTTGCCTGCTGCTTTTCACATTATCATTATTCATAGCCCTTCATTTCTCTCGGTTGTGAATGACGGACAGCAATGGACAATGCACAAGGGTTTGGAGTGCAGATTTTAAAACATGTGGGAAGAATAGAAATGATATATCTACAGATACTCCCTCAGAGGTCTCAGCTCTAACACCACAAGGAGACACTCCAAGCAGTGTGTCCTTTCTGGCAAAGAGGCAGAGGGAGGCAGAGATGGAGCTCCAGGCTTACACTCTTGGAGTCTTGGCAGGTTTTCTCTTGGCAGACACTCAGGGCATTGATACAAATCTGGCCAATGTCACCTGCCTGGATGTGACTTCTGCCTTCAGCGCATGCAAATAAAGACATATTTAGATCTAAAGATACACATGCATATGTGTTTGTACATACATGTACATATGAAAAATCCATGGGTTTCCTTCTGGATAAAATACTGGTTTTCAAGCCTAGGCTTGACCCTTTTCACTAGGCCCTCTCCTTCATCCTCTGAGAGCCCAGCAACTCCTCTGAAACATTTTTCTTCAAAGGGCAGCATCTGAACAAGTACATATTTATGTCTCTCAATATGTATATATATATATATATCTATCTGTGTCTCTCTCCATATAAATATATCTAAATGATCTGAGGTGCTTACTGTCAGCTCTTTAGCTGATATGCATCACCAACTGAGACAGTGGAAATAAATGCATAATATCTCATAGGGATCAGATCATTATATATGTAGCTACAAATTCATCTTACTGAATTTTATTTTATAGGCCACCTATCACCTAATGATGATATATCTGAATAGATATAAAGCTTTGAGATAGTAAGGTTAAGCTACCACGCTGAGGAATGCAGTATAAATCTAGATGGGTAGGAAAAGCAGAATCAGATTAGTGATGTTTTACATCTTGTGGAGGACAGAAAAATATACAACAGTAACTTCTAAAAAAGCTGTACAAAGTTCCAGGTTCAAAAACTGGCACTCTTGCTCAATTGCCTGTCTCCTTTGAGCCTTTGTATTTATAAATGTTATTGTTGTGTTTATCTTCATACTTTTGAGAATATCCTCTAAGAGGGCAGTGTGTTTGTAAGATATGAACACAGTGTGTTTGAGAACATTTTACATTAGTGTGTTTAAAAACATTTTATATTCTGCTATCTATAGGAATAGGTGGTTCTGATGGGTAATCTTTTCAACCAAAGCATGTAAATTAGATTTTGCAGCTCTGGCAAAATGCATCAAAAAATTGGATGTTTTAGAAGACAGGCTCAATGAAGATTTTGTACCTTAAAATTCCTTTTATTTATAGCCTGTGATTTGATTATACTGTTGGATACCAATTATTCCAAAAGTTAATGAGTGCTGTAATATCCCATAAAGGAAAAATCTCATGCAAAATGTGTTAGTAAAGGAAACTATAATTAGTGGGAAAGGGGGTTTTTTTTTGTGGTTTTTTTCCCCTAAAAATAAAGAAAAGGAAATTATTTCAAAGCACTTTTTTAAAATAATGCAAAGTTAATAATTGACTATGCAAAACTGCTCAGCATGAGTTAGATTCTCTAAGGAATGGTAGAGTGAGGAGGAAAAAATCCTCAAAGCTAAACAGTGAATTACATGCAGCAAAAGTTGTGGCTGGGGCTCCAAGGACTCTCCCAGGAAGAGTGGAAAGCTGTGGAGAAATGCTTTCCCCTTTCTCCCATGACCTTTTAGGCAGCTGGCCTCTAACAGCTGCAGCTCCTTCCTTCCTCTGGAAAGGAGCTACCATCTTCCCTCCAGGAGAGATTCAGACTGGAGTCCATCTGGCTGCTGCAAGACACACTTTTGTCGTGCCCAAGGTGAAATGAAGTGCAGCTGGGGTTTCGTTTCCCCAAATTTCCTCGTGCCACGGGTGGCTCTGCACCTGCTGCCTGGCACTGGGGACTGCATCCCATGGGCAGTGCCCGCACCCTGGCCCAGCAGCTCTGGAAACAGGCTGCTCAACATTTGTTCAGAACGCCTTACTCTGTGTCTGGACATTTTTAAGGTAGTAAATTCTGCCCATCATTGCTTCAGAGAAAAATCACCGGCTTTCTTCTCCAGATAACTGATGGGAAGACGCTTGAGCTGAAGATGCTCAGTCGAACAGAATGCCTAGGCTAGGGAAAAGATAGCTTTTCCCATTCAAAAGGCACAGACCAAAATATTCTCTCCAACACCTAATTATTCTTATTAAGGTAACATTTTGATTTGAAACATCTGCAGGTTCTTGAGAGCTGACCGAACCTGACATTCTCAACCTTTGGCAACTGCGTTACGCCTGGCATGCATTTGTGCATACGTGTGCCTTGGGGGAGAGGCAAGGAAGGGCTGAGCGCATTCTGGTACAGTGGGATCCCTCTCCAAGCTCCTGCTGGGTAGAGAGCACCAGCAATGCCCCAGTCCCTTTGTTTGTGACAGTCCTGGTGTCCACACAGAGCAGGACTCACTCCACAAGTTTGAAGAACCCATGTTATACCTCCAAAAGGATTTCCACCGAGATCATTTCTGCCCTTTTACCCAAAAGAGGTTACTGCCTCCC
Organism: Melanocharis versteri; assembly: GCA_013397845.1. Lineage (NCBI taxonomy): Eukaryota > Metazoa > Chordata > Aves > Passeriformes > Melanocharitidae > Melanocharis > Melanocharis versteri. Next base: position 2,402,875 of record VZTG01002166.1, on the reverse strand, counting down.
TTTACCTCTGCGAGGTGACAAATCCAGGCTGAAACCCACCTGGCTGCTGCAAAAACAGATTCCTGCATTTCCTTCCAGAACAAAGCAGGTATCTGATCTACCACCATTCTCCTTTTCCAAGACCATGAAGATAATATGTATAATCAAAAAAAAAACCAACCAAAAAAACCAACCAAAAAAACCCCAAGCTCCACCCCCCAAAAAAACCCAAAACACAAAAACAACAAAAAAAATTAAACAACCCAAACAAAAAACCAAATCCCATAACTTAACAGCAAAAAAAATCATTTGAACACAATGATAATTGAAAGCTCTACAAAATAAAGGCATTTCTGAATAACTGACTAGATCCTTCTCTGGTTAGCATAAAGGCATACCCATGGCCAGGTCTTTGTATAGAAATCCTTGAGGAGGAAAAGATATATTCTCAACAAAATAAAATGTTGTCAGCTTTTTAGGCTTTAGTGGGAACTGAAAATGTCAAGCTTATACCTGTTAGGCATTATTTAAATTGAAATATGGACCTTCCTCAGTCTTCAAAGTACTGCACTTCAGGTGATAATGATGGATTAATGTTGAGAGAAAACGACCTAGCAGCCTGTTAGTTACTTTTTTCAATTGAGTGGGAGCACACCAAATTTTTCATCGATCTGCCAATTGGAGACAGCTGAGAAATGACGACTGTGCTCTACTACAGGGTTCATACATAAATATTCACTGATGAGCACATTAAAATATGGGAAAGCAGAGGAATAGTTTGTTTGAATTCTGCTGCATTTAGTCTTGTGTTCAACCAGCTATATATTTCTAAACAGTGAGGGTTTACAAGTTCAAAGAGCTGCCCCCTTCACAGTCAAGTTTCTTATAAGTTTCGTATAACATCACACAAATTCATTTTACAAGGCAACTCTGTTACTCCAAGATTAATTCAGTGCCCTTTAAACTGTGGGAGTTGTATTCAAATGTGGTTTAGATTAAAGTGATTTAGCATTATTCCAACATCCAGCAACATGAATGTATGTTTTCAATGGATGAATCTGAAATCAGCTGTTCTGCATTGTTAAGCCTCTTACAACAAGCTGTTTGGATTGCTGGCTGCTCAGCACCCCAAAGGGACAGATTAATCTCTGAACTCTGTGGCTGACTCGTATTTAGAGTTCTCAAGCGTCTGCTGCTCATCTGGGCAGCCCTCAGACAAATAAGACAATTTACAGGAATCAATAACAAGCAATTCCAGACACTGGCGAGTTGGTGACAACTCTTGCCCTAGGCGGACGCAGAGGCCATAGCTGCACCTTTTACGTTCTAAAACCCACGCTTGAGGTTGTGGGGGTCATCCTCCTCAAGCAGGGAAGGGTCATCTGGGGTACCAAGGACACACACTCCCACCAAAGTAGTGAGGGTTTTGCCTGAAACATGGCATGTGCCGTGCAGTCCAGCGTGATGCCAGGAAGAGCACATTCACTGGGACTGTAGAAAAGAGCCCATAAATGCACTCTGTGAGACACCCCAGCAGCAGCAGCAAGAACAGAGGTACAACAGCAAGCCCTTCATAACGTCGTTAGTCATAAGTAATAAAGTAGGAACAAAAGTCCCCTTTCATTCTGAAGGCAACAGTTAGCTTTTCCACTTCAGAGACCAGAGAGAGATGACTTTTGTTACCCGGAGCACTGAAATGTGCAGGAAATGGGGCTCTGTGGATCACTCAGGCATTAAGCCTGTGAACCTGAGACCTCTTCCAGAGAGACAAGTAAAAAGCATGAGAAAATAAATGTAATTCAATAATTCTCCAGAAGAGAAAAGCTTTGCCTCTGCTTGTCAGTGAAATGCAACAGTAATAGCAGGTGCATGAAAAGCAAATTCACCACATGAATAAAGGAAAAGCAGGGACACTTTACTGACATATCTGGGTCAAAATGTGAGAGGGAGTCCTTTAGATAATTCGTAAACAAATTAACCAACCTGTTGATAAAGAAATCGTTTGAATTCAAGGAGGTTGTTATTTCAAATCGTATTTATTACCTACTATCATTGTCTGCTTAGATGAATTCCCATTTACTAGTGCAAATGTGCACCACACAGCTGCTTACTGCTATCTCTGTGAGTTGGAATGCCCATCAGGTTGAGAATGCCAGAAAGAACATCTTTCCTGGAGGTGACAGGAAGGGGTTTGCCCTGGGTAAGTCAGCAATTGCATTGCTCTTCTTTTGAACCTGATGCCTTACAAAGGTTTGCTCACTACAGGCATGGGAGATGGGACAAGGCTGATGCAGTCAGACAAAGGTGCTGGTGGCTCTGATGCGGCCTGCAATGAAATTCAGAGGCAAGATACCTGATTATCAAAGCAAGTGGAGATGTGCTCCAGTATCCAATGCAAGGATTCCTTCTGTAGTCCTAGTTCGGCCTTTTAATGATCCAGTTAATAATTAATGGCAAACAATTTTTTGTGAATAATACAAAATCAGTAGAAAATAAAGGGAGCAAAGAATGTGACTTATCAGAAAGAGGGGGAAGTTTGGTACCCTGTCCTTTACTGTTATTTTTCCCAAATTACTTTTTTTTCTGCAGAATGAATGGTTTCGAATCAAGCTAAGAGGAAAATACCTAAACCATAGACAAGATTCCCAGAGTCTCTTTTTGATTTCTCACAAGTGTTCCTTGAAACAGAGCTTAAAATTCTAATAACCCACTGTTTGTAGGAAAGGCAGGGTAAGGAGTGGACAGGAATATTTGCAGATTATGTAATTTCTTTGGGATGGTGAAAATCGTATCTCACATCCTTGAATATCTGCATAGGATATCCTAATCATTAGTCCTTTAAGCCATCACATACCCATGCTGAGATTCCTGCTACATCCAATTACAGAAAAGAGATCCTAGGGTTTGTGTCCTCCATGCTCCAGGACGTCACAGCCTGATATTTCATGGTTTCAGAGAAGAGGTGGAGATGGGAGAGGTAAGAGTACAAGGCCACCAAGTTGAATATGGGTTTTTAGTAGGCGGAAGGGGAGGTCACTGTATCCCTTAGGGGATCAGTCAGCCATGGGATGGATGAGACCAGAGGCTCAGTTTGAGTTTTCCCTTTGGCAGGATATGCTTAGAGGAAACACGTGACTCCATCTGTGACACGAGCCACACTCCACACTCTTTCAGGAGTAGTGGCAACACCTTAATCACTCCCAGGAGCAAAAAGGAGACCACAGTACTAAGTTAGTCTATTTAAAGGGTGGCAGAAGGATGGGGAGAGGGAGAAGAAGCAATCCCAGGGCTACACTAACAACTGTGGGCAGGAATGAAAGGCACCAGCCTCACTCAGAGCTAAAGACAGCACAGAAAACACAGGGAAAGGCTGGCTGAGCTCTTCAGAGGAGAGCAAGAAATACAGGCCATCATTCTGCCCCACCATGTCTATCCCCGCAGTTTGTTCAGCTAAATTGCCCCATGGATGTCAGCACACTGCCTCAGGACCTATCTGTGACCTCCCAAGGGTCAAGCAAAGAAAGAAGTCAAGCCCCAGCTGTGACCGAAACATTAGTTTCTCTAATAGCCACACGAATCAAGAAGAGAGTTCTCCTACCAAGAACTTTCCTCAGATGTGATACAGTAACCTAAATCTGCTCTCATATTTCCACCACAGTCACCAGGAGAGACCTTCTGGGGCTGATCAGTGTTGAACATTCCGAGCAGATCTCACCAGAACAGTGCAGGACAGTCATTCTGATAGGCTGGAGAAAGGTCGCAGCCTCAGTCAGCGATAAACCTGCCTCTGTGGCTAAGTCTGTGTTTGCATTTTTGTTCTGATTTCTTACCATGACTTTCCCTCACCCCTCCTGCCCCCGGGTCACTCCTCCAGCCGTTGCAACAGTAGGAGCATTTTTGTAGACCACCAAACTGTTCACAGCTGGTGCCTTATCACATGGATGCTTTCCCCCCCTTTCCCATTGCTGTATTTAATGCAGCTTAAGTATAACATTGGATATCTGCAATACACTCGGCTCTGACAAGTTTTGTAGCTCCCATGTTTTTAGCTGTCTGAGTTCTTTATGACATTACCACTTTTAAAAACCTTTGATTTCAAAATAAATGTGAAATATGGCTGGCATAAATACTACCCTGGAACAATAAATAAAATCTGTGCAGCAATGACAATTTTGTTCCTCCCAGCTGTGTGGATATTCCTGCGGGAGTTGAGCAGGCATACGTTAGAACAGCCTGAAGGTAACTCTAATACGTACCTAGGACGTTGGTGCGTTGCACGGCTGGCACAGGAATAGAAGAATTTCAGCATTACCATAGTTACTGTTTACTCACCATCCCTGGCCCTACACAAAGCACAAATCATGTGGAACTACGGGTGAAAGCCAGAAATTTTAATATAGAATTAAATTATGGCTAGCAAGAAACAAGAATCAGAAGTTTGGCAATTAGTTCATCTTACATAATCTCCTCAAAGTCCAGCTGCTTAGCAGAATTATCCAAAGTAAACTAACGTCGGTATTCCTTCTTTTTCTTAAAAAAAAATAATTCTTTTTGAAAATAACCAAAAATAATCCCTGTGTACAGACTTTGTTCCTAATTGGACTCGCCTGTTTATTTTCACCCAAATAAAACTCGATTCAGTGAGAGGTTTGTCTTGGACACAGTTGTGAATTATGTACTTTTCTGTCATACATTTTAACTTATAACATTATGTCACTCATTAAAAAAAAGGCATTTGTCCTGTGCCTAAGACATAAGTCTTTGATGTAGTAACAAAATCAATATATTCTATTGCATAGAGGACATGCAAATAGGAAGGGAAAAAATTCTAAGTAAATGATTTTTTTTAAAGGCCAGTGTGGACAAAAACAATGAGAAAAGTCTCAGCCACATCATTTCCACTGCCCTAAATTGGCTTAGATTTGGTGACTCTGAGTCTTGGCTGACAAGAGGCTGGTGAACCTTGGAAGACCCAGGGCTTCTTTTAGCTTTGAATTGCAATTTGGAAGTGAAATCTGACACTGAGCAAGTTTCACCCGGTTTCGGGTTTCACTGGAACACGGGGACACGGCTGAGGAAACGCAGGTAGCTGGCAGGAGGCAATTACAGCGAGAGAGGAGAGGTTGTGAGCAGCTTCCTACTGGAAACAGCACGGCACTGACAGGTGGGGAGCATCCCTAGCACTGAGCACACACCGCTGCTGTGTCTAACAGGGACATGAGCAAAGGGGGCTTGGTGCTCTTCAGCCAAATCTGTCTGTGACCTTTCTAAATGGCAGGGAGGCAAACCACTTCATCCTGTGTCAGAAGGCACAGCCAGGCTCTGCAGATTTTCCCACAAATATTGTCTGCCCCGAAGCCCCATTCCAACAAAAAGTTACGGGATGATGAAGCGTCTGTCCGCTAGTAAGATAAATGCACAACAGCTGGAATGTGAGACCTGGCACCAGAGGGCTTTTGCCAGCAGGCCAAGGAAAAGTGTGCAAAGCAAGCAGGAATGAAATTACATGCCTTGTCTGTCCACACTGTGTAAGAGTGTAGGGCCAGCTAACTGGAGTGACAGATCAGCAATTTGTCATTGTAAGGGAAGCAGTTTACAAAGAGCACCAAAATACTTGAAAGATGTGTAAAACATTGATTGAATTCCCTGAATAATATTTTACCATTTAAAAAAACCAACAAAAACAACTGAGATTTAATTATATACCCCCTTCCCCCAAAAAATCATTAAGCATTACAGCTGCTTCATTCCACCCTTCCCAATTACTGATTATTATCAACAGATTAAAATGCTTCCAGCTGAAAGGTTAATTAACTGATTTCATGTTTTCTGCCTGTCCTGATCACAGGGAAAGTCTAGAGTCAAGGGAAGCACAGCTATAAGTGAAGGGAAGGATTACTGGCAACACTGTGTGATTCCCCGTGAAAGAAAATGCATTGGCCTCCAGCTCTCTGTTCCACTCTCTTACACCCATGCACTCAAAAGCTGCAGTGTCTGTCCTCAAGCTGATAGTGCTCCTTTGTCACAAGCTCTCCCTCCTCCCTGTTAAACACTTTACTCTTCTTGCCACGCAGAGATCTTATTCTTAGAAGAATTCAATCGTAAACATGGAAAAGGTTGGGAACCAGACCTGCTTTTGCACGTACAAACACAAAGCAGTTTATGCTGCAGCTTTTCAGGGAACAAACTTGGGTTCATTACTGTAGCACTAAAGCACTGTAGGAAGAGAATCACATCCCAGGGTCTCTGCACAACCAGCTACTATTAGTTTTATTTTACATTTTCCAACCATTTTCCATATTTGACCATGTGAAAATCTTAATCGCTGAATCAGACTAAATGCAGAGATTATACAGGTAAATTTTTCCTACACTCTTCTCTACCCACTGTAAATTATCTACGTATTTATAAAAATTATCTAAAACTGTCTAACTGGATAAGAGTTCACAAATCCACCCATGAAGAAAACTCCATTCTGGCAGACATAGCACTGTGTATGTTTTGGACTAACATCTAGTTGTCTGCATGCTCTATATGTGTGTATATATATACACATACATATCAGTCCAAAACATTCTCAGCCTGCATAAGAATACCATCCTGGTTTTAATTTTGAGGAATATGTTGTTTTATTTTTACTCTGGTTTCCTTCTCCCTTTTTTCCTCCTTTTTTTTCCCCCTCCTTTGTTTTTGAAACTGTTGCATTTATAACAGAACATCGTCTTATATGAAAAATGGGAAAGCTCTACAAAGGAACACTCTGGACTAAGTAAAATAAGCCTTTGATTTGAATGAAGGTCTGGTGCTGTATATATTTTATTTCATGTAGCAGGAGGTCTGCTGAATGTGTGAAGCCAAGCATATATTTTGGTAGTTTAATATTGAAAAAGCCAGATTCTTCATATATATTGCATAGCTTTCATTGAAACAAGAACAGTATTGTACCAATTCAGAATATGGTCCAAATCAATTATATATAACCTGTCCAAACATATATATATATATATCTATATAAAACATATATGCATGCATTCTTACGCATGAATAAAATAGATACTGCAATAATATTGATACAATTATTTGATACATCTGTCCTTCCTGAGTTTTTCAAACTACACTGTTCAAAGCAGAGCCCAAACTCAGCCCAAACAAGAAAACACATCCTCTTACTTAAGATATTTGTGACACATGTTCAGCACAAGTACACATCCCTCCCAAAAATCCCCTGTTGTGCTTCAGTGCTTGTCATGGGGCAGTGAGCATCCCACACAGCTGCCCTGCTGGGCGATCAGACCATGGCTCACTTTCTCCAGTGTAGAAGTAGCCAGATCCAGGGCTCCCAAGAGCCCCAGCCCAGACCTCACTGGGGACTGGGAGGGATGCAATGGTCTCCACAAAAAGCTCTGACATACCCTGAGCACAGCTGAGGCACGGCAGCCTCACTGCCCTGCCGCCAGTATTGTATAAACCAGGAAAATATTACTCCTGACATAGGTTCAATATAATCTAAAATAATCCTTTAAAAAAGAAGCAGCACAAAAAAAATAAACTTTTAAAAAACACTAGGTCTATATTTTGCCTGGAAAATAAATGTTATTTGCACTCCACTACAAGATGTCATCATGACTGCGGCACAGTATGTAATGACAGAGTAACTCCGAGCTGTCATCAGAGATGATCCAAAATAAGCAGCACACTGTAAATCCACAAATAGAAAAATTAGGGCTTTCACTCACTTCTTTTTTTCCCCTGGATCTAGCCTAAAATTGGGCTGAAATTACCTTTATCAGCATAGCTTTGAAACGTTGACTTAAACAGGTCAGTGGGAGTGAGGGGAAAGAGCAAGTGTCTCTTGCCATCCTTCACTGCCATCGCTCTGGGAAGCCAGCTATTTTCAGCACGTGAGTGAAAACCAGGGAAAAGTTGACCTTGAAGCACCACATCTAGATCCTAATATTCCACGATGGAGAGGCCACACGAGAGTTTCAAAGTTGGATTACAAGGCAGATGCTTGCTCACTGCCAGCCTTGGACCCATCAGATCGACGAGGGGTTCATGGCCACACTGACCTTCACACCCCTCCTCCACTGCCAGCGGTCCCCGATGCCTCACGGGCACCAGCTGCATCCAAGCCACTTCTGGCAGCAGGACACGAGAATTTTTGAATGCAAAATAATTCTTTTACTTCTACATCTATCTATTTTACCTCTATCTATCTATGCCAAATGTTTTAGGTAGAAATTTTATGCTGAAATTAGCATTTACAAGGACCTGAGGCCAAAATGTCAGGGCAGCAATTTTGACAGTTTGGTATGAGGTTGAATCCTGCTCGTGATAAAATATGGTCCCTATCCTTAACTCCCACAAACTTCATGAGGAATTGAGTAACACATGCTGGAAAAAGTGGCATTGTCTTCTAATTAGATCCTAATGGGAGCTATTTTCTGGAAACTGCATTTAAATTCACCATAAATTAAGTTGTTGATAGTACAAGGTATTTTCCTTTTGTATATAGTAAAAGAGTGAAAGGTTACAAATTTGATGGTTTGCAGCCAAGCAGTTCTTTTATACCTTTTCAACTTTAAGGCTGCAGCTCTGCAGAGGCAAAGCATATGTTTAGCTTTATTGCACTTACTCCAATATGGTTACTTACCATATCTAAAACTTAATCAATTAAATAAGACTTTGCCTGGTTGAGATTAATTCCCACATATGTATTGTCTGGGACACACAGTATATTTTATTTTATGAGAAACAATTGCTATATTAATTTGATGATTTAATTTTTAAAAATATTGACAGATGTGCTTTTCAGTGAATGCAGAAATGCATCACTAGAATTTATTCTTCAGTTTTGGATTTTAGCCCTGCTAACATCAGCCATGCTACTTAAATTTCCTGGTATAAGACAGGGAGGAGTCAGATATAGGGTCTGAAAGCTTAATTTAGTTTTTAAGGACACCATGTAACTGCCTGCAGTCATGGAGAAGTAAAGCACTAAAGATGAAACTTTAGTGTCAAGATCTTCTCAGCTGGATGCACTGTGCTTTCTTTACTTTATTGTTGCCTGTATTAAAAAAAAAAAGTATTCTTTTGCTTCCTGTGAATTTTTTCTTAAACATTTTGTGACGAAGCTATGCTTAGGTGTTCGTGTTTCATTTTGATGTCATTTGGCTGTTTATTTTCGTCATCCACTTCACTAGACTATTTTACCCCCTAAAAAAAGGATGGTACATCAGTGGTTTTTCCCCACTCAAAAGGCAGTCAGAAGCCTGACAACGGCAAAAAAAGGTGCAAAGCACATCCAGCTGATATCTTCATCTGTCTGTCAGGCACTGGTCCTGGCACTGGTGTAGCTGGGCCACCAACCTCCCAGAGGAAAGCCGTGTTACACGGTGACACCTCTGACAGGGACACTGTCACTGCCGCAGGGTGGTGTTGACCTGCGCTAACAATGGGAGGAGGAAAAGCAGTAAATCAGATGTCAGAGGAAAGGTGATGCCAGGGGAGCTCTTGGAGGGTGACACAAGTTAAGGAAAGGGTTGCAATAACCCTTAGAGCTTTTTGGGCTCCTGTGCCTGTGTGAGAAGAAGCAGTGGGAAACGCGTTTCGAAGGCAAGGATCATAGAATCATAGAATCATAGAATCACAGAATCATAGAATCATAGAATCAGAATCATAGAATCATAGAATGCTAAGGGGTTGGAATGGACCTTAAAAATCATCTAGTCCCAATCCCCTCTTTCCCCCGACATGGGCAGGGACACCTCGCACTAGACCAGGTTGCTCAAGGCCTTGTCCAACCTGGCCTTGAACACCGCCAGGGTTGGGGCATCCACAACTTCCCTGGGCAATCTATAAAGCAAAGCAGACTACAGTTTCCTTGGAAATAGCGAGAAGAAATATTTCATGGCCTGTGCCTACTGAAGGCTGGATTAGAGGAGCGTCCTCAAGCTCCAGACAGCATCTGAAGGCTAAAAGATTCCCAGAAGGGCACACAACAGGGTTGTGATGTCCTGTGTCACCTCCTGCCAGCCCAATGCAGGCATGAAATCCCCCTCCAGGGCGTGGCCTTTCACCAGAGTCCATCACCAAACCATCTTCTTTTGGGGGATCAAAACCCCAAGGAATTCCAGGCCAACAGCAACTGGGCTTGGTCCTGGTATCTTAACATCTGACATTCACAGGGAAGGGTGTTTCCTTGTCCAAAACTGCAGATTCAAACTCTTATCAACCAAAGTGCATCAGTTTATAAACCTGGACTTTCAAAACACAATACAGGCAGGAGTTCCTAGAAATTGTAGATTCCCACTGAGAATTCTAATATTTGTAAACAATAACAAAGGCTTATGAAATGGTCCTGGAAAAAAAAGATGCTTCCAGGAGAGGGGAGGAGGTTAGAAGAGTTGACAAGCAGAGAGAAAACAGCTCCTGAAATCTTTCAGCAGAAATTAAATAAGTAAACAATGGTCTTTGATTTTTCTGGGATTTTGTCAAAAAAAATATTTATTTGGGTTTTCGTTTGGGTACGACAAAAAATCCCCAAAAACCTCACAACATTTCCAGCTTTCACTTTCGTATTTCATGGAAACCTTTAAAAAAATTATGTTCATACACTTCTTATAAGAAAGAATTCAAAGGAGAACTTTGTTCATCTCTAGGGAGCATCCAGTAGATGTTTCATGTCCTTATTGCATAATGAAAAAGAGTAAGTGCCAAATGTAATAAGTAAGCCCTGATTTTTGCAGGCAAAAATTTTTCTTGCCAAGTTTCACACTGGAACCAACTGCAGCCCTCTCATATATTTTCTTCTTGGGAATTTTTGCAAATTAGAAGAATAGAGTTTTCTTGCAAGTACCACCTGCTGGTTTTGTAGAAAACAGGAAAAACTCAAGTTTGACACATGACCTCCAAAAATTTTTCTTTTTATGAATAAAACAGAAAGCACTTCTCCAGCATCATCACATCCCAAGCCAATATAATTCTCAAAAAATTTAAGCATTTTTTCTTGTAACTGAAAACACTCTTGGGCTGATTCCACAGAAGCCACATGCAAATGTTTGACAACTTTTGTCTCATACTTTCAGACAGAAGTCAAGAAAGAAGTAGTACTTTTTCTTAATTTTTTTAATATGATATAGGAATTAACATTTAAAAAATCCAATATAATTACTTTTTTCAAATACTTGTCCAACTAACCAGTTGTAATAGTTAATTTTTTTTAAAAGATTAGCAGACTGGTTAGGGTTTTTTTCTTGATTAAAATGTATTATGTTAAAATTAGCTTTAAATCTAGTGAGTGCTTTCATTTCTGGCACTCTAAAGTGGCTGCCAGAGCTCACAGCTCCCTGTAAATTTTCCTACGTATGGACACTGGCATCTGAAAGAAGAACTGCAGTGTTTCTGCCTAGTTTATTAATCACCTCTGCTGCTAGTAATTTATCTTTTCCAATGTCTACATAAAACAAATTAGTTTTAATGGCAACAAAAATAGCTATCAAGTATACGGCACTGTCCCACTCTGTGTTATTAAAGACTCATTTTAACAACAGGAGTGCAGATCCTGTTGGTCTCACCTGCTCAGCTATTAGTTTCAATTTGTCTCCCAACGCTTGCCAACACGCTGGGGTGTGTGAGCAGTCCCAGAAGACCTCTTTGGAAAATCTCACTCCGTTCCCACACCTGACAATATTTCACTATACCTCAGGGTAATGTTAAACAATCTTTGCATTGTCCTATGCCATCTGTTCAGCATTTTTAAGCATAACTGCTCCGCTCTGGCGTCTCTCGCGTTGTAACCAGTTTCTGTTATACCATACCATTCGTTTTTGTCATACTCTTTCCTTCCAATTCATTTCTTTTTCATCACTAGCCAGCACTGAGTATCACCAAATGCGCTGCATGACACAGCCAGGAAGCTGAAGCAGTGCAGGGAGAGTTGCCTTGCCCTTTATTATTGCCAGAAGCAGAACATTCCCAGCTCCCTACATCGGACAGCCAGCCAGCATCACTTCCAGAGGAGCCAGTGGGCATTGTGGGACAAATCCCACAGCTACAACTGGCTCAAATGGAGGCGCTGCTGCTGCCAGCTCAGCATGGACCAGCCCAGGTTGTGTCTTGTACCACAGGGAGGGAGCACATCCCGCTGGGTGGCACTTCCATCCAGCAGTCACATGGCTAAAGACATGTTGGGCTTTAAACTGTGGTGGTCCCAGGGGCTTTGAGCCAGCCACAGGCACCCCACTACTGCCTGGGCTTGGCACTGACTGGGGAGCACAGAGACCTGCTAGCAGCTGGCTAACAGGGATCTTTAGCCCTGCACTTAAGCACCAATAAATTACGTCAGCCTTCCTTGTTAGTAAAGTGAGGATGCATATCCTTATTTGGGAAAGAGTTCGGAGCTGGCAAAACCGTTACCGTTGCACTTTCGCTGCTCGAATTAGTCTCACAGCTTAAATTCAAAATGTGTTTTATTTAAAACCTCCAAGCACTTAGACTTCTGTAAACAAAAGCAGTGACTACTTTCCCTAATAATTCATATCTTCAAGTGCTAAATTGATATCCTAAATAAGTGCAATTCCAGTACCTGATGAATAATGAAAAGTTTTCATGCTAAGCTGATATCAAAAGTCTTCTGGAAGAGATGGGAGTCCATCTGTAGTCATATTTGGATTCGAGAAAGCCTAAATGTTAATTTTAAAAGCCTAGAGTAACCCTGGATATTTATGTATTGTTTAGTCAGTCCTAGAACAAATTATAAATTAACTGAAAGGCCTGTTGAATTTGCCTAATCAACATCCTGAACTGAGATTTTTGAAATCCTGACCATATCCCAAACAAATAAGTTACTTTTTTTAGGGCTTGTTTTGTTTTAATTTCTTTGCCTTCCCATACCGCTGTTCACTAACCTAAAGCCTGACCATCGCTATTTTTCCAAATGAGCACATGTGGTGACATCCATCTCCCGTAACCATTGACCTCGGAAAGTTAAGAAAACAAACAGTTTCAAAACCACACTGTGAAATATGGCTGCTAAGATGGCCAGCACATTCTTCTCATTTTTCATTAGCCTCTCTTGTAGCTGTCGCAGGACAAATCATCCAGCAGGAAATGGCACCCAGCTCTCCATACAGCAAAGTCTGGTTAAGCTTAAATCAATGGATAGCCTTTTTTCCATAAAATCTCATGGTAGAAATATAAGACAGCATATTTGTCTTGGGCACATCCCAATCCTGGCATTCAGAGGAAAGTGAGTAGATTTGGAGCAAAGGCTTCGGAAGGGTGTATCACCATCATCGCCCTGGGATCCCAGAGCTATCCCCAGCATGAGGCTGGCACCCTGCACTGCTCATGCCCACCCAGGAGCCCAGGAACCACCTGGCCAGTACCACCTTCAGCTCCTTACATTTGCATCACATCCCTCGATCACCCCTAAGTGAGGTCTGATTTGACTTTTTTTTTGCTGTCTCCAAGTCCCTAGCTCTGCACATGCATTACCACAGCATCAGGTGTCACATCTAAGACCTTTTCTTCCTCCCCAGCTTGCTACTGGGCTGTAAAGCATACAAATTCTTTCACTTGCTGTGAAGCTCTCAAACTCTCACCATTGGAGCTGGACAGTAAAGGCTGAAGCGATGGCAGACCTCAGCTTGCAGCAGGAGAAGTGAGATTCATCAACATCCCCGGAGTTATTTAAAAAATATGTAGACGTGGTTCTTACAGACATGGATTAGTGATGGAACTGGCACTGGTTGGATCTCAAGGGTCTTTTCCAACCTAGATTATTCTATAATGCAGTGAGAGGGAAGGAGGAATTTCCTGCCATTTCCCCAGGAACACGTGCTGCAGCCAGCAAGGTGCACCAGCAGCTCTGCCCTGCCCAGGGGCCCAGGCAGGCAGCCAGGCACCGCTGGGGGACAGATTTGGAGCCAGGCTAAACTACTCTGCAGGGAGATGATGGAGCACTCTGTTTGCCTGCAACAGGAAGGACTGCCTGTCCTGCACTGCTGGAGAAATGCAAAGCAACCCCAACACACGTGCGTTATTTCAGCCAGGGGGATGCGAGGGAGGTACCTTGCCTTGCTCCAAATAACAAAGATAGCTCTGGTCTAGTGTGGCTCTGGGTACTTGTTAATTGGAGGCTTAACTGTGGCCTTAAGGTAAAAGCCTTGTGTTTGGACTTTTTTATGGGGACGAATATCCTTAGGGAATCTAGTGAGGTTTGTTGTTTAATTTTTTTAAAAAATCTGAACAAAGAGTGGCATTGTTGTTAGGTGAGCCCCACAGGGACAGCAAGGAAGGATGGATCAGGGCCAGCCACTGTGGACAATAATGTACTTCATGCCTAATGATTGTGAAGTTCACAGGCAGAATGGCTCCTGAAGCTGTACTTTTAATCCAATCCATAACCTCGGTGTAAGTGGTGGAAGGCAGGCAGGTGCTCAGATCCATTAGAGGCCATCAGTTTATCCATAGTCAGGATTGCCTTATGCCTTGCTCGGAGTCAGGGACTAATATCCCCCTATTTGCCTGTGCTAACAGTGGTGAGAGTCCTGGGCTATTAGAACTGCCACACAACTATACCTGTTCACAAGCAGAAGAGCTGAGCACACCACCATCAATATTTTAAAACATCTAACCTGGATAATGCTACTTCCACCACAAAATCCCATTTCCAGAAACTCCTGCTACTTGTTGGTTTGAATTGGAGAATCCATTTTACTGACATTAGGCTGCTCAGGACAATCAGGTGTCTGCCTTTTTTATTCATATCCAGGCTTATGAGACACGAAATGCATAAATGTGAATAATTCTGTGCAAACCCCCCAGGGAATAAAACAGATGTATTAGCCAACAGCATGTTTTAATAATTAGAGGACAGCAGCCAAGGAATAGCATAGTGGTATTCAGAATGTATCACAAGCACTCTTTTGTTCCTTTTTTCTTAAATCTCTCTTCCTCTCTCATTCCTGTTGCTGTCATGCTGCCTTTCATGACAGAAGGGAAGCATTTCTAAGCCTCTAACATCAGGTGCCTGAGGAAAGCTCATCTCCAGCTTCCAAACTGTGCTTCACTCTCCCCAGGTGGGAATGAGGATTCTTAAGAAATGCAGCAAAATCAAATCAGAGAGAAAACACAACAGGCCCATTTCTGTGGGTTTGTGGGACTCCTCTTCCAGAGCTTTCTCAGAACCAGGGTAGAGAAAAGCCAAAGGATTCAAAAATGTTGAATCAGTCTTAAAAAATTCATGACATTGGCCTAACTACTCCAATGTCTCTAAGAAACAAAGCAAAGCAACAACCCCTTCTAATTCTTTTATTTGCCTTCTGGTTTTTGAGCAATTTGTATTCACAAAGCACATTTAAGCTTTTCTCCTTAAGGTCTAGATGTACTTAAAAATAAAAACAAGAATGAACAAAATAAATCCTAAGAGAGGTCCTCATGTAATTATGCATATCCAGGGACTAAAATTTAAAAAAACAGGAGAACATATGGACAGCCTAATAAAATTGTGAGCTGGCAGTAACCAGCAAATAATTGTGTGAAAAGAGAACATAAAGCATCATTTACTTTTTATGTGGACTAATGGACAGAATATTGGCATGTCAAGAGGAGAAATCAGAGTTCTTCTTTCCCTTCTCTTGCAAAGCCAGAAGAAAGTCATATAATCCCTGCATGACTCATTAGGCCCTTCCATTTTTTTTTTATTTATTTGCTTGTATTGCAAGCTTCCTTAGGGTATGGGCTACCTCACTATCTGCCCTTACTATGTCAGCACACCAGGAAATCATTTGGGGTCAGATTTATGGACACTGCTTCATATTACAATACAAGTACTCAGAATTTAAAAAAAAAAAAAACAAGCAAAACAAACAAACAAAAAACAAGCCACACACACACACAAAACCCCCCAATAACAACAAAAAGCTGACAACAAAAAAATCATAACCAAAATGTGGTCCTCAACTACAAACACTCCTTTTCCTCAGATTCCTGGCTGGGAGAAGCTCAGCGATAAGGAGGCCTGCGCTGCAAACTGCAGAAAGTTCAAACAGCAAGAGCCTGATGCAAAGCCATATTTACTGCAACTCTAATCTACTTCTAATCCACCTTACTCTGAAGACCACTGCACAGCATAACACACCCTTTAGATAACAAACAGTTACAAAAATCCATTGATTTTTCGGAGCAACATAAGCTGCCAAAAATGCACTCAGCCCCTGTGGAAAAGACCTTCACCTCTGGATAGAGCCCATCGGTGCACACCCTGTTAGCAATTGCCAGCTCTCAGAAAATGACTTTCATCTGGCTGTAGAAAACACAGATGTAGAAGTAAGCCTGGCAGCCCTTCTCAGGGTTTTATTCACTGCAGCTTAAATGAGATAACCATCCGTCATTCCACAGCACACACCAGTCCCAGATCTCGATCACACACAGCATCTGCCATACATGAGAGGTGCTTTGAGTAGCCTATCCTTGCTGCTACCTTTTTACTGACTTTCAGGCAAATACTCATGCCTGGCATTTATTTACTCCTTGCCACAGTCTCCCTGATAACGGAGAGGTTTTGTTTCCTGTTTCTTTTTCTTTTATAGAATGGTACACAGTGAATGGTCCTCAAAGTGTTCAGCTCTTGCTCAGCTAGGCAATGTTTTCACTCATTAAAGATAAACCTCAAAGGATTGAAATTCAGTGCTTAGCACATAGAAGTAAATATAATGAGAGTAGAGCAGAAAAGAAGAAATTTTTGTTACAGCACTACTGTCCTGAATAGTTGTTTATTAGTATTTGCCCTTCGTTCGCGTGGCACCTGGGCAGCCCCTTAAAAGAGGTGCCCACAGTGGGACACTCACCTCTCGTTCCTGAGCTGCTTCCAACTCTGTATCTCAGTGCCAGCTCTAACTGGACATCAGTGTTCCTTACTCAAACAATCTGGCAGCTGGCTCTGATGCTTCCCTCAGGCTTTGCCCAGCATCACTGCTGACAGAGTGCTCAGGGACAGAGCTGCAGAGCTTGCCCAACAAACCTCAAGCTGCCTCTTGCTCATAGAGGCTGATGTCTTTTAGTCAGTGTCAGACCTTATTCTTGAAGCTGAGAGGGCTCAGAAAAGGCCAGCAAAATACAACTTCTCTGGTAGGTAGGTAGGTAATGACAGCAAGGAGAACTTGGTCCAGTAGATCCAATTTTCTTCTTGACAAAGTCAATAATGTGGTCTTTTCCAAGCAGCCTGAAAAACACCCTTTCATGCCATGGACAGGCAAAACGGTACAATTGCTACAACACTGAACTTCAACTTTCTGTATAATGTTATCAGTGCAACACTGCCTTTGCTCAATGAGACAACTCTTTAACATAAGTAGAAGAAACAAATGCTCAACTACTGGTCGTCATTTATTAATTTCCTAATTCGCCTGGAATGGAATGGTAAGATCAAGGCACACAGAGGAAATGGTCAGGATAGCAGCAAGAAATCTCTGAATTCTGAGAAACTATTCACACCAGTGTCTTGGGTATTGCCAGAGAAATTACTGAAGCTTGTTTCAAACAGAACATGTTCAATAAACGCACAGATAAATTTCTCTTGCAGGTGTCAGGGCTTATGCTCTTCCTCACTATCCTACTGCAGACAGAGAAGTTATTAGCCCATGACAGTCACCGGAAGATATTTGGTCCAGCAAACACCTATCTTGCCAGTACAAGTAGTTATTTTGAAGTATGTCCTGATACTCTTTGTTTTCCCCTTGGAACATCAAGGGATTGTCCATGCTCCCGTGTCCCAAATTTAAGGGGAGCCACCCTGAAAGAATGGAAGGTCTTTTCCATTCATCTTAATGTAATTTGTAGGTTACCAATAAATGCAGAGAAAAAAACTTATTCAAAAGCTACAAATACATATATTTTTGCTTTAACATTTGTAGAAGCAGATGAGCAGACATGAAAAGAATACTATGGATGACTAAGTATTTGAGTTTGTGTGTGTATATATATGTTCTGTCTTTGTAAGCTGATATTAACAGACATTTTGCATTTTGCTGTCTAGGGAGTTAGTTTTTGAGCAACCTAGAAAAGTAATCTGTCTTAAATAACCCCATATTGAAGAATTACTGTTAGGATTTAGACAAACATTCTTCATAACACTTTTCCTGGCCCTGAGGAATACTAATATTCATATCTTTCTTTACACCATCCCATCCAAAGATTTCTTCACCTGTACTCTGTCAGGAAAGAGGTTTTTACCTTCCATGCACTAATTCCTTATCTGCTGTGTTCATTTTCTATAATCAAGTTCAATTTTCACCTGTCCAGAGAATAAAGGTAGTCAAGGAATGAGCATTTGACCGAGCCATTTGGCAGAGAGTCCATGGAGGAAGAGCCTGTGGTGGGTAATAGCCTAATCCTGGAATAAGGTTTCCCTTCATGTTATGAACTTTACACCCCCTGCCACCTTCTTAATCATGCTTTAATCTTGCAATCAGACACAATGATAACTAATCCCTCTGGAGTGATAACAGATTTACAACTCACTCTGAAAGATACCATGATGGAAAAGAGCTAGGGACTCATCTTGAACATCCCATCTTGCATTAACAGGGAGAATGGTAAACCAGGGGCAGGCAGAAACATTTCCAGTCTTTGTTCCTGTTGCTTTCGCCAGGTAGTAACAGCATTCATTACAAAGAAGATAGCACCCACTGAAGGCACATGAGAATTAAGCTCATCATGAACTGGGACTGAAGCGTTCAGATCCAAATTGAAACTAATGCAGGTTTTCAAGGCACAGCTATAGATAAAGGTCATGGCGAAATGGGACCAGTACACTTTAATATTGGCATGCAGGATGAGCCAAGCTTTCGCTTGACAACATGGTTTATGCATTACACAGCTTAATCCTCCACTGTGGACCAACATGGAAAGGGTCATGGGCTTGCTTCCTATCTTTAGGGTGTTGCCATAGTCAATGGATTAGGACATTAAAAAGAAGAAAAAAAAGGGGGGAGAGCTTTCCTGGCAATGCTCAGATCCTTTTAAAACCATCTTTCCAATTTTCTCTTTGATCTTAATTCTGTTTGCTCTATATGTTTTTGAAGGCTCTCTGATGTTATAAACGTCTATTCTGTGCTTGCATCCAGCTACAGTTTTACAACGAAAAGCTTTGTTCTCCAATATTGGAAGATTTGTGATTGCTGGTCTACCTCATTATTCATCTCTGAATAAAGTTATCAGACCTTATTCCTCCCTGGCTTCCTCTGATGTGCACCAGGAATATTTCCAAAGATACAACACTCTAATATTGAACTAAGCTAAAGGAGTCCCAGACCTTGCATGTTTCCTTGAAGCTACTTCAAGATGAGGAAACTTTGTTCTTTCTTCTGTTTCGATTGTCCTTCTGCAATGAATCTAAAACAAAAAATTGTTTTCCTAGGCAATTTTAGCTGGCATTCAGTTACTGCTCTACAGGGAGCTACAGAGTGGGTAGGCAAGGTATTGTGTCACCACTGCAGATAAAACAGTAAGAGCATAGTAATATTTTTTATATTGTTGGCTCTAAGATTTTACCGGTCTTAAAGTACCAGTGATTCAAAATGTCTTACATGCTGGCATTGCTCGCTGTAATGCTCTCTAACTCATTCCTGTTGAACCATGCAAAGCAGATGACTGGAAGTGATTAAAGTCTTCATCTGCCCTCCAGCCCCAGTGGTGTCGTTCAGGCAAGAGGTTCTGAGCCCTTTCAAGCCCACCACACATTCCCCAAATTGGAGATTTTTAAGGAATAAACTCTCATTTTTAGCACAAAGCCACTGGATGCCAAGAACTGCCATTGTGCAAATGACATGCTCCAAGACTCATTTCACTATTCAGATCCCAAATCCCCCATTTCCTGTTGACTCTCATTGCTTAAGCTAATATCATTCAGCCTACTCTTTCAACTGGTTAGAAGGGCTTAGTCAAAACCCTCTGCAGCCAGAGGAACACAGTGCACATGTGTAACAGTAGAAATTGTTGGCTCAGAGCATATTCATTTGTTGTGTGTAACGCAGTAATAAAAAACAAATGCAGAGACTTCATTTTATATATAATAAAAATACTGCAATATTTTATGTGTCTCATTTTAGCAGCCTGTTTTTAAATAACAACCTTATTTTTTTCCAATTGCAAATCCTCAAACAGAGGAGCAAAACATAAAAGTATTTTTAGTTTATGGGCTAAACGTCCAGCCCAGCAGTTTGCTAGTAATATATGTATACTGATAATAACCACAACTAGCAGGGGATGCAATGCAGCCTCAGTTATTTCTCTCTGCTCTGCAAGAACATACTCCTCTCATTAAGAATTTAGATGTCAGCCAGGATTGCTAACTGCATTGGTTCACACTTCCCTGAAGAGAAGCAAAATGGTAGATTGTTCTTTGAAATACCACAAAGCCTTTCTGCACACCACAGCTCAACTGTTCAGGGAACTGAGGCAGCAGCACTGAAAGTTTGAAAACAACTCTCTGAAGCAAAGAAATTAATCAAGAAGCAGGTTACTGTTGGAAATGTGTCATTTTGAAAAAGGGTACAATTCTGACCACGTAGGATAATTGGTCATTATCCAGAGAATGGCAGCGATACCAAGGGACCTCCTGAGCTTGAAGAGACAGCTAAGAGGGGACCTCATCAAGGTCTGTCAGTGTCTGAAGGTGGGGGTGCCAAAAGGATGGACACTGCTCATTGGTGCCAAGCAATAGGACAAGGACCATGGGCACAAAGGGATGCACAGCATGTTCCACCCGAACATGAGAAAGAACTTTACGGTGCAGTGACCGAGGACTGGAACAGATTGCCCAGAGAAGTTGTGGAGTCTCCCTCACTGGAGATATTCAAGCACCATCTGGACACAATCCTGTGCTTTGTGCTCTGGGCTGACCCTGCTTGAGCAGGGAGGCTGGACCAGATGACCCACTGTGGTCCCTTCCAGGCTTCCTAGGACATTTGTTTTTATCTCCTGAGGGTCCACTTGTCTCTGCAGAGCCCTGTGTGGGTCTGACCCACAGCTGGTCGATGCCAGCAGGAGTCCCTCCCAGATTGCTCTGGGCAGGGCCAATACACAGGGTTCCTTGAGACATGAGCAGGCACATCCAGCACCACAGACAGGCAGGTAGAAGATCTGTTTTGCTTTAAGTAAAATGTCGAGGGTGTTGTGCAATGAATGTACCATGAGTGAAGTGACACTGGAGATGTCAGCCCTGAGATGCCAAAAAATTAAGAAAATGTAGTGTTACAGCGTGTCGCAGCAGCATTTTTATACTATCAAACTGAATTTTCTATTTTCACAGACACTGTCCAAATCATCTTGGTATCATTCAGGTAAAATCTGTAGTGAAATACAATATCTTTCCTGGAAGCATATGGGCTTAACACGTTCAAAAATGAATTTTTCAGAGAGCCAGACCCCAGCTTACTCCTGAATGACATAACATGTGTTGGCATTGCAGTACCTTTGTTCCTCACCCCTGCCTCCATCTCCTTGCTGTATTTCAATTAGGATGTATTTTAGGATACCATAACAATTAGAAAGGAATAGTCATCATCCTCTAAAACATGTACGGTAGTTCCTAGAGAGGCTGAATTGGGAGAATTGGCACTGGGCAGCCCTTTTGGTTTTCCCCAGAGGGTCTGGAGTGAGCAGGATGTATTGTTACCCTCTGGTCTTTAGAGGTGAAGACAAATTAGCCTTTGCTTCTGACAAATTGGCTTCTCGTTTTCAATAATAAAGTCTCCTAATTGGAAACGTAAACCCCAAGTTGAAAATCCCTTGTTTTTTCACACTTTGCTTCTATCTTATTCGTGCGTCTTCATCATCTTTGAAAAGCTTTTATGGAAAGTGAGACAGCCTCAATGTCTCCCACTAAAATAATGATAATCACCACTGAGAGGCATGACTTTACAGGTGGTGACAGACAAATGTATTCTGAATAGCAGACAGAAAACAGTTTTTACCACCAGCCTGACTCTTTTCCCTATTGTTTACTTTTGGTAGCAATTAAACTGTCCTGTTTATACAGAGGGGAGTGTCCTGGAAGAAAACACTGGCTGGCAAAGTGGGAAAACATTGGTGAATCTCTCACTAGGAAAAGTACCATACCATTCTTATTTTGCCTCACTTAAGCGTTAAAACCAACAGAGCCATGCACTACACAGTGAGGCACAGCTGGGAAGCACTGCCAGGCTCAGCAGTCACAGGGCTCGCTGCCTTTTACTTCTCTTCCCAGTACAATGCCAGCTCCAAGCCAGCTCCTGACTTCCGATTGTTGCTTCAAGAAAAGGGTCATGCTGAAGTTTGATTTGTCAATAAATGTCTGAGAAATCTTCCAAAAAGAGGAGCAAGAGAAGCATGGGCTCTCCCAGCAGTGGTTTGCTTGGTGTGGGGAGACAGGGTGCTCTGAGAGAGGAACCATGTCACATCTTCTCTTCCTGTTTTCTTTGGGCCCTGGAAAGCTCTCTCTAATTAGGCAGTTGCACTGCCCCTGAGAAACAATGAACAAACAAGCCAATTAGCCCCAATTCATTGCAAAGCTTGAAGTCCACCCACAGCAGCACTTTTCAGAGCAAATTTCCTTGCTGGTGACTTTATTTTGTTACCATTTTTACTGCCATCTAATTGAAGCCACTGATGGCCAATTGCTTCATTTATCATCAAGTTTACAGGCCACACACTGCAATTCTAATTAGAGAGCAGACATTGTGCTTCAGCCTCCCTTTGAAATACTGCTGGCATTTACATGTAATTCCTATTCATTATGTTTCAAAGAAACTGAGAGAGTGGGAATGAGATTATTCCTCAAAACCAGTACTGAGATTAGGCAGGCCCGGATTGCACTCCAACACAGCTATTTTAACTTTATTGGGAAAGGGGGTGGAGGATAATTAGCAGCTTCCCCTCCTCCCCCAATTTCTGACACTACCAAGCACAAACCCAAAACCCACATAATCAATCTTGTACAAACGCCAGTAGTGAGCTCTGCTCCGTGTGCAGTTCTCACCCAGACCGATTTTCACAGGGAAGTGGTGAATTTTGCACTTGAGGTGAGAAATACTGCCCTAAGGATTTAAATCTGACAAGTGCCAAGGTCTTGTGAAGGTTCCTCTGTTTGGCGTGGAAAGAGGGGAAGGCAGACCTCAGCTTTCTCCATGCATTGGTTGAACAATAAATCACCAGAAGCCTGCAGACATTTGGCAGAGCTGCAAAGAATTGTTATTTTAACTGAAATCTGATAGATTTTCTACTTCTAAGGCATTTTCAGATAAATACCTCCAATTTGAAGCCAGCTTCACTCATCTTGCATAGGTTTCTCTACCAGCTTCACTGGGGCTACCCTGCATGGAAGTATGCAGGACTCAGCTCTGGGCAAGAGAAAAGCTTTTTCTTCCTTGTTGTTTGATATTCTCATATTGCAACTATTCCCTTTCTTCCCCTTTTTAGGTCCCCTACATCCTGACGGGCTCATTTCTCCCTAAATAAACCTGAAGCACAGAAGCAAAATGCATTTGTTGCCTGGGAAACACACAATTCAGTATGTGAGGTGGCCATCCTAAGAGAGCCATAGACCTCCAAGGAAGTTTTTATATCAATAACCGTAACCAACCAGAAGTACCAAGTTAGTATAACATTCCCTGCTACTTGGTTGTTACTTTTTGAAATGTTTGACGAGTCCCTCATTATAGCCCATGATTTATTTTTGTTTTATGTGGCGTCTTGGTCTTCATTTCAGAAATGTTTTACTATAATGGTGGGAGAGTTTGACAGAATTTCAGATGGGAGCAAAAAGCACTGCCTGAGGATTACTGGTAAACTCCTCATCGTATCATCACTCTGTCTCATTAGCTCCACTTTTTCACTTTGATTCACCCACTGTTTTCTGTAACACACTGCTCCTTTGAATCACGTATCTCCTCAGGCCTTCTAAATGCCAGTAAATATACTGCAAAAGCATACAATATTCTGGCACTGACAGCACCCTATCAACAACAAACCCCCTTTCTCTCAGGAAAATATTCACACCTCTGTTTTCCTAGAACAGCTAGAAGGAGGGGTGTGCTTCCTTGGGGAGACTGACTGAGCATGCTCCAAGAAACACTCCAGCACTTCACATATGGGGTTATTTTCCAGTTAATTTATGATGACTCCTAGAGATCCCAGCAATGATCATTTTTCTTCTTGGCAAACAAGGAACCAGTTATTAGCAAGGCAATAACATTGTATATTTTCTCAGATATTAATCAAGGGGCATACATTAAATTCAGCCATATATCTGTCCACTGTAGCGCAAACTCTGCAAGTATCTTGTATGATGCATCAGGGAAGCAAACTCTGTATCAATACATGATTATTATATTTATCAAGGACTTCTTTCAGCTGATTCACAGGGCTTGCTAACAGAAGCAAAGACAAAAAGGGACAACATAAGAGGCAGTCACAATCCCTCAGACAACAGCACCAAAAACAAAAGAAAATGCTGAGAGCCCTGTCCTTGTGGTAGAGAATCTTGAAATAGTCAAAGTCAGAAGGTAGGGTAATTGTACCAAGAGCCTAGTCCCAAAATAAAGGTTACAATGGGTTTAAAAGCTGATCCTGCTCTGTGATTAAAGGATCATACATAAGGACTCATCCTGGTTGAATGGGGCATTTTCTGAGCTGGGAACAGGAGATCCTCAAGTGGTTTACAGGGCTGCCTCCAGCTTTCTTTATCAGTGAACAGCCTTTCCTCGATCTTTTCTTCAAGTAAGAGCCAGCTCTAATATTTTTTTGGATATTTTTATGTTTGTGTGTTAGCAATATTGCCACAAGGCCTCAGAGAGAATCTATCTCAGCTGAAAGTAAGGCTGAGGTGGCATCTATATATGGATTCCAGCACAGCCAGAAAAAAAATCTTTAATGCTGTGCAGCACTCACAGATATACTGGCCAGCACCAGCAACACCACCTTTAAAACCCATAACGTTAAGCATCACCTTGTGATATAAAAGCAGTTTCCCCAAAAATCAATTGTCCCTTGATTTTTGGGACTAAATTTTCAACCAGGTTTATAAGGAAGTTTTAAAAGAAAAAACTCATGGGCTTTATCAACAGAGCAGAGACCTAACCTTCCCCACTTCCTCAAGCCTGAACGAGGTTACTGCTTTCACATTCTTCTCCAGCATCCAAGCTCCATGCCGTAATTTGATCCCTCCAGTGACAATAAGAAAAGCAGCCTACATTGCTGCAGAAGAAAAATAAACCAGTAAAATAAACCAGCAATTAGCAAGTTCCTATATGTTTCCTGTTTATATAATACAATTCTTTTGCAGGGCAAAAGCCTGGATGAAACTGATAGGTCTGGAAAAGACTTATAATAAATGTTATTTGAAATACCCACCAATGCAACCGGACTTGTTGTTTCCTCCATTTAGAATGTAAAGGGATGGATTTAAATGTGGAATTAAATACCCAGGACTGGCTAGAGATGGCAGCAGGGAGGGCTTGCTTTAGCTGTCACCTGTGGGAAAGCTGTTTAGCGCTACTAGGAGCAAGTAGAAATATTTCCCATCGCAACTACTTCATTTGAAAAAGACTGTGCAAAGTGTATGCACTTCATTATGCGTTAGAAATTACCTTTTTTGAACATGAGAGTAGTGAAGGAAACTTGATTGGCTGTGGCTCCTTTTTT
The DNA here is from genome assembly GCA_013397845.1 of Melanocharis versteri. Classification (NCBI taxonomy): domain Eukaryota; kingdom Metazoa; phylum Chordata; class Aves; order Passeriformes; family Melanocharitidae; genus Melanocharis; species Melanocharis versteri. The sequence continues at coordinate 2,377,210 of VZTG01002166.1, read as the reverse complement.
AAGGATCCTCAAGGCAGTACTCTCCTCTTCCTGTCTTGCTACATCTCCAAGATGAGAAGTTGTACTTGATCTTGAGTGAACACTGCCACACATATTGCCATTTGGCTTCTATGCTCGAGTACATCATCAAACAAATTAACTGTGCTTGTTCTTGTGCAGAACACTACCTTCCAAGGCCTTCAGTGATACCCGTTATCAGTTACAAGTCTCAGAGTTTGGGGTTCCCCTCCCCTCTTTTTTATGGAGTCTTAGACAAACTGCTAACCAATTGAGACACTCTCAGTATTCGGACCTTTCCCCTTTGTCCCAGTCATGTTTGATAGTTTTAGTCTTCTCTCCGAGCAGAGTTTGAATTCAGAAAGCGAGTTTTTGTTTCAAGAGACGTACAAAGCTCAAGAGGAGCTGAGGCAGCTCCTGCCTCCGTCGGTGGAGCAGTAGGAGCAGAGCGTGCACGGGCGGACTGCGGTGTGTCTGACAATAAACAGCACCAGCCAGGCACGGGTGCAACAGCTAACTCACCCCAGAAGAGTCAGCTTTAGCCTCACTCCTGCCGTTGCTTTGCTGGATAACCTTCCCATCACATTGTACAGTGGTTTCTCATTTAACAGGAGCTTAGCATCACCAGTCTTTTATGTAAAACACTCCAAGAGCAAAAGCCCTGTAGAAGATTCAGGCACCATCTTATCGTTACAATTGTATTAGCAGGGGATATTAAAAGACCCTACTCCTGGAAAGGTATTTAGTTCTGTTATTCCTGGCTTGTCTTAGTCTGAGTTCAGATAGCTGTAGTAATGAACAAAGTTTGTCATTATTCCAGAAAATTTAACTACGTATCAGAAGATCTGAAATGTTTCGTGTTTTCCAATCTTTTTTTCCTGAACTATTAACTCAAGAACCGAAAAACCATAAAACCACCCAAAGTTTGAAAGAGCTACAAAGTTTCATTCTGATCCTTGCTTTAAGATCAACTGAGCCATGCAAAAATAAAAAAAATATTTTGGGCCAGTCACCTTATTTTTAAAACTTAAAAAAAAACCACACTGCTGGGACAAAATTTGAGGTATGTACATCAAGCAGGAGAATAGTGCAAGTTCTGGTCAAAAAGACCAAAGCCCATGCTTGAAAATGTACTTGAAATGTACTTCCCTGAACCTGGCCAGACAAAGAGAAATTTAAGCTAAATTGACAGCCTGTTTTCATCCGATTTCAGTAGGGGTGGGATCAGATGCCCTACGTACCCGAGGCTCCAGCTCCCCATAGCCCCCAGCTGTGGGGTCCCCCAGAGTCAGGATTGGCCTCAGGTGTGTTTGCTCCAGGACCATAGCTTCAGGCACCTACATCACAACCCACTTTTCATCCATTTAATCTTTAAGCTTCAGTTTTTCATTAAATTGTTAAGCTTTACTTTGCAGATATGCGTTCATGGACTGCCAGATCTAGACAAAGAAGCTGCAAGCCTGAGGACAGTTCTAAGTTCGTCATCCAAACTTTTCTGAAGAGGTAACTCCATGGGATTGCACAATAGTAAGTGCTGACTTCAGCATTTTTTCTTATCTTTCCAAAGATCTTTTATTCCACTAGCTGTTTATTGTATTTACTATACATTAAGCCAGCAGTTTCTCCTCTTGCAGTTTGCTTGGGACTATTATTAGCAAATATATAACATATACAAAGTTTTCTCAGATGTCCAGGCCAAGTTTGCAGACTGTGCATTAAGAAGTTTTCAAGTACACTACTGGCAAGAAAAGGCTGGATAAATTAAAAATGGGGAGAAACATTGACTTCCCATATTCTAGTTCAAAAAATGGTGGAATAGATTTCATTCACATTTCCCAGGACACTACTGAAGAGAACGGTTTCATGATTGCTTAACCTTAACTGTAGATTTATGACATGAACAAGCTATAATCATCAGATTAAAGGGGTAGAATTTAGGAAAAGTGTGGGTTGAACCATCCTAAGATGCATGGTCAGTCCTATGATGTGAAGTGGGATATGGAAAAAGAACAACATAATAATAACATACATTTTTAGTATCTTTCATCCACAAGAATGTCAAAATGCTTCCCAGACTAGACATGAAAGTCCAGATTCTGATTTCTTCTCCCCTGGTGTAAATCCAAGGTGATTTGACTGAAGTTATTAGAGTCAACTCTTCATTTTCAAAATTGAATTTGAGATCAGAGGTTTGGCCCTATTGTAGACACACAGTAATGGCATTCATTTGTGCATGGGTCCCATTCAAACAGTTATAATTTGAAGCAAATTCATTTTCCAGTATTGGGAAAACTAGAACTGATAAATCTGGCACTCAAATACATACAGCAAGAAAGAGGAAAAAAGCAGTAATGCACATTTTTAATGTTCATCCAGAGATGTAAAACAGGCAAGCATTCCAGTGAGTATAAAATATTATTCCTTTAATTCAGATCAGGAAAAACTTCTCCAAGAAAACACTGAAGTAAAAGAGTAGGAGGAGGCAGAAAGAATTGTATAGAAGCACATTAAGTTAAATTACATAGATGCTCTCTGTCCAATCCATTCAAGTATTCTTTATTTACAGCAAAATAAGCTTTGTTTTGGTGTTGTATCCCTCATTTCCAGCCACACCCAGGTCCTTTTTGAAATGCATGAAGATATATTTTCCTTAGCTCTACAATCACTGGCTGTATTTTTACTCCGCTGTAAGAACTAGAAGCAAGAGATCTTTCATGATTATCAATGTTTCCCAAGCTGACTTGGGAAGACAGTACAGCTGATCTGCAAGTTGTTGGGCTTTTTTGTTTGGTTGTTTTGCATTTGGAGGTTTTGTGTTTGGTTTTCGGAAGGTTTTTTAAAAGCCTAAGCCGTATCCTAAATTTTTGCTCTCTGGACCTATCTGATACTTGCTGAAGCTCACTCGGCTTCTCTGGTAATTCCAGTGAAGCTTAGACTGGGATCTTCTATGGCCACAAAACTGAAGTGAATTGGTTTAGGCTTCTTCACAAGAGAAAAGCTCCTCGAACTTTTTTTACACACCCTGCAGAAATGCTCCCTCAACCTTTTTTCCAGGGCAAAGAACAAGGGTCAATTATCTTTCAGGGAAAGAAATATCTCTACTTTTTTCTGCTTTTTCACAAAATTGTACCCTACCTAATCCAACTGAATGTCAGCAAAAAACTTAAAACTTCCCAGGAGAGTATTTATCTGATCTCAGGTCAGTAAAAGTGGCTTTAGAACTTAAACTGCTGGTATGTAAAGAGCAACAAACCCTGCTGTTTATTTGAGCAGTAGGGTCAGAAAGCAAGCCCAAACCTAGAGGAAAATGTTACAAAAAGTTCCCTTTGAATGATGAACATTCAACTATCTGCTGTTACTTAAATAGACAGGGTTTGCACACAGCATTGATCAAGATTGGAAAAATCCTCTTGTATTTCTGGGCTTCTGATTTCAGAAAACCAAGGATCACCACCAACTCAAGTCACCATTTAGTGAGTGAGTTTGCCAGTTCTTGGCCTTCTGCAATTCATTTAAAGAAAAAAAAAAAAGAACATGATACTGCAAGTTAATGATACTACCAGCATAAAGTTCAGTAGCCTAAGATTTAAATTAGTTAGGGTCAAAAGGGAGACAGGGATAATTGACACAAGTCCTTCAAAATTTTTCCACATTAACAAAAAAATCTTCATCTAATTAATATCCAGGGAACAATTTTCCAGTTGCATTACTATGCAACTAAGCCCTGAAACAAAGAGTGCGAATTTAAGGAAAATACTGTGATTTATATACAGGCTGTCACTGAGACTGCTAAAATTGAGCAAAATATGTCCTTTGTGGTGATTTTGTAATGACTAATGTTAATTAAGATACAATTTCTTTACACTGACTTAGGGAGGCCCATTATAGCCTGTGTATTGAATACGTGCTTGCCAACTAAAACCACAAAGAAATACAGAGGAATGAGATTTTTAAGAAAGCCCTTCTCTCTCTGGCCCCTGTGTTCTTTCCTGTCTGGCCCAAATACAGAGTCTAAGGGTGTCTTCTATTTGAAGAAATAAAATTCTTTAATAGTCTGTTGGGCAGTGACCTTGCCACATCTCTCAGCATAGCAATCGTTTGCTCGAGCAGGGAGCAGTGCCTGAACATCTCTAGTCCTCCGAGGAAAGGACAGGGGTGCAGTTTTAACCTCTACCACTCTCTCACCAGGACTGTACCTACCTGGACTCTGTCGCTGGTCTCTGCCGGCCCCCAGGACACAATGGGCACTCCTAGGGAAGGAGCAGGGGGAGGCACAGCCAGCTGTGACTCTGCTAAGCAGCCACAGCCCTCTGGCTGCTGCCAGCTCACAGCTTTGGCCCCAGTCCTTCAGCCCTGAATGAGGCTAAAAGCAAGGTACCCTGCAAAAGAAGACTTTCATTGCTGAGAAAAAGAAAAAAACCAAATCCATCCACTTCTGCTTGCTGTATGTGGATTTCCCATATACTGCCCATGAAAATACAGGATTGAAACAAGGAGGAAAGTTTAAATTACACAGTTTGTGATGTCCTATTTTAATGAAACTATCCTGACAAGGCCTAAATATTTCTCAAATCAAGGGAATTAACACTAGAGACAGGTATATTCTGGTTTGTAAGATAAACATCTTGAGTTCCCGCTAACTTCAATTAGAGCTTCAATTATCCACTCCTCTCTCAGGTCAAACCTTCCTCTGATATAGAGCTGGGAAGTGCTCTGAGCAATCCAGAGAATTTTCAGAATGTATAAAAAAAACCCCTTCTGCAACAAATACACAAGCTGTGTTTCCAGTTAAACCATTTTTAAACAGAGCAAAGGTGCTGGGACCTGAGTGTGAATGGCAATGTCACGCTCGGACAGAATGGGATCTGGATAGAGATGCCTCCGCTCCCTTGCCTAAAACGTGCCTGCTTTCAGCACGTCCAAGGGGAAACATGCACCCCAGGCATTTATTTCTTACCCTGGCTCAGGGGATCATCACAAGTAACAAAAGCAAACAAGAGATTCTAACACCGACCTGATGTTCTCCACTTGTCTTTCCTGCGTTCAATATGGAAAGGAAAACATTCCCCACCATCCCTGTGGTAACACTGCTGAAAGATACCAATGCACTCTCACCAAAATTCTTCTATTTCTTAAGTACAAAATGAACAAAAAAATGCAATTGCTATGCCCCCTACCTTTAACTGGGTATAGGAGCAACCTATGGATAAAAGATGTGTTTGTTCAAGCCCTTACCACCTTGAAGCAGAATTTAAACTTAAAGATGAAAAATGTGTAACGGTGAATTCAAGAGTGGCTGATAAATCCCCTTCCAAGGACTATATGTGTATATTAACCCAGCTCAGACACGCTCTTTGGAAGATTTCTTCTACCAAGTTGCATGTAAACATTCGTTTCAGCAGAACTACTTACTGGAGGTACCAGGCATTTTTTGCATTTATAGACCCATATTTCAGAGTCTTCAGGGAAATGAGTGAAGCTGCCTGTCTCATTTGCCCTTATTAACAGTACCTCCTGCCTGTTGCAAGTCCTAATTCACATTTGAAAAGCGTTTGAGGCAGCCAGATGAAGGAAATACTGGAACTACAAAAATAACTTAGTCAGTAGGGTATCAAACCAAACACTGAGCACTCTTTGGCATAAAAACCAGTGATACATTTTCCAGGAAATATACTAAAGAGCTGAAGCTGAAATCTAGTGAATCAAGTCAGGAAAATGGTCTTAAAGTGAGATGCTGGCTATTCTAAGCACATGTTTTTATAACTGCATATATGGAAAAGATGAGATGTACCCTATCAGTATGGAGATTTGCATCGTTCTTTAACAAATATATTCCCTTACTCATGCTACAATATCATTCAAATGGGAATTTCCATTGCTTTTATAGTGCTCGAGTCTTATTAATTTAATTTTAAATTTGAGGGTGTGTGTCTTACGTGATGATCTTCAAGAACCAAACACAATTTTTATGAGGAGAAAGAAAGGAACTTATTTCTCTGATAAGTTATTACAGAACTGGTCAGGTTAACACCACCTATATGCCAGTTTTGCACCACTCAAACAGCATTTGGAGTATTGGAGCAGTGTCCAGCAGTCTTGGCATGATTAATCCAGCACCAGGTATCATGTCCTGCACGAGGAATAGGAGCAGGTGGCACAGAGGACCAGCAGTGGAAGCATCATTTGTCCACAGCTGTTTCTGGAAGACAACCTGGTAAAGTTTTCTCATGCGACTCTGCACTGCCTTCGAAGGCACTGCAATGCTGCAATGCATGTGCAAACACTGCAGGTGTTTCCACATGACGAGCGGGGTTGGATTTGCCCGATGCAATGGCTAAGGAGGTCTAAATATTTGCCCAGAGCTTTGTCTTGGTCTTTCCTTTCCGGCCAGACTTGCTATTAATGTTTTCTTTATTTTGTAAATGACACAGGGAAAGAAGAGTGCCACTCCGTACCTCAGGCCCGCTGGTGACTAAAACGTTTCTTACATCGTTGGCAAAGGAGCCATCAGTGTTTTCTTCCCCAACACAAATCTTGCGCTGTGCGAGTCTACTGCTCCCCCTCACCTTCTCTGTCCTCTGGTTTTCTGCTGACAGAACCAGTGACATGACAGTTCTTAAATAAATCAGCCCCCAGTTGTGTTTTATGATGTCATGGTGAGCACAGGCCTGACCCTCAGTAATCAGCATCTCGGCACACCGGGAAGCTTCCTGCTCTAACCGCTCGAGCAGCCAAGCAAACTTGCCTACACTGCAGAAATTATGTGAATTACCTCACCTCTGTGTATCGTAATAACCCTTACCACACATTATGCCAAATGTTCAGCACTGAGCTGCAAGGAGCCAAAATGCAGACAAACCCCCAATAATATCTAAAACAGAGTTCGAGGGAAGCTGGGTCCATGCCAGGCTGCAGAGATCGTTCTTCATGTCAGCCTCAGATCTGACTCTTGTGCATATGAACTAACGAAAGGGCAGGGAATAAAACAGCATTTGAGTTATTCTCACAGAGCAGGTACTTAATAATATCCACATTTCAGGCATTTGAACGTTATGCTTTTATTAAGCAAAAAACGACTCCCACCAAATATCCCTCAGTTGCAGTAAAGGCTGTGAGCATGATTTTATTTCAGCCTGTGAACAAAGCCATATGGATTTCATCTGAGGGATTTGGGGGTTTTGATTCTTATAAAAGTCATGATGTCAAACAAAACTTCAGATCAGTCCCAAAACATATGCAGTGTGACAGCCAACAATGGAAGCTACACAATGCCATTCTTCGGCCCGACAACATCTTCAGGCTCAACAAGGAATCAAGCACAAATGTGGATGGGCTTCAGCTTTACAAATCCAAATGAAAGTCTGACGCTTGAATTATGCCATCCCCCAGCTGGGGATGCGTTTCGATAAACATGTTTCTCATGGCCACAAGCCATTCTCAGACTTCTTAGGTGATCCAGTATTTCAAAGAAACTGCAGTCCCACGCCCCTCGCCACTCAGCCTTCCCTGCTTTTGCATATACCTCCCTTTACCTCCTCAACCTGCAACATGCAATTTATTATGCCTGTAGTTTTCATGTGTTCCACAGCTCTAATGTTAAAAGGGATATTCCTCGGAGGGTTTGGTTTTGTCATACTCAGCATCTCTAGCACTTTCCAGTTACCTCCTTGATATCAATCCAGGAGGAAAAGGGGCCTATTCCAAAAATACATGTCAGACTCTTCAAAAACCAGGCCTCAAGGAGGCCTCAATTTCTCTTTAGCTGTGGCTAGAGCCAGTCGGAGGGGAGCTGGTAAAGAAAAATACGACATCAAAAGAACTTTTAATCATAGCAAAATAACTACCTATTTTTGCATCTCGAGGGGTTGCTTAGAAATGTAGCAACACATTTAAGGTTATTATGCATTCAAAACAAAATTCAGGATTTGAAACAAGATCTAGGTTTATTGGCTATGTGCTCTCCTATTTAGCCCAGCCAAAAAGACAAAAAAAGTCCTGTTTACTTTTAGTGCCAAAAAATTACTAAACCATTTATAACAGCTGGTCATACTACTGAACAAACCACTCAATTAATCAGCCAACTACCGTATGTTTGAAAGAGACAACACAAGTTTCCATTCCTAATAAAGTGCAAAATATTGATTAGTTCCGGGACAACACATGAATAAATTACTCGTGCTCATAATTAGGCTTTGCAGTTTCCAAAAATTCTGGGTACTTTTCACACATCATTTATCAGTATTCTTTCTTTCATTTCTCTTTGCTTTTAGCCCAGGCTTTTTAGAATGATGGCCAAAATAAACAAAATATTTCCTTCCTCTCACTTCCTGCTTATGAAAGAATTTTCACTCATGGCCTCTTGCACTCCTTGGAATCAAATTTCTTCCAGAAATCTGCAGCTAGAATGCAGTATTTTAATTATGAGTATTATTACAATCTCCTTTTCACTCCCCCATCCCACATTCCTCCTTTTCTGTCTTAATGGCTGGTCCCTCCCAAACCAGCTGTTAGAGGCAAACCTACGAATTTACTGCTTGCTTCCTTACTCTAATGTCCTCTCACTGCTTTATGAGTGCTGGTCTCTCAAAAAAAAAAAAAATAGAAAAAATAAATTTAAAGCCTCTGAAATTTGTGACATAGCATGTTGGTCTATTTTCAGGTGCGCTTTGTAGGTTGTGAAAGGCTTCATCCATCCCCACATACTGAAGTGCCGCTACATGTGGTAGGGGCTTCCCTCAGCACGAAAAAAAAAGAGGCTTTTGGATCTCTGTGCTCACCGTGGGCTTAGCCAGGCTGCACCTTGGGATGCCACAGCCACCAGCGAAGGCCTGCAGGTGACAAAACGCACGTGGCTCCTCTCAGCACAGATTGTGTCACTAATGCCAATAGTAGAAAGGTAATTCTACAGCTGATTTCCAGAACTGCTAATAGAAGTTGAAGGAGATTTCACGGTCAAACGTGAATTTCCCAAAAGATGAAAAACTTGGAAGGATTAGAGAAGGGGAATTCCTTATGAGGACAATAGAGTGCTGCTTCCAGAGGCATTGCAAACTAAGCTGCTGAAACCATCTGAGAACTGTCTTCAGATTGAACTTCTTGCCAAGGAAGGACTCAGATAACACTGTCTATATGAGAAAACATTCCAGGCAATATCCCATCACATTTTAAGTTTAAACCATAGATTTTATTTTTTCATAGTGCTGACAACAGATGTATTTTAGCTAACAGAACCAACCAGGATGGAACTGAAGGAGACCACAGGCATAACATTTACTCTAATTTCTAGTAGTGCAGAGGAAAAAGTCTATCTCTTGTGATTATTTAATTGTCTGGGCTTTTTTCCCAGAGCATGAGAGTGCATGAGAACTGATATGTACATTTATGTATATACACATATAACAATAAATATATATTTTTATATATGCCTTTGAAGAAGACCATTCCAAAACAAATCCGTGAATGACAGTAACACAGTACTCACTTTCAGCTGCTGTCCAGGGAAAACTCATAAGAATTGAATGTGGACATTTTTTTATCTGGCACTTTGTAAGTAAGATGCACGAATTCAATTCCTTAGGAAGACTCTACAGATCTGGAATGGAAAAGCTGAATATATTCAGTCATGCAAAGGTTTTTCTTAACCTGCCACACCTATTTTGGAGTTAGTTTCCTATTCACCATATTCTTTATAAGAATGTCATAAGCCCTCATAACTTAAAAGCTTGAGGTTAGATTGAGGAAGAGTGAGAAAAATATTGGGCGCCTTGCACAAGAAAGTTACATGAAATTTGCACCAAATATGTAAAAATAAAATTATTTCTGATAGTGCAGAGATTAATACAGGTATCTGAATCTCAGAGTAATGCCTTGACCAAAACTCTTCAGTGTCCTTTGCTTCAGCAGTTAGAATGTGCCTTTGCACATGCATTTTACAAACTAATAATCCTAGCACCTAGAATTATTTTAAGAATATTATAGTGTTGCATTGATTTGACAGACAGGATAGAGGCAGAAGAAAGAAAAGTACACACATATATATAACACGGTTTGAATTCAGGTGTTTGAATTTTCCAGTGTCTAAACACTAGGTGGGGGGAGAAAAAGTATTCTGAAAGCTTTGAGGCAATTCTAGTTGCATTTCATTTTCTGCATGCTCTCAAAGAAAATTCTTCACTGTAAATATCTGTAGAACATATATCTTGGGCTGGTAGCAGAAGTTGGCTTAATAAATAAATGGAGTTGAATGCATAGGAAGCAGAGAAGCAGATACACTTTATAAACACATAAATCATCCAGTTAACAAGTAAAATGGAGTTATGATCAATTACAAACCTTGGATAAGCAAATTCAGAGTAGCAAGCACAAACTCTGTATGTGCTGTTCCCAGATCAAATATGTTTGCAAACTTCACAGACTCAAGAATTACAAGTGTCAAAAGTAGGATTATAAAGAAACTTTTCAAGAGCCAAGAAAAAGGGCTTATTGAATAAACAGTTTGCAGTGATTATTATGGCCAGATTTAGCCTAAGAGATCCTGTATGATGGTGATTGTACTTTCAATTGTGAGTAAGGTTGCTAGAAGATTTTTTTAGTTTGCCTGGTACTGAACAAATGGGCACACTTCTGAGAACAAAATAATTTCTTGGAGTTTAAAAACAAAAGACAAAATTGTCACGTTAAGTACAGCTTGGGAATAATTGCTCCAAGCTTCACCTACTTATGTTGCTCACTTGAAGAAGGGTTGTACACTCGGAAACTTTACTTTTTCCCACCTACACACTGATTATTTTTCCAAGCTGAGGCTGACCAATGCTGTGTGTGTGCTCAGCCCATCACAGAGCTACCACAACAGGCTACTACTGCTTTAAGGGCAGAGGTGGCAAGAGACCAGCTCAGCATTTTAAAAGTGTAGAAAGATTTTCCATGAGCAACTGTCCTTCAAGGTTTCAGTTTGAGTAATTTTGTTCCCTGGAAGTGTCCAAGGCCAGGTTGAATGGAGCTTTGAGCAACTTGGTCTAGTGGAAGTTGTCCCAGCCCATGGCAGCAAGGCTGGAACTGAATCTTTACATTCCCTTCCAAACCAAACCATTCTATGATTCTATGATGAATCAACTTCAGCCCAGAGAGCCAAAGCACTATCCAGCCTGGCCAAGTAAATCCATGTCACCTAAGAAAATCTTGAAGCAATCTTGATCAAAGACAATACAGTTACCAAGTAAAACTGAAGAACAAATTATGAAATGAGATTTATGTCTCTGTTGGTGTAAAGTAGTGGAATTGGCCTTACCTGACGGCTACGTGGAATCGTAGAGTCATAGAATATCCTGAGTTGGAAGGGACCCACAAAGATCATCAAGTCTAATTCCTGGCTCTGCACAGGACAATCCCAAGAACCACACCATGTGACTGGGAGTGTTGTCCAAACTCTTCTTGAACTCTGCCAGGCTTGGTGCTGTGACCACTTTCCCTAGGAACACTGCTCCAGTGCCCAGTCACCCTCTGGGTCAAGAGCCTTTTCCTGATATCCAACCTAAACCTGCCCTGACACAGCTTCAGGCCATTCCCTCAGGTCCTGTCACTGGTCACCAGAGAGCAGAGATCAGTTCCTGCCCCTCCTCTTGCCCTCATGAGGAAGCTGTAACTGCAGTGAGATCTCCCCTCAGTCTCCTCCAGACTGAGCAGACCAAGTGACCTCAGCCACTTCTTGTACAGCTTCCCCTCAAGGACTTTCACCATTCTCTTGTCCCTCCTTTGGACACTCCCTAATAGTTTAATGTCTTTTTTATACTGCATTGCCCAGAACTGCCCCCAGCACTCGAGGCGAGGCCACCCCAGTGCAGAGCAGAGCGGGACAATCCCCTCCCCTGCCCGGCTGGCGATGATGTGCCTGATGCCCCCTTGGATAAGGTTGTCCCTCCTGGCTGCCAGGGCAAACTGCAATTTCCGTCTAAAACAAAGTCAAACATGAACTGGAGATTCCATAGCAGAAGATCACAATACCCTAGCTTGATTAGATTAGAGTTTATTTCCTCCTGTAGTAATTTCTCCAACACTATTTTAGCAAGGCTGATAAAATCAATAGCTACTTCTTCACCATATGTAGATACAGTGCTGCATTAAAAGAGACAACAGTTTTTAATGGTGGTGGCCCTAGATATTCTCACTATCTTACATATTTTTATATGACCATATATTCCCGTCCCTCATCTTTTAATTTTGTTATTTTTTCCCTGGTATTGCAGCCGTCTATTGTTCCCTGCTTTCTCTTTCTAGTGGTTGATCTTGCAAATGCTTTTCAAACAAGGAATTCCTTTGGCTGCAATGGGAGTTCTCTTATAAGTAAGGTTTTTTTATTATTGGGCCCTAAGCTGCACGTTTTTTGAAGAAGGAAATCCTCCTTATCTGTTTAGTAAAAGATGGTAAATAATAGACTCGAGGGAGACAACACTCACAAGAAGTAGATGGCTTAACGAAACCTGAATCTGGCATACAAATAGATTTTTTTAGACTCCACTATTTTTCCCCAGTTTTTCCAGGGAAGGGAGGAAGAATGAAGCTTCAGGGATGGGAAAGTTATAAACAAAAGATCCTTCTTAGAGAAGAATTTTTTCCCCTCTAGATTTCTTTCCCTCATCAGTAGGAGGCTATTTTTAAGATGCATTTCTTTAACACTATGACTATACTGCATCATTCCCTGTTGGGGTTTTTTTATGGTATAACATAAACAGCCTCAATGTAGACAGCCTGAGGACAGGCTCTACAAATGATTCCTTGACTTACTCCAGCAGCCCCAGCCGGCATGAGAGAGGTCTTCCGAGGGCGCCACCAGCACTGCCAGCCCACGCAAGCCAAAGGCCTGAGGTCTCCTCACGACTGCCAACACTGAAAATGCACAAACACATGGTTAATGATCTTAGCAGAGACTCCATTCCGGGGCCTTGCATGTCAGCTATTTTCACATTTACCCTTTTCTTTACAATGACAAGGGTTATAAACTACAGGCAAAGGCTGAAGTTTTGGGTTTGGGTCTTTTGGGTGGAGAGGGGTTGTTGTTTTTTTCCTTTTCCTTTGAGTTGCCAAACTGGGGCTCTTGGGAGAGACTGTAAGGCTCGAGCAAATTCACATGTCTCTTAATTATGCTGCAGTGGGGTAACATAGTACATTTGGGGTCCCTTAGCCATTCTACAATGTTTGACTGTGCTGAAATACTGTCACCTCAGTATAGCTCTGCCACGAGCCTCAGAAAAGCAGGGAAGGAATGAGAGGCAGCAACACGAGCCCTTTCCCGGTGCTCTTGTGGTGTGTGCAGCATCGCCAAACCAGGAACTGCTCCAATGAAGGGGTAATTTGTCTTGTTTTATTCAATTAAGCTTATTTGCATATCTGAGGTTAATCTTTTTTCCTGTTATTCTAGCAGCAAATGCACACCAAGATACACGCTGATACACTGAGTGGAAAATCGCATGTTTGTGTATGCCCGTCACTGAAGTCAATCACAATAAAAGATATGACAAATTATGTGATTCCTTCTCAAAATTGAATCCTGTGATGTTTATGCAGAGCATAAGGATACTTATGCCTTTAATGCAACAAGCCTGCTTTTTATTTACATAGATGAGTGAAACATTGCCCTGGCATTACACAGAGTAAAGTGTGCAAATTCTAAACCCTTCCATAGTCCCTGGATGTAAGAGTGCATTCATATGTTTGTGTTTAACATGAACAAATTTATGATCTGATGTGGATTCTTCTGAGTACAGATGTATTCCAACTATTTGCTGAATCCTAATTTTGAAAGAACAAATGTGAGTGCTCTGGAAGGAAAAAAAGGTTATTTTCTATTTATTTTAAGGGGTTTCAATGCAGTGCAGGCTCTTTTTTTTTAATAAGAGGTGGTTTGAGGGTTGTCTGTGACAGTTGAAAGGATACAGGTAGTGAGAATCAGCGTATTAGTAAAATGTCAAGACTCAGAAAGTAAATCAAACACCTCTAGATCTATTTGTGCATTTTTGCAATTGTAGATAGTCCAGGTTTTATGAACACTGCAAACAGAAACATACACAAATCCCATTGACACTGCCAAGAATGGTATAAAGTAATCTGCATAAATCCACAGCATTACCCTCAAAATCATTTCAGATGAAAATGGCATGTTTCGTGATTAGGGCTTCTGTAGGAAGGCAGAGGGGGAGAAAAGAAAAGTGAATGCATCCCCTGCATGTAGCCATGCATCTTTCTGGTGGAGTTTCCCTATACACGAAGGAATCCCTCTGAGTATTAACTCAGCTCTTGTCCTCCAGTGCATAGAGATGCCCCCTGCCCAAACGCTGTGCTCACAGCCCCTTTTAGCCAGATTGTTTCCCTTGATGGTACATGCAGGGAGACAAAGGGCACTGCTGCTTTCCAAGTGCCTTAAGTCAGTCTTAAAGCCTTTCTGTGCTGATAGTGTGGCTTAGAGGGCTCACTGCAGATCCCAGAGCACACATTCCACTGTGCGGGTTGTGGTTCAGGTTAGAGATAACTACATTAGAATAGAAAATATTTTAGGCTGAGGATCAAAGTTTACATCTGAGGCCGAATCAAGGGAAAAGTCTGTCATTTCAGTAATCATGAGAAAAGTCCTAACCATACTGATATGCTCTCCATTTCCACAGGGCCAGTAATCTCTCAGATCAATCTGATTTGCCTGAAACTTTTGCCATCTTGAAAAGTGGGAAATGGAGAAGGGCAGCTATTTGCGTAGTTATAAATCTACACTGGAACAAGACCCATTGGAGCAAAATTGGAAAAAAAAATTGACTCCAAACATTTCTTTAAATCTAATGGGGATCGTATTCCTAGGTTTATTTTGTTCTATTTCACATGCATAAAAATACATATTTTTCAATAATCAGTCATCTGCATCAAACTTACATGTCTCAGTGCTGTTTCCTTTGATATAGTTGGCCAAATTCCCACTGATTCCAGTTGGAGGAGAGTCAGGACTAATGTGCATTTCCAAAAACATGCAAACCCATATTCTGGCTGGCAATTATTTAAAGAGCTATGGAGCTTTTAGCAATTCAAAACATATAAAGTGTCTTTGATATGACTTCATTTGCTTGCATGTCAGAAAGAAAATATAAGTGATATTGTGTGCCTTCCTGAAAAACCCTTTTCATGGAAACATTCTTTCTTTGGGCGACCTTCCCTTGTGTGCAAGCCAGCAACTTCTTCCTAAATTTTTCTCTTGGAAGCAAACACCTCGAGTCAATTAACAGAACCAAACCTAACTGAATGTTTTGCTGTCCCTGATTGTTGCCCTTACTGAAACTAGAGGGGACACTGGTTTCAGGGAGCCAGACTATGATCAGCAATCGTGGACTTTACCACCAAAGAAAGAAAGGTAAATGCTGCCTTCAACAAAGCCAAGGTGGTGTTTTTTGCAGGCTGAGCAATACGAGGACTAAGATCACCTGGTGAAGTATTGAGTGGCCTTACCACCAGGTCTTTGAAACACAGAAAAGGCCTCATTGCAAGGAGGAGTCCCACACTGTTCCTGAGGGGCAGCACTATAGCAGCAGGTACGTGGACCAGATACAATTCAGCTAAACACGAAGTAAAGCAAACAGCACTAAAGATGTGCATTTTTCTGCTTGCCAGAGGTAGAAACCCAGAGCAGCTGCCCACCACTGACTCCCTTCAATGAAAAATAAAACTGCTGGACATTGCTTTAATGGTGACCAAAAGGAAGGACAACTAGGACATTGGTGTGGCAGTGACAGATGGCTGAGACTGATAACAGCCCTGAAGAGAATTTAAAATTAACTAACAATTAAACGTCAGGTGAACACAGGCTGTGAAAGTCCAGAAGGGCAGCTACCGGGAGGCAATGGTGAGTCCTGCTAGAGATTTTTAGGCTTTGTGCTTAATTCCCATGGAGAGTAGTGAGAGACAATAACCAAAGTATAGGTGTGCATTTATTGCTTACAAAGAAAAGAGTTTGATCCTGGTTTAAATGTGAAACTCACATCATCTGGAAGACAGGGATCTCATTTTTAGAGGTAACATTGTGTTTCTGGCAGCAGATCCAAAGTAGGAATTTTCGAGCTCCTTTGTGTTTCAACTTTTTAAGTTCAATTCACTTTGCTTGTCTCTGAACACAGCATTTATGGTTACCACAAAATCTCAAATTACCTACAGCTTTGATACATATGTTACCAGATAAATCACTGCAAATACATATACATGTATTTGTGTATTACTCTTCCCTGAGGAAATGAGCCTGTGCAATCACACACTTTATCTCTTTCTAGCTTTGGAAATCTTTCCCAAATGTCAACCGCATTTGACAAAGGATTACAGGTCAGAGAGATAACCAAGTTCCTAGAAATGCAGTGATAATCAGTAGCTAGGTCAGTGCAATAGCTGAGACAGGAGGGCAGGCAGAGTTATGCAATTAAACCCTCTGTGTAGCAGCAGGCATCTGGCCAAAGAGTGTGCACCAACTAACTGGACAGTTGGAGTCTGAGTAGCTCCCAATAGTTGTATCTTCCTCACTAAGCGTCAGGAGTTTTTACAGCACAAGAAATTCAATGGACAGAAGGAACTGAATCTGAAGGCAGCTGTGCCTCACTTGACCTGTTCTTTACAGGGCAGCTTGCTCAGGAAATGTTAATTGCCTCACACTGGAGCATGTTAGTGCATGGGAGAATTGACTTTAATTTTGCATCTTGCTTTGTCACTGTTCTGCCTGTGCCATATCACATGCCAGAGAAAGCAATTTGATACATGCTAAAAATTTGCATGCAGTTTCATAAATGACAGACGTTTTCTTGGAACAGTAAGACATTTAATGCCTGGTTTGAAGGAAGGATTAAATTCTAAGGTATCATATTCTCCGTAAAATACCCTGTCTGTAATTGCATTTTAAAAAACCCTGAATTCAGAAAATAATTAAAATAGGTGATCATCTTTCCTAATCCTTCAGGTTTATGTCAAAGGTCGACAGTGTGGACCTAAAATGAGTTTGACCCTAATTAATTAGCCCAGGCAAATCACTTGTGTACTAGCATAAATTATATACATACTTTAAAAAAACCAATAGCAAATCCTCATGAAGTTGTTTTACTCTTGATTTCCCATGGAAAGATTCCTAAATTCCCATTTTTGCTTAACATAACAAAATTGTAGTTCTAGACCTTGTCCTAAAATTTACAGCAGCAATATTTATTAACCAGATATCTTTTTCTGTTACAGAAAGATTAAATAGAAGAAACCTTTTCATTTGTGCTTTTTTTTCTAAGATGTAAGAAGGTGGATTTAAGAGCCTCTCTACATTTTATTACACTACAGTCATGACAAACAGCACAGAGGGATTATTACCAGGTCCTCAGGTTTTCCTAAGGAACTGGAAAAATTAATTGCAAAGAAGTGTTGCATTTGTCCACAAAATAATACTATACAAGCTTTTCAGTAAGAATGCAGAAAACGGGCATTTCTATGGTCAGACATAACATCAAGCAAGCAGGACATTCTGTCGGCAAAGGTGTGGAAATCTTCATCTTAACTTCACCTGGAGCCAGTTTTGGCTAAAGGAGAATTTATAAGGCACCATTAAAATTCCCCTTTTCAACCTCCAGCATGTTCTCTTCCTAGAAAAATAAGTCTTCCAAACATAGACATAGTAAGGAATAAACCTAAATATACTAATAAATGCTTCACTGGGGTTCCACAACACACATCTGTGCAAATTACAGAGTTTTACTCAAGAATTGGCAGAGTTAATAAACCTTTCCTCAAATTATCCTTGAGAAACCATTAGCTGGAATGCAGGTTACAGCTCTGGGGTTCTGAGATACTGTCCATCTTTCCTAGTGTAGAAATCTTTCCTGTCTACATTACAGTCACATAGTGGGTTCTGCAAGCAGAAGACTTTTCCTGTAATTTCAGATGGATTCTGGTGTTTTAACTCTTAAATTAAAATAAAGGCTTTGTACATTTGTAGGAAGAAACGCAAATCTTTTTGCACAATGAAATTCAGAATAGAGCGAGAAAGTGCAGGTAACATTAGCCCTGTGTTTTTCTGGATTGGGACTTTAGTTTTCAACACAAAGAAAATTAATTAATTTTCAATCTCTCTGAAGAATAATCCAAAACTCGTTGTAGTTACCATAACTCCTTTCAGTGACTCTGCTGGGCCTGGACCTGCCTTTATCCTTGTGATTACAAAAAAGAATACCCTCCTTACTTTCAGTTTCTCAAGGAGTAAAAGGAAGATGATTTGTGCTACATAAATGGTCTAATATGATTGCTACATATATTTGGTTGCTTATGAGTGTTCTGTAGTTGCATAAAGTACATAGTTTAATAAGTGAAAGAACAGTGTATACTATTTTGAAAAGGAAGGTCTGTAGTTTTTGTTGGACAAAAAACCTCTCACGTATCTCGTAGGAGGGAAATGTGAAATCTACTTGATCCAGTGCATTATGCAAATTCAGTAAAGCTTTGAAGCTTTCCGGCAGTTCACCCAGTTTTTCCTAACATTCCTGTATGAGGATTCAGCATCCTAGGTCTCTGAAACCACTTCTACGAGGCACAGTGTATTAAACTTTTTAAAGATTATTTGTGGAAAAATGGCTTCTTTGTCATTCAAGATGTGTTTTTAGGCCTATAATTTCCTTCAAGTGAGCACAATTCCACTAACAGCAGTATATTATTTTGACAGTAAGTCAGTTGGCATAAGACTTCATTGTGTATGCCTTTTGTTTATATAATCCTTCCTAACAGTAACAAGGTGTTTACTGTTCAGCAAACACATTTTATTTTAACTGCCAACAGTAAAACTGTCTGATAAAGTTTGATTTAGCTAAAGAAAGCAAGTTCTCATTTAGCCCAAATAAATCCATGGTGCTATAGACAGCTGTTTGGAGCACATAATCCCCCAAGCTCTTATGGCAGGGCAGCCCTTGCTGTTGAATGAGCGAGAGAGAGCAGGCTCAGCTGTTCAGGATGTGCTCCATTACAGCTGTAATCTATAGCACCGTCCTGCCCTACTGGGGGAGCATTACTCACATTCAGCGGCGCTGCAGCAAATACTGCTCTGACAGATGCTCTGCAGACTGACAGCTGACACCCTAAGCTGAGCCTATAGATTTTTCACTAAACACATCCTGCAGCCCGGATCGATGTGGTCTGGCTGTCTGCTTCCCCCCGCTCTCCTACAAAGAGATCAACATCTAATACTGTTTCTGCGAGATTCTCAGGGAGTTAACTGTCTCCAAGTGGAAAAAGTTCAGATTTCAGAGAAACAATGAACACAGACACTTCTCAAAATAACAGCATTTTGCTGCTTGAGAGAAAGAAGAATTCATAAGCCCAAAGGCATTTGTCTTCCATTTTATGGCTGACTTTACCACGGAGAAATTTGCCAAAGAAATGTGATTTTTAAGGTTGATATTATAAAAACTTTTGAGAACAGCAGGGGAGAAATAGCTGATCTGTCACATAGAGTCAAAAAAAGTTGTCTATAGCAAATGCAAAGCAAAATAGACTCTAGTATTTACTTCCTGCCAAAATTGGAATATGTGGCAAGAGCGTGTACACAGGCAGAGATCAGGATGTGCATAATAAGCCAACGCTGCACTTAGATTTTAAAGAAAAAGCTACAGAACAAATCATTTTGCTGTAAAGACTATAGCAAACTTCCAATCTTAACCTCAAAGCACTGGTAAAGTAGTTTACTTTTCCCCCTGCTTTTTTCTTTTATATGACTACTTCATTAGCACTGATCCGGCTCCCACCAAAGTCACCAGCAGAACTCCTGTGATTCACGGAGAGCAGGAGCTGGCCCGTAAAGCAGTTGTGGTTTGGAAAGTGCTTTCCGGAATGATAATTAGTCTAAAGCCTAAAAGCAGTCGATTACCTGCACTGAACATAAGGAACAAGCGCAGAAAATAAGACAAGTTGGTTTTAAAGTGTATCAAGGGAGGCTTAACTCTAATTTCGGTACTGGAATTCAGGGACATTTGGGTCGTGTTTTGTTCTCTGCTGTTGTTTGTGCCACCTCCAAGAGTCTCTATCTTAATACTCTAATCTTACATCAGATCTAGGAGTTTCTGGAAGGGCAACTAGCTCTGCTTCTGATTTTCATCCTGCCATAGCACACGTTGCATGGAAAGACAAACAGATGTCTGTGCCTTCTTGCAGAAAGATTACTAGAGTAGGGTTAATTGCAAGGAACTGAAATTCCTCCTTCTGACTGAGCAGTTTCACAATTTGAAAGCACATCTTGTGGCCACTTTTTGACTTTCAGTGTGTTGTTCCACTCCTTGTTGTGTTGGACTTTGTCTTTAAACTCACAGTGCCTTAGCGTTTTGCAACTATATGTGTAAACCATTATGTGACTACGTGATAATTGAATGAAGCCCACTCTTTAAATTGTGGTGGTTTGACACTGGCTGGACACCAGGTGCCTGCCAAGCTGCTTTGTCACTCTTCCTAAGTCCTGACTCTTGAGCACACCACAAGGTGAAGGAAAGCAGACTCTCTGTGTCTTTGCATCGTCACATCAGAAATCTGAGTTATCTCTACAATACCAACCCTGATAACAATGAAAATTCCAATAAAAATCACTCACCTTTAGCAATATTTTTTCAAAAAATGTAAGGAGGTTTCCTACTCGTATTACATGGTGCATTTAACTTATAAATGAGGCTTATCTTGTACAGGAATACACTGCTGTAACATAAGTACATGCCATTATTTAATAAATAAAACCATACATTAAACACTGCACACTCAGAAGAGAAAGTATTTATGCATAATTACCAAATCATTGCACTCATCAAAAAATTAATAAACATACTCAATCGTTTAGAGACATCTCTGTCAGAAAGGCATGCCCTTGCTTCAAATAAACTAGTACAGCTCTAGTTTGGCAAAACCATTAAATTGTTCTGCCTTATGTAAGAAATTATTAAAATCTCATCCATATAGATAGTTGCAAGCAAAAGATGGTGCAACCCCAAAGAAAAAATTGGCAAGGAGCAAATTTCACCTTCAAGGAGGTGTGAGATGCAGATGGCCCATAATCAGATTGCCCAAGCCATGTATCTCATCACAAAACCCTCCCAGCAGTTCAGAGACTGTTCCTCATTTTATCTGATCCTTTTAGGGTCGGAAGAAGCAGGTTTTATAGGGTCCTGCTTCCCCTTTAAAGCCTTTTGTCACTGTTACTGGAGAGCAATTACATTTTTGACAGTTAGCATCACCTCCAGTGATCATTCTCCTGCCGACACTGGTGTTAGCACACAAAAACAAAATTCTGGCCATAAATGGTTGAATTCTTGTAGTTAGGCTGGTAACAGGCTGTTCCAAATAGGTGAGATGGAACTGTTTGAAGCAAACCTAGTGAGGCTCTAAAAGGAGTTTTGCCCTGAGAAACACTGTGCCCATGAATCTGTTTAGATACAGGCTCGTGTAGACTGCCTCCAAGTCATAAACACACTGGAGAAAAGTTCAGGGCAATTTTTTTTCTAGTTCCACAGTAACCTAATAGTAATAACAGCCCAATTTTTAAAGCAGCTTCTAGATAAGAATTTCAAGGATTTTGCCGATGATAATGCCATTTTACAAAGCGTAAAATAATGATGTTAAGTAGCTAAATGCTTGGATTCAGTTTTGCCCAGCCCTTGACCTTAACACAACTGAGGGTTCATGTCGATTTTGGGAAGAAGGGAATACTTTGGGGACACTCAAGTCAGACTAACCTTGGCCAGACATGACAGCCTGTGCAATAGGCTTTGTATGATCCTGTCTTTCTGCAGATCTTGCATAAAACATTCACACCTGCACGCAGCATGTCTGCAGCAAAAGCAAGAAAATCCTCGGCTTATTGATATTTTCAAGCACACAGAATAAGTAAGGCTGAAATTGAACTTTATGTCTGAAAGACTGGCACCAGCCTTTAGGAAAGCTTAGATACTTCAATTCTACTTTTGGGAGGCTGAAATATTTTCAAAACTTTGACTGATGGTGTGTTGGAGGGTGATTTTTATTCTGCTGTAATGAAATACACAATCAGTACCACCTGAGAATAGAAAAGCTTGTCTCTGAATAGCTCATTTGAGGATTATTTTCTCTCAGAATCTGGAAATCCCCAAGAAAGAGGGACTTCCCTCTTACTTAGAAATTTCTTAGGAGAATTTTTCTGACTTTCTCTATAACCATCTATTGCTACCATTATGTTAAAGCAAATTATGTTGAAAGCTGTTAAGAACAACTTACATAACTAAATAAAGCCTACAGAAATTGTGGGAAAGAAATAACAGAAAAGATAGAATGCATGACTATAAAATAATTTAATTCCTTTAAAGAGGAATCTGGGCATATCTGCTTTATGTGTGCACTGCAAACACTATATTAACTGTGGCAGTAGAAGTACATCAAACAAGAACCAGATACATCACAGAATTCTTTACTGTTCAAATTTTATATTAAATCTTGCAACGGGCTTTACATTATTGTTGTTTCAAAATCTCAGTGAGTTTTCTGGTCCTTGTCTTCAGGACTGTGCACATGTGATTAACAGCTCTGCATACTCAGGGAGCATGCAGATAAAAACTTAGTTCTGCAATACTTCCATCAGCTTCCAGTTCCAGGTAGTATATCTCTAATACACACTCATTGTCATTATTAGATGCAGCATGTACTGATTCTTTGAAAAAGGTTAGAAGTGGGAGAGCAGCCATGCCAAACACCAAGATGTCCAGCATTTTACAATCAGGTACCTTTAAATATTTTGTCATTGTGGGGTGGTTTCTTCCGTTTCTTCAGGATATTATTTCATTACCCAGAAGAGCAAAGGATGGGTGGATTTTCACCTGAAACTTCACATAGGTTTTCCTTGTCGAAATTGTTTTATCTGCGTGGAGGTGCCAATCAATACCTTCTCTTTCATGCAATTTAGGACTGCAGCAGAGAAGACTGGAAAAATGACAGCCAAATGCATTCCATTTATTCTGTTACCAGGGCTTCAGTTGCAGAGCTTTCACTGTAAACTTCACACGTAGTCTCTCAGGGACCTGTAGCTGGTATAAGAAAATGTTATTTCACATCAAAAGCTACTATACTCGTATTTTATATCTCTTGCATATACACATGTTTGAAGAGTCACAAACCCAATTAGACCAAAGAGGGCATATGCACATCCTTAGAGAGAGAAAGCTCAGTCCTGGCAGTGTTCTATGTTTTGACTTCAACTGTGTATATATTTATACAGGCATGTGCATGTGTGTTCTGTCATCATATGGTATCACTGAATTCAGGACAGCTGAAGCTATAAGCTTATCCTTTCTGCATATTTATGTGACAGAAATGTGGAAGCTCTCTTCTGATTAAACAGAAGTTTCACAATAATCTTCATTTCTCTCCCACCCAGAGAGAAATGTTTTCTGCATTTCATGATCAGAACTTCAACGTTTACAACTGGATCATCTCTCCCTCTTTCTAGGCTGGATTTTTGAGCCCTATTTGGAGTATAGTGCCTGCATCCATTTCTCCTGTACATGCCCAGAAAGGGTGAGCCACAATCTTTCCTGAGCTCGTATGCACTCCTCTGAGAACAGTAAGTCCTTGCAGATTTCTAGGGCTTTTTTTACCCCTTTAACCAGAAGCTGTTGATCAAAACCTTCTCTTCACTTAGAGTCTGCACTGTAACAGATGCTAACAAATCAGACACACAAGCCTATTTCTAGGAGAATGAATTTTCAGATGAAATCACCTCAGAAACCAAGAGAAGTCTTGTTACTGCTCTACCTGGGAGCACTTTCTGCCTGGTACAAAGTACCCATCTTCACATTGTCACAAAGCTGGAGAGCTCAGTGTGCTCAGTATGCTCTTTTTTTTTTTTTAAGTAAATGAAAGCACCACTAGAATGCAACTGGGCCAAATTCTCTGCAGTGGAAGAGAGGTCAACCCTTTAGACTTCATGGTGCAGATTTGCATCTGCAATGGTAAAAAATGTGGCTGAATATTTTCCTGATCTTATTTTTTAAATGTGTTTATTAGATTTTATTTTACCAGCAAATTTATGCGAGTATGATTTATATGTAATAATCCCCATATTTTTTTAATTACCTTGCCATAAAACCTGAATAACTCTCCCTACTTTGATCTCCAACACATTCTGGAGAATACTGCACCAGGCATGCCTAAATCAGTTAAGCCATGCACAGAGCTGTTCCTGCAGGGAAGCTTTCCCACATCAGAAGATTGTGTAATAAAACTTAACACAGCTCATTAATTTTCTCTCTTAACCAATGCATCTGACAAGAAGTGACTTTGAAAACCTAAAGGAATGACACAACTCTTATGCTTTGCGTGAAACATCTGTTTCCAGCTCCTTTGCTATTAAATTGACATCTTTTTATTTGAAAAGTTCCTTTTATTTCCCAACTTCCTGCAATTGGTAATGTATATATCCCAAAGAGCTTAAATTCACAGCTTTTAAAACTTGATTAACTAAATGCTGGGTTAGTCCTGTCCCAGAGGAAGAATGCCTCTCACGCAGACAGATTAAGTGGTACAGCTATGCTTTTTAATCAATTATTAAGAATTTGTTTATTCAGGCAACGTCAGACTTCATAAAGCATCAAAACAGACTTCAAATCCCAAAATAATGTAAACACTGGTGTGATTGCATATGAAAAATATTAGCATTCTTGGATCTGGAAAATCAATAGAAGGTGAGCATGTCGTACTCGCTCTCTCAGCCGTGAAGGCCACAGACAATACCAGGTTTCCAGCTATGAAGACACACAAAGCTACTTGCAAAAGCAGAAGTTGCAGAAGTCTTGCATGAGGAGTTAAGGTGATTTTCAGCAGAAGAAAAACACCTTAGTAACCCTGACTTTTCCTTTAAATTCACATCACTTACCCCCATATTCTTATTCAATTTCTCCTTTAGATTTGCTCTCTTAGTTCCTGGTAAAGTGAGGAAAAGACAAAAAATAAATATCATGGCAAACATTTTCGAGATCATTTCATGTTATGTGCAGATATCAAGCACAGTTAAATTCTGGAAGCGGATTCAATTCCGGTCTGATGAACAAGATGAATGTGTTTAATTGCACATTTTGTTTGTACGGAAGCTGCGTATTGTCTGGTAACTCTGGTAAACCAGCTACACCCTACCAGCTAATGCAATTTTAAGATCTTTGAACTTGTTCGTACACCCCTCCACCTACAAAAAGCTCTAATCTTCAGTGCAGTTTAGCAAGGAAGACTGAGCAGCGAAAAACTGTAATAAAATGTTTCAGAATCTTAAATTTTAGAAAATTTGAGGAAAAACAGGTTCATTTTTTGTATTATGAGTAAAACACCTCCTGGTGTCTTGATTGCTCTGAAAAGATGCATTTTTTTCTAAATGATCCAAAGATTGTCAGTGAAGAGCCGATCCTGGAAGTCAGCTAATCTTCAGACTTAATTTTACATTAGATTAATTGGGCAGCACCCTGAAGTCACACCTGGCTTGGTGGAACTACCTAAGTGTACAAAGTGCACACAGGAGCCTTTGCTGGATGGGGATCTAAAACAGACTCAACTGGGGAATAGCTTGTTTACCAAGAGGCAGCTTTCCCTGCTCTTCCGGTTTTTTTAGGCTGTGTCATCCATCAGCTTTGCATGGAGTTTGAATCCAAGCCTGATGCTCGGCTGCTGCCTGTGAGCCTGGAGGTTGCTCACTCTCTCAGTTCAGTTTCTAGGGAAGAATAAGTGTTGCCAGATCTATTTCCAACCCCTATCAGTCCCAAGTGGGGGCCTTTTTCTTACACACGCTGCACAGACGAGCTGCACTGGAAGGAGGAGGTTAGCAGGACTCTTTGTTGCATTTACTCACCGGTGTAAGCAGTGCCCACTGTCAAATAAAGCGTGAAGCTTGTGCCAGACTGGCAATTAATGCTGTCATTTTACAGTCCCAGTTAAATAAAATGCACAGCCAGAAAAACAAAAAGAAGGAAGGGGTGGAAAAATATGTCCCTTCTAACATTGCCAAGCTATGTAGTAAGTGGGAAAATAAGGCAGTAGGAGTCCAAGATGAACATAGTATGCGTACTTTATAGGATCAGAGGAACTGAGCAAACAGAGTGAGCCAGAGATTTTTGACACATATGGGGAAGACTGCACTCTTTAACCCATGCGGTTTATTTCTTTTGGAGAACAAGAAGACGGCTGAAAGGTACATTATAGTATGAATCAGTCCTGATATTTGCACTTTGGTACCAGCTTGGTGCATCAGTGGCACGTTTTAGAGCATGGCTTAAACAGACGTGCAGGTATAAACCTGCATCTGGCGGGAGGGAGTGCACCACCTGCTCTCTCCCAGCCTGCTTTGCTCCGATAATTCTTCTAACCAGAGCTCAGAGTATTTTCCTTTTATTTTCACATGAGAGTGATAGCCAACTTTGCTAATCCTGCATGTTTCATACCAAAATCTCAACAGGGTGGAACATGAGGCTGACTCACCTGAGGAGCTGTTGAAGAGCAGGTCTGGGCTGCCGTGCAGCCACATGCCAGGACATCTGGGTGGTACGAGCATTAGCAGCTGTAGCCACTTGTCCTGTCCCACAGAGAAGCTTCAGGTTGCCCAAAAGTCTCCATATTAGCCAAACACAGCACAAAGACATACTTTACATACTTTGGGAGTCCCATCTTAACTGCTTAAACACTTTAAGAATGCTGCAGATCAGCCACCTTCGCCCTGTGAAGTAGGTGATTAACATGGCTGTATTATGAGTGCAGAAATAAACAACTTACCCATGTTCACATAGTGAAGACTATGGCCAAACTGGTAATAAGATCCAGATTTTCTGCCTCCCACTCTGCTGCACCACAGAAATGTGACATATTTCCACAAGCTGTGCACTAGAAGACAGGAGAAAGAGACACGGAGAAGTCATAAAGGAAAGAAAATCACCAAGTACTTTATGGCAATACAAATCTCTCTTCTGCTGTGGTGGTTTAGTGTTTACAAGTATTAAGGGAAACAAAGGAACTGTCCAAACTTCCCAGGAACAATTTCCATTTAAGAGATCTGAGGAAAGAGGTTCATAATCCAGATGAAATCTTTCACTCTTTGCCTTATTTTTCCTACTGTATAAGGAAGATAGAGATTGCAATTCTGAGAACTAGAGGGGAGAGGGAAGTAAAGACAAGCTGAATCATGTTTAATAAAAAGGTTTATAGCCATTCCTAGCAGGATTCTATCCAGCTGGCACATCACATTCCTATCAAAAGCTGCACTCAGTGAATTAGATGGTGTGTAATTGCTCCAGCAATATCACCTGCAGACCTATTTAACCTCATCATAGGAACCCCACTTTTTTTCCTAGTACATCTAGGCCACCAGAAAGTATCGTGTAATGATTAAACTTAGTTTCACGTGTTCTGCTTCTGCCTGATATTCCAGCCTGAACTGGATCCAGCCTGGTCATTCATAACAGAAGACAGTAGAATTATCAAAGTAAATACTGGCTGAGATGATTGATGCAGAGCAGAAGATAGAGAACACTGGAGAAATTGGCACCATGCAAAAACACAGCCTAAAATTTAAACCTAACTTTTTCTTTTTTCTTCGCTAACATACCAAACATAACTCTGTAACATGTAGAACTGGGTGCAAGCCCTGTGGAGGAGCTGAGAGAAAAGAAATTGTTGCCCCAGTCTCCTTCATACCATGTCTTCACATTTCTCTCACCACTAGCAGTTTTCTTTCTCTCCTGTTTCATCATTTTTCTCCTCCACTAGAGCAGAACTTCAAATCATGAAATACAGTGTCTTCTTAGTATATTTTAAAGCCTCACAGTTGAAAACTTTCAGCAGTATTCATAAAGCCTCACTCATTGAGCCTTTGGATTTCATTTTTATCTGAGATATTTAAAAAAAGCACAAATATTCTGACACAAAGAAACTACAGATGATAAAATGCATAACTTACATGACTTATGAAAAACCACATTACTGTAAAGTGTGACTATGCAGTATATACAGAACAAGATCAATTGACAGGTCAGGAATTACGATACAAAGCAAGCATATGCAAATTGGGAGTCACTCCTCAGTGGATGTCAGGAAGCATAATTAGTTCCAGCACAAAGTTGTCCAACAGGTCCGAGCTTATTGGAGAAATAACTTTATTACAGGGCAACATGCATGACTTGGGCAAATTACTGCGTTTACAAATGAAGCGAGACCGGCTTTGAGATGCACATGAATAGAGAGGTTTGAAAAATTGCCAATAATATGTACAGCCGGTGCCAAGTTATTCTGGAATCCATATATCTGCCAAATCAGTTGCATATACTGCAAATTAACCCGGTGATACAGGAAGAGAGGCAGGAAAGCCGTGCCTAAGATGTGGGTGCCATTGGAATTTTGCAGCTGCACTTGAGCTATAATTGGAACCAGCGGCCATCACTCGCCCGTCGTGGGCCATCCCACGCACATCCGGCACCCATCCCACGCCCATCCCGCACCCAGCCCGTTCTTATCAGTCCCCAATCACGCTCCAATCACGCGCCCATCACACATCCATAGAATCACAGATCACCCTCTAATCAGGTGCCTATCACGCAGTTTTGGAAGGCCTGCGGAGGTGCGAGGTCCCTTAGGCTCAGGGTCTGAGGATGAACATCACCAGAATATGAAATGCCAGTCAATGATCCAGTAGAAAAAACCTAATTGTGTTCCACTGTATCATAGCTGGTTTATTTCCTGCGTGCTTATGCAAATGCAAAGTCAACTTCTCTTGCCAGCACAGCGCTGAGAGCTGTGCGTACCTGTCTGGGCTTACATTGTGAGTACAGCGCGACCAACAAATATTAATAAACGTCTTAAGCTGCTCCAACCAAACACCTCTCGATTCTTTTATAGGGCTAAATTACATGAATTAACAGGAAGATACAAGAAGCAATGGTCATTAAATGTTTTAGTGTGTTTGCTTTGCACTAAAGCACAACAGCTTGTAAAACTGTTTTTACAATTTTTGTGGTAAAACAAGTCAGGAAGAATTTTAGTGCAGCCAATACTCCCAGAGTGGTTAGAAAAGCACCATCATTTGAACTCTTTCAGTGATCCTTTCTGCTAAGAAGAGCAGCAGTAGATCTATGTCCTCCTAAGAAAAGACTGCCGGAGACAGCAATTAAAGTATCCACAGTCAGCTAACTTTTGGGTTTCATCTGGGGTTTCCATTTTCACCCATGAAAAGTGAACATACACTAAATGCTGACATTTTGACTGGATGTTTTTCACAGCCACTAAGTGCAGAAGTGTAGGAGTCATAGGCATCAAGGAGCTAAACTGACTGTCTACATACATTGGAGGTATCATTTCTCCTTGGAACTGTTGTCACTCTTGAGTTCTCTTCCACACGTCTCTAAAATCTTAGGCAAATCATGTAATCATCTCTGCACTTCATTCCCCCTTCTATAAACTAGGGATAGTATTTTCCAGCTTTGAATGTCACAAACTGATATTTTCTGGAAGAAAATATTTGTTTCAGCTTTCAAATTTCTACTCAATGAATTAAACTCTACAGCTTATTAAAGGGATTTGTACAATTACCCCCTTCTGGCAGCAATCTGCACTTTTGCCTAGAAGGTCAGAACACTTCCATCAGCATAATTTTTACTCTGGAGCATCCTCTTTTTTCGTTTGGTGTTTTGGTATATTTTAGAATATTCACCTTAGCAGTAACAGAGCCATTCTGACTTCCCTTTCTTCTACATCCGTACACTTAGGTGTTGATATAGCTGAGTGGGAAGTCCTGGGAAAGTCAAAAATGTGGGGGATTAGAGGAAATAATGAAGCAAGCAAAGAGATAATGAGCTAAAGTTGGGAGCAGGACTAGAAACCATGGGGAATAAATTACTGAACTATAAAAATTACCTTTAGCTAGAACTAAAGTGTGGTGTTCTGAAATCTGACAGGAGCAGACTATTTACTCTCATGTCACTAGACCTGCTTGCTAGATATGGTCCATTCACAAAGGAATATCCTCTCCCCACAGAGACCTGCAGCTCAGGTTGGGTTAAAACCCCCAAGGCATTTTGCACCAACTCCTGTTTCATCAGTCTCTTAAGGTCCAGGGCTGGAAAGATCCCTTTCCCCAAGCAGACAAAAAAATCTTTCCCTGTAAACAACAAGTGTGGAGGTGTTTCTACAGAATATAAAATTTAATAAAGATGTACAATAATGGAGGTACTGTGAATGCTAAAAATAAGTCTTCAAGCATGATCAGAGCTAACACAAACAGGCCAATGCCCGATATCTACCAGGTTGTGGCAGAGCTAATGTGGTGATAGACATGGCTGTTGTAGGACTTCTCACGTCGTTTTCAGAAACAGAAACCCTGATGCATCCAAGAGGGGGTCGAAAATGTTCCTTCTTCCAACTGTGTTTCGCCAAGCAGTCCTTGAACTTCTGTCCCTTGCACTCAAACTTTCCATTTTGGGACACAGGAAAATCCCACCCTACTCAAGAGCTTTTCATAGCCATGTCCTGAGCTGTCACCCACACTAACTCTCACTTTTTATCCTTGTGTCCTATCTTCTTCTACTGGCTCTAGGCAGCAACTTTCTGCTCATAGTTTACAGGGTTGCCAAAAGTTTCCTCCTCAGTTTGCTTCTCTCTGGTTTAGGGTCTGCTAGGAAACATGAACATTTCATACCCAGGATGATGTTAACAATTGCAGACATTGTTTCACTTCATTATTTTTACAGAAAACAGTGACAGCAGTAAATATGGTGGGACAGCTGAAATGATGAGAATTACCATCCTGAAAGAGAGCTCTATATGTTTTATAAAGATCATAATTTTTTAAAGAAATTTTTTTTTTTACTCCAGGCATCTTAGGATCACAGGGTAAATTACTATGAGTAATAAAAGAGCATGAGACAAGCTGAATCTCTGAGCTTGAGCTCCCCAGCAGACTTTTACTTGAAAGGGATGTTCAGAAACTGGGAATAGCTCAGAAAAGGGCTACAGGAATGGGACTGTGGCTGGAAAACCTGTCTTTTCCTGAAAGACTCTATAGATTCAAACTTATCCAAGGTAATTTGAATGCTCAACTTGATCGTAGTTTATGAGCTCATCCATGCCAAAAATATTTCCCATCTCATAAATCATCAAGTCTGCTTTAAGAGTGGAGACAGGGATATGAAAAAGTCCAATGGCTAGAGCAGACAAAATCAGACTGAAAATAATGTGCATTCTTACTAGGTAGGTAAATTAGCACTAAAATTGTCTACTTGACATAATATATTCCCTGTCACTTGAAAACTTAATAGCAAAACCAAATGTCTTCCTAAAAAAATAGGGTTTGGTTGAATTCAGGTTTGTGAGTTTGATGTGCAAATGGCTGGCAGAAATGGTTAAGAGTCACTATTAGGATCTGTCCTCCTCTCTCTTGAAATCCAGGAATCTGTGCAAGAGCTGCGGTCTTGTAAGGATATTTTCACACCTTTAATAGCAATTTTACACTCATGCACAACTACAAATTGTTGTTATTTGTCAAAATCAGAGGAGTCTCTTGTTACACAAGACAAAAAAATCGTGGGACCTCTCAATAATTTCTAGCTGCAGATTCCTGTCCTTTCAAGTACACAAGCCTCTCAGCAGCTTCACAGTTTGCTTCGTTTAAAAGGTGAGAGATCTTGTCTGGCAAAGCAGACTTTGCTAATCAATAATTTTCTGTCCCTTTTAAGACTCATCAGGAATAAAAGGTAGGAACCCAGTGCAAGAGCCCAGGAAAGAGCCCAGTAAAACCAGGATGGTTCAACACCTGGCTTTTTACAAAAAAAATATGCCCAGGATATCTCTCGCTGACCACCCATGAATCACAACATTCTAAAATCAAGTATTTTCTGAAAATCGCTGTTTAATAAGAAAAGCGAAAGCCAGGCTACTGCTTTATGGCATGTTTTGCTCACATATTTTAACAAGTACAGTTTGTTCTCATGCATAATACTTTCTAAAGTATTGGGAAATGTACATAGTACATTTTTTAAAACATAAATAATTATCTGCGAAGTCACTACTGAACCCTGCTCGAGACCCTTTAAGAAATTGAAAATACTGGTGTGTTTGGGAGCAAAATTAGGGTATCACACAAAATTGCCAAATATCTCATGCACAAGTATTTCGCTTGACTTTGGTGAAACTGAAATTGATGGACACTCTGCTGCGTCAAGATTATGGCTGCCTGATGAATGATTGTTCCTGTGGGTGACTCTGCCCCAGAAAGGTGTGCTTTTTTTCCCTCCACCTCAGCCAAAATGAATTAGCTGGGCTTTTTGGGGCACTTTGTAGTGACACTTTAGAGGTCCTTTATTATGACTTTTATAACTAGTCATTTGCATGCTGGAATGACATTTAAATGCGTGTCCATCTATACTGTATATAAATTGAATAAATAGTATATCATTTGCTTCAAAAACACTGCCATCTTGAAGATAATAGAACGTGACTTAAATTTATCCCCTTCTGGCTCTCTTCCCATTGAAGAATTACAGTTTCCCCTGGTAATTCTGACCTGCAAGAACTTCAAAAAATTGTGGGTTTGCCAAGTAGAACAGGACTAAAATGACACTGCCAAAACATTAATGACTCATATGCACGGTTCAATTTTTGGAGATTTTTAGGACTATCCAAGACAGGTACCATCGAGGTTGTTGTTGATTTTACACCATGATTTGAATGTATGAAAATATATTAAATATTTCAGCTGTACAATTCTCTAGAGCAATTAAAATATAAAAGTTCTGGAACTGCACTATTAAAATTTTAACTAGACAATAAATCTCAGGCTGTGGGGGACCATCAAAAGATTTTTATTGCTCTGCTCTTGCTTTTAACTTAAGGATGATTAAAAATTCACTTATTTAATTAATATTATGGTTACATGCAATACATGTAAAAACAACACTGAAGTTCTTGATCTGTAGGTGACTGTTTCATTTTCTCCAAGACATTGCTTAGAAAAAAAAAAAAGGCCTCTTCTTTACTGAATTTTCATGTTTTACAAGCAAATCCAAGGGTTTTTTACACTATAGTTACAATTTCCTAGACATATACAACTTCCTAATGGGAAAATAACTCTTGATATAGTAGTAGTCTGTGCCTTCTACTTGTTTAATATCTCCTTTTAGACTTCTCACAACTAGATAGAAAAGCCACAAGAAAAACACAACTTTCATTAAACAAGCTGCAAAATAGTCATCCCTGAGACGCCACTGGGGTACGTTTGTAATCGAATAACTCTCTACATTACTAATGCCTATTTCCAGCTTTCCTGCTTTTTGCTAAAGGAAACTGCTCACTACTAAAATATAGCTTTTAATTTGTGGAGGGTAAAAATTTAGTACTTAATAAGCATACTTACCAAAGACTTTTAAAAAATTAATAGAAACCAAATAAATCTTGGCTATTAAAAAAAAAAACTGACACACAGGTTGAGTTATACCAGCCAGCACAAGTACACAGTAAGATTCCAGATGTGCTATTTTCCTGTACACTGACAGCTATCAAACCCACCCCTGCAATAAAAAAGTCCTGAAATGGGTTTTTAATCAGGTCTAGATTTCCATTAGCCCATGAGGACTGATGTCTGTGTGTTGTGGTTTTTATTCTTTACAGCACATGCCATTGGTCTTAATATGTGGGGAACACATATTAGGTCTAAACCTTTTTTCAGTAACCTCCTGAAATGGATTTTTTCATATCTAAATTGAAGCCAAATAAACGTTATTAACAGCTGTATTTTTACAAAGTATTTGAAGGAAGGGTTAAACTCAGGATTGCTCAATTAACATTTCCCAGGCACCACATAAGGCCAGAATGGTCGATGGTTGGACAATGTTAAAAAGGCTCTGAAGTCTGAAAAAATGTCAAGGGAATTCAAATAACATGACAAGCCTCAATAGAAATAAAATAAACCCCAATCTTTCTCTTTGAAAAACATTCAGAGGCTGGCTTTGTATTAATTCTCATCTTCCTGGAAACTGCTAGATAGCTATCAATTTCTTCTCATATATTTATTGTAAACATTGGTACAAGATGTTCTGATTGTTTCCAGGAAAATCCTGTTTGTTACAGTTGTACAGAATCAATTTCACATAAAAATCGTACAGCACATTTACAGACAAAACAAAATCTCTAGGCATCTAGTGCAATGAACAAATCGCTGTGGTTTAAATCCTTTGTACAACTTCAGCAGAACAATTGGCATCAGTAAAAACACTGCAAATTAAAGATATTAGAAGAAGCTGTTAAGGAAAAAACATTTAACCACAGTAAAAAGGCTAACAGAAAAAAAAATTATTGTTTGTGTCCTAAATGGATGTAATTTACCCCCATCATGTCATGCAGACCAGCATTTGGACTCATTAAGAAGATGGCATATTTCTTTGCTTTGAATACATGTTGAGAATGTGACATTTTATACCTTTGAAGTGCAAAGATCATTTGCCATTACTGCCAAATTAATAGCCCACTGTATGGAAAAATGGCCAGCCATGTGAAGCTTCTAAACCAGCCTGCCTTCTGCCTTCCCAGCATAAATGTAAGCAACTAATCCCCAAAAAAGCAAACCCAAAACGTGTAAGAAAAACCTTACTTAAAATGTCAGTATAAAAGAATTGTATGAATCAAGAGCAGAGTTTAAATTGTCTGTCAGCAATTTCAACACAGACTTTATTTTTGAGGTGGCAGTGGAGAGACATGTCTATTTGGTAAACAGAAGGGGTTCTATTTTGCCATGTTAGATGAGTTATTCTATTTTTTTCTTCAATCCATCTTTATAGCTCATACTGGACTGAAGTGACAATACAATTTTATCTCCTTTTCCTGATCTACGGCTGTGCTTAGTTTTCACCATATGGACCAGGTTGCAGAGCCATGTACTAAGCCTAATTCAAAGTTAAAAGAGGAAATCCTGGTCCAGTTGTCATTAAGCTTTTCAGGCCTGCCTTTTTTCCTCCTGCAGAAGGCAATGAGCATGCTGTGATACTGCATGTATATCTGCCAATCACCTCACCTGTCCCCACAGGTACTGCGTGTCTGGCATTGCCCCATGCTATGAAATATAAGCAGAATTCCAAGTGAGATCAATGAGGAGGTCTGTTTAAAAGCCAAAGCAGGCAAACCTTCACTTGTGGAAGTTATCCTTGGATTGTCACAGAGCAGCAACCACTTACACTAGCTGAAAAGCCATCTGGGGAGGACCTTCATACTCCTTTTTTGGCTAAAGGCCTGTCCACAGCAAAAGTCCACGTCCTGACAGCATCAGAGCCACGATTCTCACACACCATCTCAGCCCTGAGAGATGAATCTTTACAAGAAACAAATACCCGACAGCCACAGCCCAGCTCTGCAGCCAGCAGCCCCATCCAAGAAGGGGAGACCTTTGTCATCACTAACCTGAGCAACCAAAAGAGAGAAGCAGAAGAACAGGACCAGCTACGCTGGCGCTGCCTTTGTGTGCAGGAGGGTTCACACCCTGCGCCTAATGCCTGGAGCCCCACTGTGCTCTTGCGATGCTACAGGGGGCCTTCTCCAAGCCCAGAGGAGGCAGGAATCAGTCCTGCATCTCCTTCACTTATCACAATCCTGTCAAAATTCATATCAGAGTACACAGTGGCACCCATACTTACCACATGAGATGGGATTCCTTCAAGCTTTGATCCACAGCAATGTTGCTTGAGTTCTAGTCAGATGCACACCTGAGTGTTTCTATAAAATGATGGAATACCATAGAAAGACTTATGATATCCATGCTCAGACCGAATGAGTTCACGATGATTTATATTTATCAGAGAAAAGAATATCAAAAGGATTATTAATGGTGCTACCACAGAGCTTTAGAAATCATTGATAGCACAGGCTCAGAAAATTAGGGAGTGGATTTGGAGTATGCAGAACAGACTATGAGGTTTTTCTTTTGGTAAATAGCAGTCTGTATGAATACTAAATCAAGTAGCCACTTCATTCATTTTTCAGGGATTATTTTTTTAAGGGTTTTCTAAAGCTTTTCTAATATAAGTCATACAAGCTAACTTTGAAATACTGGGCTTAAAATCCATCAGTTAATCTGTGTGTAGTTCTTATAGAGACTGAAATTACTTCTTTCCATTTTTCTAACATTCTTAGCTGTTACTTTTTGTTTACTTGCAAAACTAAACTTGTCTTACTTGATACTGGAGTTTAAATAAGCCAGAGTTAACAAAATAAGAATTAGAGCTACACTACAATTTATAGCATTATCTGAGGGAATATTTTCCTTTGGACAACATTTTTTTTTAAAACAAATAAAACCACAGAGAAATGGGAAAATATCAAACTGTTGAAACACAAGCAAGCTGAACTTCTCCTGGGAATTTTGTACTGCTCAGCAAACGTATGCTAACAGTAAAGACCCTGGAACTGAGCTTGGCTGCACACTTGTTGTCACTTGTATGAATGAGGAGAGGAGAGGAGAGGAGAGGAGAGGAGAGGAGATGCATCTCCAGAAACGATGCCTCAGCCCTGTGAGGCGATACCTGAATCACCACCTCAAGGATGCACTCTCTTCACTGACAATATGGGAAGGGGAAGATGAGCATAGGTCTCACTTAGGCATCCTAGGTAAATTAATAACAGCAAATAACTGTTGTCCCAAATATTCTAAAAGCCATGCACTTAATGAAAAACCAGTGCCTCCTGAGAGCATAACATGGCCACCCCAGATTCATCTTCCAGAATTCACTGAAGTGCACGCACACTAAGAAAATACAACAGGCTAAATAGTCTGTGCCACGAGCAAAAACAAGCACAGAGGAATCACTGAGATCAGTAACAGCAAGTATTTTTAGAAGAAGAGCCAAAGGATTCATACTGAAACCCAAAATAAACATACCTGTATGGCATTTAATCCCTGAGAATCAGCTGTACTGACATTACCTTTAGAGCAGGACAGAATAAATCTCTTTAGGCTACCACCTTCTGAGGCACCTCATGATAAACCAGCTCTCTCAAGCTGATTTTCTTGCCTTCAGCCTGCTGCTGTCTTTCAGTCAATGTAGTAATGGCACAGCAAAGCCCCTTCAGACTACAGACTACCTCTGTCAGGTACATGGCTCCTCCACGAGATCAACTCTTTTCTTCCACACTTACATTTTAAATCTCAACAAACCAAAACCATCAAGTTTCCTGTCCAACAAAAGAGGACTGTGATGCTGCCAGAGGAGAGCTGCTACTTGGAAAGCATTTGCTTTTGTAAAATACAGCACCTGGAGTAAATCAAGGAGTGGTCTTGCAGCCATCCATCATGATAGATTTATCTTTCTGAAATTCATCTCTGGTACTTTGGTATTGAACGTAGTTTCTGACACTCACCTATTTTTTTATGCTTTGTTTAGAGAAAAGTTGCTTTCCTGTTAGCGTGGTGCGCCTGGGAGAGGAAGGGATGCATTTGTGCACCTGCATTTATGTTTTGCAAAGAGCTTGGAGATGGAGCTGATTGGGAAGGCACTGTAGGAATTGATACACTGTGGCTAAGTCAGAGCAAAAGGAAAACAGGCTGTCTAGATACTGAACTTTCGATTTAAACCACAAAGGTAGATGGCAAGCACTAATTCAAGAACAGGTGGCTTTTTGCTCATAATATTTTATGGCTTTCATTGCTTTACAGTGGAATGAGCTAACCCACAGCTCCCCTCTTGACCTACCCAACATCCTCAAGTTTAGTGAAAAACAGGTGTTTGGTATCTTGGCTTTCCCTGAGCATTCCCACAATCTAGAGACTTTTTCAGCAGTCTAAAAAGCCTCTTGCTTTACTTCAGTATTGAAGGCGAAAAGCAGAGTGTATATAGAGTAATGGGTACACACTCAATAGCCAAAAACTTTGTCCACAAAAGGAATACCTATCTTTTTATATCCTGCACAAGTAAAATGCAATAAAAGGACAAGAGTTCAAAAACTCAAGAAAATCTTGTGGCAGTGGCTTTAAAATTGGACACTTGTGATGAGCCTGGGGCTACTGTGAACGACATATTCACTAAAAATGCTGAGTGTATCCACTCCCGGTACAAGGCCTCAGTTAAAAAACTTCATTCCAAACTTGAAAATTCTGATGCCAATTTGAACAAAAAATGTTGTATCTGGAAACATTTTGTATCCCTCAGATGTAGCCCTCTATTGATACAATTAGTATTTATAATCTCTCTTGTAGGAACATTGAGTCTTGCTGCAAGACAAAACCAAACAATAAGAAAGACCCAATTATAATGAGAAAAGTAGTCCTGCTAATGCTTAGGAGGTTAAAGGGAAAAAAAAGGAAAAAGAAGACAAAAAAAGCAGCAGTAGTTTGATACAAAATCTTAACAAGCTGGTCATATCACAGAGCAAGAGTCCCACGGAGTGACACTCTTCTCTCAGTTGCCAGGGTTTCCATTTTCACCTGTGGTGAAAATGTGTGAAGAAAGTACTCTTTATAAAATTACCTGTTACATCAATATGGAAAAAAATCTTTTCTGAGAAGTACAGCACCTTTTCAAGTCAGTTGGATAGATAGATAAATAAATATATACAAATAAAGATTAATAGACCAGTAGGTAGAGAACTTGTGGAAACTATATACTGCTCAGCAAGGCAATTTTGATGCATATGTTGCATTTCCATGTGGACAAAGCTATATCAATTCCACTTAATAGGAACTAATTAGGGGCTGTTCATCTGAAGTGCCTATGACTTCCACATAAAATAAACATGGTTGCAGAATGAGATGCCTATCACTATATGAAATTGTTAATTTTTGTAAAGCATTTTATTGGACTCATTACATTCAGTTTACAAACAATGTCTGACCTGAGAAAAGCGAAAAACATCTGCCTTCTTCTTTTGAATCAGTCCATGAGGGTCTGTAATTTACTTTTTTTTAACCTTGAATGTTCAAGAATAATGGAAGGGCAAGCCACGTAATATTAAAAAACCTCAAACAAAATAAAAGCTGAAAAATGTATATACATAAAACAGATCTGTGAAGCTGACGTGAAATATTTCAGATTAACTGGCCGGTTGATTAATGAAGCCAGAAGGAAAAAGTCCAGATGAAGTTTAACATTATGCGTGTGTGAGCATGCAGACACGTGTGTGTATGTGTGTGTTTCATGGAGTTCAAGTAACTCATATTTACACATTCTGATTTCTCTTGCCCTCGTCAGTAGCCTACTTCTTGCTAGTTGATAATTGATTTATTTTACTCACAGGAAAGTTTAGAGTTTCTGTTTCAGTGTTTAATTGGGGTGGGAGAGTAGTTCAAACTGTTTTGCCAAGACATTTAAGTGACAGTTCCATGTCATACCAGCACGGGAAAATGTCATAAATACCTGCAGAATAAAATCACCACTTTAACTGAAATTCTTAAAACATTAAAGATCATCAGAAAAGCTATGATAACAATCTCACCAAAAATCAAATATGAGGAATAAGCAGAAAGTTGTTTGCTTCAGAAATGACAAGGCTACAATATATCAGCAGACTAAGGGAACCCACATTGTAACATCAAATCGCGCAATGAAAACTGACACTTCCATCACCGTTCCATAGATAAACATGGGCACACGGGTGCATGTGAGGCTGGAAGCTGGGGGACAATGTGAGTGACGACATGACAGTGTTTCTGTTCGACAGGCTGGTTTTGGCAGTGTACGTACATGTATGGCAAGAAATAAGAGAAAGGACCTATTTGTGAGAGCCGGAGGAGGAAAACGCAGCAGGGAAGTTGATGTCTCAGACTGAGACTCAGAAGATCTCATGGAATAAGGAGTGTGGCTGTCTCAAAACTTCCCATGGACACCAAAATATTTCCCAGTGTACCTGCAATGATGAACAAAGACTCAAAATCCTTTCACGTAATTTTTTCATATTTTTGGAATAAACATGAC
Organism: Melanocharis versteri; assembly: GCA_013397845.1. NCBI lineage: Eukaryota > Metazoa > Chordata > Aves > Passeriformes > Melanocharitidae > Melanocharis > Melanocharis versteri. Next base: position 2,337,260 of record VZTG01002166.1, on the reverse strand, counting down.
AAAAGACCTTTGGTTCGGACAACACAGAAATGCCTGTGACAACAGACAGGGAAAAGGAAAAAAATGTCCGGAAGGAAAAAAATGGGAAGTACAGGAAAATAGGTAATATTTAAAATTTACTAACAAAAAGTAGGTGCTGGAAAGACTCATCTTCTCCTTCAAATTAAAAATTCCTTTTGGGGTCCATAAAACAAAATATGATGAGGGATTGGGCACCTCCGGATAAACTCCTGGGGAACCTTCTGAATATATACCACAAGGCAAGAATAGAGATGTCTGTGTGAGATGTCAGCAACATCCCTGCTTAAACAGGGACTCATGGAAGCTACGTGGGGCTGAGCAAGGTGTATCTCATTTTTATAATACATATTCCACATAAACAAGCTATGGAAAGTCAGATGAACAGCGAGACTTAGGAAGAGCTTGAAGCCATCATGCTAGAATATAGAGAGAGGAAAACAGAAATGTGAGGAAACCTGCAATTCCAAAAAGGAGCTGAGAATAAGGATTGCTGTCTTGTCTTATCAGATTCAAACTTAAAGGCTTTCTAGATGTTTCTGCAACACAAAATAACCCCGCTCCTCTACTTAGGAGAGCTTTATGAGGCAGAGGAGTAGATTGTTAACAGCTTCATTTTCTGGTACCAATCTAATAAAAATGCCTCGCTTTAAAATATGTCCACCTTAAAGTCACAAATCAAGCGGTATAGTATATTTCTTACAAATATTTGTAATTACCATGAAGTAGTACAGGAGCCTTAAGAATGCAAAACAAAAAGAGGTCCTGAAGTAAAGCTTATTGACACTACCTCATACTTCACCGCTGCAGACACAAGGGTACAACACGCAGTAAAACTTCTTGCACGTGTCCAAGCTCAAGTCCTGATGCGCCTGAGAGAATAAACAAGGCCAGAAAAGTGATGTCTCAGAAATCAAACCTCTGGGTTAAAAGGCTTTCACAGTGCTTTCAAATCGATCTACCAGGAGACAGTTTTCTTCCATTAAGGGCATATTCAAAAAAAAACCTTTTCTGGAGCTGCTGTAGCCGAGTCAAGCGCAGCCTACTCACTATTCTTTTTTTTAATGACCTCCTGATCGTTATACAATCTTGACTAATTTCTGCAATTAGAGAGGCTCATTTTCAGAGACCAAGATGCTAATGTTCTTGAATTAGTTTTTATGGTTCGGGGCTTTTAATTTGAGATTTAAAAACCATCATAGCTCACAAAAAATCAAATAAACTGCAGCTAATGAAATTCACAGAAGTGGAGTGTTCACAGAACATTTCTCACTAGCTTTCCTGGATGATTTATTGACAGCTGGTTGTAAAAACAATTTTATTAAAGGTCATAATGTTTGGTTAGGGAAAAAAAAAGTTTAATTTATGGTGTAATTAGCCTTCCTGCAATCGGCATGATGCCAGACCCATCACTTACGAACTTTGGCTGAAATAAGCTTGGTGGTTTTAATTATATCTTTGAGAATGTGTTCAAAGGCAAGACCACAGCGCTGCGGTGTTACTTTCTCTCTATAGCCACTTTATGGGCATTACAATGGCCACAGTAGTAGATTTATTTCTACCCATTGACACTTACCCATGGTACAGCACTGCCCGAGGAGCACAGCAGAGCCCCCCACTCCCTGGAGGAAGCCATTTGGCATCTGCTCTCTATCCAAGCCTGCTCTGAGTGGCTGGGATAGTTGGAGATGTACAAGAATTACCAGACTTTCTAAGCAATCACAGCTTTTTAAAATGTCCTTGAAATGTCCTCTTTGCCCTGCCTGTTGTATGGCAAATGAAATGCAGAAAGGAGCCCCAGGTTCCCTACCGGGAGGGGCGCACTGTTGCTCCTCTGGAAAGCAAAAACTTCCATCAAGATATGACCCACACGTTTTCTCACGTTTCTCCATTTTATCCTTCAGCTCCCAGATGTATTTTGCTGTTACTTATTTCTGATTCACAACATTAAATTTGGGAAGAAAAGAAAAAAGAAAGAAATCATATGGGATTAAGGGAGAGCGCCTGTTGTAGGTCTCCAGTAAATCCACAGCCTTTCCCAGATGGGGTTAACTGTTCAGCAGCAGCAGGGCCATGGATAATCACTAAGTACTCACACACAAAATGCCGCTCAGAAATTATCAACCTGGCCATGAATTTTTATTTCCACTCCTTTTCACCTTGTTGCAGCATTCTTTTCATGAGGTTTCTAAGACCGTGAGATTCACATGGGGAGGTTTAGGTTGGATATTAAGGAAAAATGTCTTCACCAAAAGGGCTGTCAAGCACTGAAACAGGCAGCCCAGGGAAGTGACAGAGTCACCATCCCTGGAAGGATTTAAAAGACATGTAGATATGGCACTTAGGAACATGGTTTAGTGGGGGACTTGGCAGTGCTGGGTTGATCTTACAGGTCTTTTCCTACCTAAACAATTCTATAATCCTACATTGTTGCAGCAGAGAGCTGCAAAACCCTTGAGTGATTGCCAAATCCCTCTTAATTTAGGGAGAGCTCCCAGTTTGAACTTTGGACAAAGATTTAACCCCTGTATGTAGAGGCAAAGTCGGAACACTCAGTTCTGGCTTTTCTTTCACTGAAATCTGGAAGCAACAGTACAAATTTCCCGACTGAAGAAACATCCTGGGAGAAGCATACCTGTGAGGATAAGTCCTGTGACAGTCGGTGGAGAGCTTTAAGAGGCCCTCATCCTGAAGTGCCAAGTTAATCTTTCCATCCTCCAAGCTGTTCTGCACACAGCCCACCCTTCACAGGGTGTGTCAAGAGAAGTTTTCATGAAACTTAAGACATTGAAATCCGCCTAACACAGTAGAAAAATTATAAATCCGACACCTAAAAATCCAAGAGCCTTAGCTGTGTTTTATTAGAAAACACTGCACATCAGCCATCCTGCCTGCCTTTGTCACCCATAGCCTTGTTAAAAATTGATCAATGCATCCAGCCATATTTCCATCAATTTTAAGTGAGGCAAAACAGAAAAAGAGCCTGAAAAAAACCCCCACAGTTTTTCTGGAGAAACTCTCCCTGGAGGAACTTCAATTATCTCCCAGTGGGAGTCCTAAAACGGGCAAGAAAGGAGCCATGTTAAGCCAGAAAAAAAATCAGAAATGTTGAGACAAACCAAACATTAATTCCACTTCTTGACTAAAACACTGTTGAAAAGAAAAAAGGCTCACAGCTGTGGGGCACCTGAGATCTAACACAGAGCTGTCTGATCCAATTAACATTTTTCTCATTTGTGACTACATTTGAGTTCTCTACGCAAAACATCTCAGAAAACCTTATCCATCAAACCAACACAAACACTGAAGTATTGCCTGAAGTTAGTTAGCAGTGAATATGCACCCATATTCAGGTTTCAAGGGAGAGTTGCACTGCTTGTGAACAGCCTGTCCCAGAGCTGGATGCATTTGGGAACACACATCAACAGCACTCCAGATTTTTGTTTTCAAGAAGCCAAAATCACACTGCCAGGTCCTGCTAGACCTGATACTGGAAGTTTTAGTGGCACTGCCTAATGCCTCCTCGAAGCCAAGGTCTCAAGGAGGCACTAACGAGTGAGATGACTCTCTCCTAGTCCCTGCGGTTACCATTAAGCACATAAAGCTGTGTCTAGACATGGCTGAAGCCAAAGCAAAAGGCAAACACATCACTTTCTCTCTTTGTTAAGGTTTCCTTGTGTTTTTTCCCAACTCACTCAAGAGCCATCACTCTCTCTCTGTTGCCCTATTTTCTGAGACACGTCATCACTTGCAAGACATGAGCAGGGCCAGGAAATGTGAAATTGTTCAAGAAAAGTACTTTCTCCCAGTGCCATAGAAAACGAGAGGCTCAGGTTGGGGGAAAGCAGTAAAACAGACAGCTGAGTAACTGCTCATTAAAATTCTGCTCTGCCCTTCCTCAGAAAGTCTATGATCACCAATTAATTCTTTTTACTTTGCTTTTACTAAAATAATGTAATATAGGTTTACAGAATCTCATGAGAACATGAGACAGCCCCTGTAATTTAATCTGAGAAAGACACATACTCCATCAAAAGAGCAGTTGGTTTCAATGATCTACTAAGAGTCCCAAAGGGTTCTTTTTCTAATTTTTGAATACAATTATTAAATATTATTTGGCAGCATTGTGCTTTTTCTGGCTCAGCTTCTTCAAAACAAATGCCTTATAATTAATTTTGTTTCAGTCCAGTTAAATGGTTTAGAGTTAATTCCAATATAATTAAATCCTTTCTTTGGAATCCTTCTTGCCCCAAGTCTCCCCCTTTTCCTTCTCAGACTTCAACTTTGCCCAGCACTACCCTCCACACACAGGTCAGATATTATTTTTGTGGGGGCTTATTTTGTTCTTCTCCTACTGATATAAAAGAGACTCCTCAACCTCTTACAGGTTGAAGCTTCTAGTGAGCTTAACTCTTTCTTGTATATTGCATCAATTTTGATTTTGTAAAGCTAATAGACATGTGATAAGTGGCCTAAAAGATTTATTACAAAATTAAACCAAGGGAAATAAAAATATACAGCAAATTAAATCAATATATACAGCACACTAAATTTAATTAGGAATCAGCTAATCAAGGAAATGGTATTAATTAATGTGTCTTCTAAGGAGCCTAGGGATATCTAAACTACACAGACTGCTCCCTAAATCAAATAACACCTCATGTCTAAGTTTTCCAAATAAATAACCACCAGTTCTGGTGAAGGCTATGGAAAGTAAATGCCACGTTACGTAGTCCGAATGCCATTCTCAGTACTGCAGGCAGCAGTCTCAGGAACTTCACCGTGCAGTTTGGTGCAGAGACATCCGCCAGCCTGGCACCTCCAGGGCCGTGCTGGACCACAGTGCCCAGTGTGAAGAAAGTGCTTTGCTGTGTGTGAATTCCTAAGTGCTGCAGCTGCGTGCTGGGCACCGGGTGCTGTTCGGGTTTGAGTGATGAGTTAACCTTGCACGTTTGTTTAGTGGATTCACATTAATACCTCCAGACTGCGCATTTCGGATAAGGCCTCTTGCAATTAGAACAGGTAGTGTTAAACATTCATTAAAGCCCAAAAGACAATGCTGAAAGAGATGGCAATGCGATGACTTAAAAATTGGCAGATTTTCCCTTGGCAAATAAGCTTCATTTCTGTACAAAGAATACCATTCTCTATCACATACTCATGCTGCTTCTGTTACCTTCCCTGTATCAACAGAGCTGGAGAAAACAAGCCTGAAAGTGCCCTGGCCATATGAAAACAGGAGCAGCTATTTTTAACTGCAAACTCTAACACACTGATAAATGTTATACTTGTTCCCAGCTTTAAAAAGTTACTTACAGTGACAAATTTATTGCTAATTGCACAAACACTTTATTATGCAGGGCCATAAGAAATCTTGGGGTCTAAAGGATGTGTACTAAGAAATTATTTAATCTGGCAAATACTGATGAATCAAGGCCTTATTTACCCAGAATTTGTTAAGCTCAGAGCTTTATGCTCTGCAGTAATTCTGTAAGTGACTACAAAAACAAATGGGGTTTAGGTCAAATGTTGAAACCTGGCTAGCTAATATTAGGCAAGTTAATGCATATTCAGATTGCCACGTAGGTCGGCAAATTTTTATACTGAGTGAGTACTTCCAGCACAGAAACGAATGACTTTTGACTCCAGTATCCAACCTGTAAACCCTCTGCATTGACTTGTAGCTGCATTTTCTGAACTACTTGCCCAACCTGGCTTCTCCATCCCAGCCAGCCTCACCCTGTTTGTCACAGAGAAAATAAGCACTGTTTGTTCCTCCTCTCCTCCATTTCAGAGCTCATTGCTCAGCCAGAGACAGTTTTCTAGTTTGGCTGCTACCAGCTAACTCCTTTTTCCCATTCATCCCAGTGTCTGAGGAATTGTTTGAATTCAGACCCCAGTTCGTGACTGATTGAGAAAATAACTAACAGGTGCCCCATCTCCAAGCCTCACGCTCTGCAAGTCTGTTTCTCTTATAAGAAATGGGTGTTTCTACCTAAAATCCCATAATGGCAATATTCTACCACTGATTTAAGAAAAGGAAAGAAACAATTATTAAAACAGTATTTCAAAATATGAACTGCAGACAGCTGTCTCCCACACTTACCAGGTTGAGTTACAATATAGTTCACTTTTAAAACAAGCCTTCATTTCAGGGAACCACAGAGAGTCAACTGGCACATAAATCAGCTTTCTGTAAAATGGGGAACAAATCTACAGTGGCCATTGGAAAGGCAGTAGGCAATGTAAATATGAAAATATCCAAAAGGCATACTCTTTCTCAGATTTGGGTAACTCCTAATAGTGGCAAACACTACAAACCATATTGTTTTAAACTATTTATCTCGAGAGATCTCATAAGCAGCCTGGAATATGCTTGATGAGTATTGTACAATTGGCCTTCAAAGACAAAGTCCCCTGGTGCTTATGAATCAGTAGCTGCATCTTTTCTTGTGACAAAGCATATGTCAGTCAAATCTATTCCTTAACAACTATGTAGCTGAAGTGTTATTAAAAAAAATCAATGACAATCAAACACTTTAAGGAAAACTTCTTTCCTTTACAAAACGTAGATTAATAATGTCAAAATATTTTGCATTAACCCTTGATCTCATCACCATTTAAAATTTCAATGTAGCTGAACATATTTTAGTATCATTGTTAATATTTTTATTTTATTTTTCTCTCAAATAAACTTCTGAGACTGACACTTCATTTCAGGTTAGTATGGAGTAAGTTTTGAAATTCCAGCTACTGTTCCAGTTTAAAATTCCATTTTTCAACCATCTCTATTCATTTCTTCTGCTGGATCTAATATTTACTTTGTTTACCAGTTCAATACCAGTAGCTTCAATTCCATCAGCAAAGATAACTTCCTATTATAGCATGCTTACTAAAAGTACCATATGCTTTTTGTCTGATTGATTTTTCTTCCCTCTCAAAATACGCTATGCTTAATTTACAAATAGTTCTTGAACACCTCAGGTCAAGTGGTACTACAGAGACATGGTCTAATTCTTCATGTTTATGAATGGCATGCACCTCAGGGAAACAAACTCAATGTTTTCTCTAGGGAACACCTGTGTATTATTCCATTATCTTACCTTGTGTGATGCTGGGTTAGTACTGGGGGGAAAGAGACGAGAACCTGGCTCTCATCTGCATCCTGTGGCAGCCAGCAGCCCTGACCTCGCTCAGATGAGAGGAGACCTTCTGCCAAGACCACTGAAGTCAGCAGGGATATCATTCCAATATGCTCAGGCTGTCTTCCTGCCTTCTAATTTGTGAATGAGGATTTTATTATTTATCTTTCCTCACAGAGGTTAAATTAACTGCTGTTTGTTCAGCACATTGAAGTTTTCAGTGAAGTATTAATATTTACAGATAATTCTTGTTCTTGGTTTGCAGTTGTCATTTTTTTTTAATTCTATTTGTTTTTCTGTTTGGCTCTTGGTTTTTAGGAGGACCATCTGAGTAGTTCAAAACTGCCAGTGGAACAAGAGAAGAAACTCAGTTTTTCCTCATCTTTTCCTTATTTGTGCTCAATTTCTTTGAAAAACACCTAGAGTACATTAACATTTGCCAAGTGTGAGAAGTAGAAATGAATCTTCAAGTCGGGTTTTATCCCCGACGAGCTTTGTGTGAAAGCCACATTAACAAAAGTTCCTTCCTGAATGTCTGCTTGCCAGATGGGAATTTGTCTTTAAAATCTGTACAGTAGTGTGACATTGCTGACATGTTATTTCTATGCAGTTTGTCTGTATATTGCTGTTCTCTGAGGAAGGAATAATCAATCCATTTTAAACTCAAAATATAATTGCCATTAATATCCCTTGATGCTGCAAGAACCTTTAATCATGCCTAAACATAAAATAACTCATGTGGAAGTTTGGTTTTTTCTTCATTAATAAAGCCAATAAAATATAGCAAGCCATTAGGCTGATGTAGTTCACTTATACAGACTATTATACTCACATATTTGATTGAAGATACTATTTTAAACTATGCATTCAAAACAACTAATTGAATAATTTAATTTTAATTAAATTTTACTATATTAGTATTTGCATAGATCACTTGGTCATCGCAAAAAATATTTCCACAGTATTTAAAAATAAGTAAAAGTTTCTGGAAGAACATATTTTGTTTTCCACTTTCACGCAAAACACCTGGTAGAATGAAACACAGATTCCTTGTCAGATTCATCTTTTTCTGACTTTCCTTTTCTGGTACTCAGAACTTAATGAGCTCACAAGGACTTTATCCTTTTGTATATCGATGCACCAGCATGAGAGCACCTGCCAGAGTTATTTCTCCCCTGGAATGCTCACGTTACAAAAGCCAGCTGAGTCTCCTTACTCTGATAAATAAGCCCAGGTAAGAACAAATTTCCTCCTGTTATGGCTTTGCCACCAGAAAACTGCCATGAGAATCCTGTCCTAACAAATGGTGTACAAACAACAGAGCCAAGAAGATTAAAGATTTCCATTGACCTCACTGCACAATCACTGGACAGAACTACAAAATTCACCTCCTGGAAAAAGGAGAAGAGGGTCACTGGGCCAGGAATTAAGGTCAGCTATTTCTTCATTTGGCCAAGCTGGATATTTAGTGCTCATGTGACATGATGCTACCTGGTACTAAAGGAGTGGCTTCAAAGAAACCGTTTATTACCCATCAAAACCAGCAGAAACTCAAATATCATCACCGTCTTGTAAAACTCTGCAAAAATCCTGAAACAGTTTCACTAAGACAGTAAACAATATGATGTAGGAACAGGGTTTTTGAGAGAGAAAAATGTGATTTCCTCTTAGCTGGATCTCACTGCTGGCATAAATCTTTTCTGACATTCAACTCTGTATTCAAAAACTACCAAAGTTTCCCCCGGCCTAAAACCTTTGCAATAATCTTCTGTGGTGGTTCAAATTTCTGGCTGAACTAACAAAGAGAGTTTTATTTCATAGCCTTGTCTCTGAACCTTGATGTCTTTGCATATATCTTCAGGTGGGATGAGAAGGGGTAAAAGGGGCAGTGTAAACAACTATAAATACTTCCCCAGGAAAGAAAGTGAAAGAAAAAAGGGGAAGCAGGATTGATTAGAGTAGTTAAGATTTCAATTTCTGACTGTTTATTGTCCCAGTTGTGTCAAGAGTAAGTTTTGCCATGCTCATGCACAGGGACCTTCCCAAACTAAGAATTGGATAAAAAACCTTGTGCTGACTCTACTCCTCTTGCTTTTATACTTCTGGGTGTATCAGAACAGAGTCTCTGCCACTCATCTTCCGTGCAGATGAGCAGAGAACAGGACCTCAGCACAGAAGAAAAAAAATCTGAGAATATGCAAATGCTGCTAAAATCAATCTGAGAGCATGACAATATAAACCATGAACCCTACTGCCTCTGAGGAGGGATTTATGCCCGTGCCATGACTTCAACATACAAACTATCTGCTCTGAGATCTGCTGTCTCTCTTCCCAGCATAGCTCCTCCCTAATAGAGCCACACTGTCTGGATGCCCTCTGTCAGGATGTGTTGCTGAATTCTTTTTCATCCCTTCCTTCTTCTCTGCAAACTAAGCTGTTCCACAGGGCAAGTTGTAGGGACCCACATGGGCTGAGTCACATTTCAGATGTGCCACTGCAGCAAAAGGAGATGTAAAAGGGGAAATATTCTGCATTTCAAGAGATTAATGAGATTAATCCCAAACTTTCCCCAAACATTTTTTCTTTGGCATTGTTCTGCACTAGGAAAAATACCATAACCAGGCAGAAAGAGAGCTTCTTTGTGAAAGTTAAAATGAAGAGACTTGTAATAGAAAACAGCTTAGAAATTGAACTACAGGATCATTATTGTACTTGCTTAATGCACAAATCAAAGCATTCAAATGTTATACAAACTATCAATATCTGCATGAGTTTCCCATCATATCCATCAATAGGTGAACCTTAGGAAAAGCACTTTCCCGTTTATCCATCAACACTGCTCTTCTTATTATGCCAATCACAGGCTCTTTGTTTAAAGGGCACAGTAGGCATCTTCCCAAGGTTTTATGTTTACTCTTCTGCTGCCCTCCAGATTAATGAGACCTGAGCCCCTGCTCCTGCAGCTGTCAGACCTCTCCTTCATTTTTTGCTGACAACCAAACCTGCCCTTCCTCCTTTCCATTTGATGTAGGATTTATATCAGCCACATGGGAAAAGGAGGAGCAGCTTCAACCACTGACTTTAATCTCCATGTGAAAGGCAAGGCAACGGATGGGGCAACAAGGAGCATTGAAGTCCTCAGCGTAAATGTTGTTGCTCGTTACAAGCTCCATCTCTAGGGATTAAAAAAAATCTTCAAAGGGGAATTGCTCCGGTCTCACACACGCCAGCGTTCCTTCTCGCACACACGCGCCTTTCACATCTCATACATGTGGTTTCTACGCAGGAAACAATTACTGTAATTAATAGACCCAAATAACCCCACTGTTCATTTAAAAATGCACTTTAAATTGACAGTGGCACAAAAAAAAGTGGCTGGGTGCTTAGGTCTCATTATCCGTGTGCCGGTTGTGTATATAGACTGTCAGCTCTATATTTTTCCAGACCTATCACATCAAGTTCAACTCCAGCACAAACCAAAATATGCTCAAGGTTTGAAAGTTCTCCAGGAGGCACTCAAACATCATTGTTTTTCCCTACAACACCTAGGAGCTATTTCGTCTAGACTGAAATAAATGTGACTGACACTGGCAGAGGGGTTCTTTTTTGCATCAAGAGGCAGAGGCTAATATTTGCTGGGGACCATAATGTCTCTCAGAGAGTAGAGTAAATTAAGGATTCTCATTTTTCCAGTTGGGAGCATTTCCCTTCACTTAAAGTTATTGTTATTCAGAAAGAAAAAATTAAAAAAAAGCAGCAGCATATATTATAATATTTACCATGTTTACATTCTGCTGTACCAGACGTAAGAACATGATTACTTCTTCAAGTACCTTCAGTAAGAAACATACTGTGATTTGCCAGTGAATTGATAACTATTGCTTTTATTAGTTTGAATTGCTTTTTTCTCCTGCTGCTTGACTGCAGAAGTTGCTGTATCCCTCACACTTGCAAGATTCATGACAAAACCCAGTAGGTCCCTTTGCTTGTGGCCGTGAGATCAGGAGTCTCTAAAGCAGTTGTATGCACATCTGAGAATTTCCTTGGGATGGGATGGGATGGGATCCTTCTGCTGCACTCCACATCCAGGAAGGTACCAGCAGGAGGGAATAGGTCCATGGAGGAATAACACACGGCCGCAGAGCTGCAGCTGTGGAAGCAGGAGGGCTGCCACTGTGAGCACAGGCTCTGCAGGGCCCCACTGCTGAGCAGCATCCCCTGCCTACGGAGAGTCCAGCACTCAGCTCCTCCATGCCCCGGGGAGACAAGGGGAGGAAAATTTGGCCCTGTACCCATGAAGCTGAAAGCCCTCACCCTGGCACAGAGAGCTCCTCGCAGAGGCTCTGCTTTGTGGCGACCCTGAGATACGGCGGCGCTTGAGTAGATGGACCAGCACAGCAATCCAATCTTTCACCTCTCGTTGCTTTTCTTCAGCAGTGCTGAGAAAACCCAGGCCGTATCAGCTGGTATAACAGCTCAATGTGTTGTTCAGCTCACATATCTCCCATGAATCATCCATTTAATTTTGAACTCTTACTTTAGCTTTTCAAAATAAAGAGTTTGGGGTGGGTTTTTTTAAGGCCCATGGGAAGAATATGTTAGATTTGCCTTCTGGTATTTGTCTTTCATATGTTTCAGTGAAATTAGTTAGATCTGGAAAATGTTGCCCTTTACCTGGTAATTCAGGAAACCAAAGAAACTAATACATTTATCAAATGAACAGAAATGGCCCTCTGGATTTCAACAAAGTTTCCTTTTGTTGTATATACTAAATTCCAGTATAATCAATTTTCTACACATCATAATGTTTTAGAACAAAGGTTGAAATGACAATGAAACTTGATTTTTATAGCTCTTTGCCTGCAGAAGAGAGAAAAGAAAGTAACATTTTATAGTGTCAATGTACACAGAAATAAATCCAGGAGCTCTTTTTGACAAGAAAGGCCATACTAGTTCAATTCAGACGGTTAAAAGCTTTTATGTTGTTCTAGAGGGCCGTGATTAAGCAACGCATTAAAAAAATATAGAGTGAAAGAAAAAAGAACATAGGAAGGTGAAAAATTATGGTTTAATTTGCACTGAAGTGAAATGACCTCCTAATAGAGGTTGACAAAAGAATTAAAAATGTGTGTAATAGTGCACACAAACTCCAGTAGACATTCCTAAATCTGCCTGTCGCTTATGAGTAGAGAAATGCTTTTTCTCTCTCTCATTCTCACTTGTAATTTGGACACACATAGTGAAATCTGCTGGCAAAACAGTTCACATGCATTTGTCAAAACAGCAGATGGGGAACTAGAAGCCCTGGATGTATTTACTCATTAGGGGATCCTTTCAATCTGCCTCCTTGCTGTGGTTTTGGGGTTTCCTCAAGAAGCCTGGGTGTGCTCCCTGGAAGCTAAACACTATTGCTTTCTGCGGGAGCATGTATTATATATCCTGGTATAAGAGAACAGCAGCAGCATTGCCAACTCAGTGTTTCACTACAGGCTTAAGTGTTTGGTGTTTTTTACATCTTCAGCTTCTGGAAGTAAGAACAGGTTTTTTGGTTTTGTCTTTATTGCTTTACAGGAATGTAAATTTTATCCCATATGGTAATGTGGAAAAATTACGCAAACACACTTGAAGGCATCAGAAGCAAAACAAATAAAAGGGACTAATTACACAATATCTAGCTTCCCAAGAAAACAGTGCTGAATGATTAGTCTTATAGAGTCCTACTGAATGCCTTCTTAACAGCTTTATAGCCTTCTGACTAATTCCACCTTTTTGAAATAAAAGAAGGGTCAGCCACAGCTCCATATATTTATAACTGAGAGAGACACAGGGTTGCTAAGCCCTGTTGCTCAGGGAAGCACGTGCTTTCACAACTCATGACTCTGTGTGTGTGAAATCTCACAATGGCACATGATTTTGGCAATTCTTCTGGAACATTAAGCCTCTCAATTACAGAGCCACCACCATGGGAGATGAGACAGGTGGGTAAATGCACTAGTGGCTGGGAGTGGCGGTCCTGTACCCAGAGAAACCCTTGTGTGATGGATTCCACTGCACTGAACACATCAGAGGGTTGGCAAAGGAGGCAAACAGGTTCCTCCACATCACCCCGAGTTCCCCTGGTAAACGCAGCACTCCTCCCCAACACTGTGCAACGCAGGCAGTGGGAGCCCCAAAAGTGAAGATCATGGTCTGCCACAGCATGTTTGTCCAAAGATCTGCAAGCACAGATGACCTTCAGTCAGTGAGCAGCAGTATAAAACCGATATAAGGTACAGACCCATACAAGCCCAGGCTCCCTGAAGCTCTGTGAGCTTAGCAGGGGGAAATTCAAGCACCTCCACGTATGGATGAGCCACTGTCATAAGCCTCTGATGAAGGATTACGTAGGAACTGGACTTCAGACCATGAAGTTTCTTCTCCTTTTACAGAATATTCCCGCATTGCAGTTGAAGCAACAGCTGCTAACAATTCACTGAAATAAAACGAAGGAAAAAGTATTCACTTTGATATTTGTTTCTGAGCTGCTGATATTTCAATGATAAAGCTGCCATATATAAATATGCGTGGATGTGAACAACCACAATGCCTCTGTAGACTCATCTATCGGAAAAGAACAGTATTATTTCGCTCACAGAAACTTGGATGCAAATTTCATTTTATTGTTAATTCCTGGCAGAGAGCTACAACTTCTTATTTTTGTTTCACTGTCTTTCCTATGTGATGTATCAGTACCCACACAACTCCTTTGGTTTTGGTCTGCACTGTGAAACGCACAGGGCAAATCCAGCAGCCCTACAGACTAAAAACTTTTATGTTTTTACTTTAGGGTTCCCAAGTTTTTCAAGAGACATTGATAAGCAAATTTTTAGGAATTTTCAGGAGGAGATTTTTCATATTCTACAACAATTACTTATAAATATCTTCAAAAGAAACTTCTGTCTTGCTAGGTCACATATACCTTCTTATCTCTCTCTTCTCTTTCTAGAAAAGAGGGGAAGGGGGAGTCCCTAAACTCCCAAGTCAGAATACACAAAAAGAATAATATTTAATCAGATCCTTGTAAGAAAGAACTGCAATGAGAAAACACAATATAAAACTATGGAAAGCTCAGGCAGTAATAGATGATTCAGCTCACCTTCAGATATTCCTGTTACCATGCCACCACATTTCTTTTCTCTGATCTGAAACCACACTTTGGCCTTAGGATGTATTTGCCAAGGAATTATGAATAACCTAGGCAACTGACCTCCAAAAGTTGGTTCAGGACTTGCCAAAAAAGAGACTTGTTAGGAAAAAAATAAAAAAGAAGGTGAACTCAGGAAACCTCAGCCTGGAAGAGAAAATGGTTACAGGGGAAGGTCGCCTGCTATGAATTTAGCATCTGAATAAAAAGGCTGCTAAACAACAAGGCTCAAGGAAATGAGTCAAGCTCAGAAAAAGGAGGCACAAAAGATTTAAGGCAAAAAGCTGAACAGCATAGATAATGCACGCTCTACAAAGATAAACAGTTCCAGTGTCTGTATACGGCTGACTCTTTCAAATGAGTGTCGGCTATGAAAGGAAACAGGAGGCAGAGAATGGGAAGAGAACGGACACTGACTCCAAGCACTAAGGAAATACATTCAGGGCAGAAGAGAGTCAAGTATGAGAGATGAACCCTACCCCATTTACTCAGGCAACACTATTATTAACATCCCAAACACTTGTCTGAGGAGCAAACTTATGACCACTTTCATGTCCTCAGGAAGGGTACCCTGGCTCAGTTTGAGCAGTTCCTGTGTGCAGTGGGGTAGGGATTTAAAAGAGGGAAGACTCTGGGGGAAATGGCTGCCACATGCAGAGGCTCAAATGCACAATCATAACATCTGCCTATATGGAGGGCTGTATCAGACAGTGGGGTATATTCCCCGTCCATTCACTTCCCATATAAACGCTTCCAGTGGCATTTTTCACAGATCTGTTCCCAGAGAGCTGGTACAATTTCATGCAGTAATAAACGAGCACTGCTATGAACAGGCCTATGACAAGTCTCACCAGCACTGCATCTCTGACATTAAGCTGCAAAAAGACAGTTTCAGCAGGAGATTGAATTCTGGGCAATCCAAAGCTATGGCATAGTACTCATTCACAGTATCGGCAATGCTTTTTCCCTAAAATATGGGACTAATAAAAATGTTTCTTAGAGGATGTATATGTCTGCAAAGTCAAAGAGAGGAAGGAAGAGATCACAGCACTTTAATATATGCCAGATCTTCAGTCAAAGTCTCTCCAGCAGTATGGTGGCATCATAAAAAAGCTGCTTTTAGGTGTTTCCCTCCACAGGGCAATGTGTAAGTGTTTATGGAAACCCAAGTGGAGTCCTAGACCATCCCCAAAATTAACCCCTGTATGAAAACAGGTGCATGCTGGTAAATACCTGAGACTACTTCTAGCATCCTACATCATTTCATGGAGATGACCTAACTGTTCCACAAAACTGTGAAAATATTTCCCACCTAAATTTAGCCATTTCCAGTCTCATATCTGGAATTGCTGTTAAGGTGACCCCTTTGCAGATTTTCCATCATGGAAAACCTTATCATAGACAGGGACCTATACCTTTGCAACTCCATTTTATGCCAGGTTGAAACAAAGCTGCAAGTATTGCAGATTTTCCATCATGGAAAACCTTATCATAGACAGGGACCTATACCTTTGCAACTCCATTTTATGCCAGGTTGAAACAAAGCTGCAAGTATTGCAGATTTTCCATCATGGAAAACCTTATCATAGACAGGGACCTATACCTTTGCAACTCCATTTTATGCCAGGTTGAAACAAAGCTGCAAGTATTATCTGATTAAGCCTTACAAAAATGTGCAAAATCTGCACAATGGAGATTTTGTGCATAGATGAGGTCAAGGAAATGGATGTTATTTGGGACCTCTTGAACTTTATGTTCTCTGCATGAATGGCAGAAAACATGAGTTCTGATGATTAGCCATTTTCTTCTGGGAGTTAACAATATTCAGTACTCAGCAGAATTGAATGGCTGCCACAGGTTTTATTTATGAATAGATTATCAGTTCCTTTAGCATTCTCTAGTTCCACTAAAGAGAGCAGAATTAACTAATTTTGTCAGCCTCTGCACCTACAACTTTCTCTCAGAGCCTCTTTCGTGTAGAACTGAAGATCTGTTTCTTTAGTCTCTGAGTGCCCTTTGTACAATAATGCTACAGCCCACGTTTCCCACACTCAGATGATGTGATCCCTGAGCTCTCTGGAGCAGGCTGAGATTTTACACACAGTCTTGTCAACAGAGTCAGGATGCCAGAGAGGCTAGTGGTCAACCTGGCCAAAAAGTCTGTAAATCTTTCCATGGCATTCCTGCGAAAATTCCACCAGCAAA
>VZTG01002166.1:2179037-2320671 GCA_013397845.1 Melanocharis versteri | reverse complement strand
AAAAAAAAAAAAAAAAGCAGCAGAGTTTGCATGGTAACTGCAGTAAAAATGAAATCATACTCGTTCTCCCATCCAGCATCGCAGAGACAGATCATGCTAATTCTTATACATCAGTGCTCAGTTATAATCATATTATTTGCCTTGGCTAAACAGCTGGAAAAAAAAGAGAGAAATATGACTGGGGGAGAACAGGGACTTAGATCATATTCCCATGTCATTTTTTCATGATTTCCATTAAAAGTATAATTCCTGCTAATAAATTGTTAAGACTTATAAAAACTATGCTAAGAAAAATCTTCAAGATAGAGAAAGAGAACATAAAACCCTTCCAGCAAAGATGGGACTTACATGTCTAAAAATTTTAATGTTGCCATTTCTTTGCACTTTTGACCTTGGGATGTTGAAATAGTCATTATACCTCCTTATTTTGAAAGATACTTAGATATAAATGCATATATATAAAAGTGCACACAGAAAGAGAGATGTGTGTGTGTAAAGAATACCCTTAGACTGGGTATTGGGAAAGATTCCCTCGCTGAAAGGGTTGTTAAGCACAGGAACAGGCTGCTGAGGGAAGTGGTGGAGTCACCATGCCTGGAGGGATTTAAAAGATGTGTAGATGTGGCACCTGGGGACATGTTTAGTGATGGACTTGGCAGTGCTGGGTTAATGGGGGTCTTTTCCAACATAAATGTTTCTATGATTCCAGTGGAAGAGTATTTTGGTACTGGGTGTGAGAGGTCTGGGGAGCACATTATAAGTCTGAAATTGGACAAATAGCAGTATGATAACATATCCAAATGTTGCTTTTATATAGCAGAGATCCAAGGACTCATATTTCATTCCAAAGGCAAAGGAAATATAAGTTCACTCTCAGCAAAAATCCTGGGCAGCACCTACTCCCTCATGGGGGTTGTGAATCATAGGTGATGTGAAACACAATGCTACAAGAGGAAATTTCAGTAATATTTATTTTTATCATACTTATCTCAATCCTAATGTGTTATTCTTTGTACTTGACACAGGAACGTGTGTGTGAAAGGAGACTGTTCAAGAAAAAGATCTTGAAATTTTTACTGACAAGGCACACAAAGAGTAAAAGCCTCCCCCCCAAAAAATAAAGCAACTGCCTGGATGCACAGCACAACTGCAAGTTCCTTCATGAGGAGTCCAGTGTTCTCTGCATTGAATCATTCAGCTGTCTACAGAAGCCAACCTCTCTGTAGGTAAGTCTTGTTAGTATTTCCATTCATCACTTCAGTGTTCTTTGATCAAGACAATAAAAAAAGTCTTGAGGGATAGGAGAAAATGTTCGTTTTCTTGTAACAATCCTAGTAGCATTAACTCATGTATTACAGCATGAATGAGACCTGCATGGTTTGGTCCAAAGCTCCCTTTGTCACCCATGCTCCTGCTCCAGGTTCCTTAAACTCCTGTTTAGAATGCAATCCATACTGTTTTCCTAAGTATTTTACAAACAACATTCTCAGTATGAAAAGGTTAACAACCACGGAAAATTAGCATAACTTCAAGAATCAACTTGTTTAGAGAGCCGACTAAATCTACATTCTGCTAACAGTAAACACTAATTAACAATGTCTGCTAGCACTAACATAAATCACAACTGTCCCATTTCTTCTCCTGGCACTGCACTGGAAAATATCAAACCAGCAAGAATAAATACTTGGAATGTTTCTTACTTCTTTTTTTTTAATTTTATTTTATTAATGATAAAATATTGGATGTCAACATGCAATGCTTTGTGCATTGCATCAGACAGCTCAAACAGTAATTGTGATGAATGGGAGTGGAAGGGCCAAGGTTACAGGCATTTAAGAAGGCTCTGTGGATTGCAAATATTAGGATTGATTAAAGGTCAAATACTTTATGGATTTATCAGTGTTGTATACATTTTCTCATGTCACAGAATCACTTACACTACCTACAAAACGAAATAGAAAAGAGCTGCAAATCAGATAATTTTTA
The DNA here is from genome assembly GCA_013397845.1 of Melanocharis versteri. Classification (NCBI taxonomy): domain Eukaryota; kingdom Metazoa; phylum Chordata; class Aves; order Passeriformes; family Melanocharitidae; genus Melanocharis; species Melanocharis versteri. Next base: position 2,318,685 of record VZTG01002166.1, on the reverse strand, counting down.
AGTCTTTAACCCACGTACAGACTTAGTCATTGAGAATAATTAATAGCACAGAAATGTTTTGATTAGTCAAGCAATAAACCAGACAACCTCCCATAACCCACCGTTCAATAATTCTTCTAGCTTCCCCCAGGTTCATAGGTAACAGTCTTTCTCAATTAATGTTTAATATTTACAAACACACAATCTGGCAAAAGATACTTCTTATAGTGTTACTTAAAACCCGTACTTATTTAAACCAACCACCCTTGGCCCAGAGAGGATCTTTAACTTAATACTTTACACATGACCTGTCTCCCTTGTTTTCTGGGAAAACAGAGTTTGAGATGAGTATCTCCATATTGTCTTTGATGCAAAGAATTTTGTAGGATCCAGACAAGCAAATAAATGACTGTCTCCATTTGTATCACACCGGATTTGAACTGACCTTCCTGAAGTCTGTATTGCAAATAGGACAGAGCAGTAAAAGCTGGAAGCACATGAATTTGTGGGAAAGAGCCTTGGCTTTGAAGTTTTCATTTAAGAAGCTGTGCGAGGTGACTCTGCTGGTCGCACCAACATCAGGACTAAACCTTTAGCTCCAACTCTGCAACATACTAATGTACAGGACTTACTTTTGGCAAGTGAAATCAGTTTGATGTCAGTGGCTCCATTCTTCTGCTTCAGAGGCTGATGGAGCTGCCCCACAGAGCTGTTTTTGTTGCCTTTGGAACTCTGCCCCAGATGAGTCCGCACGAGGGCCACATCCAGGGGCATCTCTGTGTCCTTCCAGCACAGCTGCGGCTACTCCCACGTGCAAGTCCTGGCCTGGGATTTGCAATACACTCTTTCTTTTGAGCTTTACTGAAAACAATGGAAGTAGAAACTTGGTAGGAATCCCACCATAGCCTTGCACCTGCATTTTAGGAGATTCTTTGCTCTGTGTATGTCTTTCACATTTGCACAGTCAATAAACAGCTGGGGAGGCTGAGCAAAGAGAAAAGAAGGAGAGGGTTTTCTAAGCCAAAGCTTTTCTTTTGTAGGTTATTTTTTGCTTCTGAAAGGTGCTCATAAAGATCATCTCCTCCCACACTACTGACAGTCACTTTCACCAAAGAAACCCTCCAAAGCATCTGAATTTCCCGAAAGATGGCATAAATTGCAGTGTAAGTTATCACCTAAGGCTCAGAATGGAGAAATAGTCACCAGCTTCAGCAAGAGGTGCCAGAAGAAAGGCACCTGTGGGACAGGTTACTGGTGGCTACATTGTGCTGTGCAACAGCTGAGCAAATCTTGCTCTCAGTTATCCTGAGGCGTGTGAAATCCAGCCCCAAAGGCTTTGCCCCCAGCAGCCCTGAAAGGGCTTTTTGAAGAGGATGCCTGTCTCTTCTCTAGATCAATAGCAGTGAGAAAAGGCAGAATGTGTTGGGGGTATCTACAGACACCTCGGCAAGTGAAGAAGTTTCTGCATTTGAACAACTCCAGCATTTCTCCATTTTTTCTTCATGCAAAGAAGCCACTGGCCTTACTGGTTTCCTGAGAGTATGGACATGCATCTTCCAGTCCATAGCTTTTGATGCTTGCTACAGACACAAAGGTTTAGTTCATAGAAAAAAAGGCAACCAAGCCTAAATTTTGGGCTCTACTAAATGCCAATTTGTTCCTAATTAAGTTCTATTAAATTTCATAGCAACCTCTAACGGGTGGGCATACAAAAACTCAGATCTGTTTCCTCAGCAAGGAAGCTTTAAAGAATAACACCCATTTGGCAATGTAACATTTGATTAAAGCAGGCTCAGATATCCTGACTGTAAAGGTTAAGCACAGACATGTGTGTCACACATGATGCAGTCAGTAAATGATGTAATGTTGATAGACCCGTAACAACGAAAAACATTCCAACACCAGATTTTGGCAGAAAGCTTGATACCATATAAAATACAATTAAATGGCTATAACTCGCATGGCGTGAGAATCAGTGTCCTGTAAAAATAACACAATACTTATTAGAAAGTTTCCAAAATATTTATTTGCATTTCAAAACAACTGCTCTGCTTTTAAAATTGCAATTCCTTAAGCAGGTTTGTAGTGTGCAAGTTGGCTTTCATAGTCTCATTTTGGCAGGGTAAAGCTATAAGCTGCAGGCTGTTTCTAGAACAACATTTCAACTTATCACTGGCATAAAAAAGCCCTGTTTTTGCAGCAAAGGAGGTCTAGCATGACTTTGTTTTTTTCTAAAACTGAAATTTAATTTATATCACAGGAGTCCTGCAACACTGAGAGTTTTCAGGGGAACTGAGTCATAGAGTGGTCCTGATCTTTACTAGTCCATGAGTACCAAGTAAGAAAAAAAAAATAGACTTACAGTTATATATGAAATGTGCAACATGATTTTAACAAAGGCAGATCACCCAGACAGATCTTGTGTCTTCATTTAGAAAGTAAATCAGTCTCCCGGACAAAGAAAAATCTCCCTTGTCTATGCTTCCGTACACATTCAATACCATGCTAGAGAGTAAATTATTAGAAAAACTGGGGGAAAACAAAAACCAAACCAACTGAAACCCCACAACAAACACCAGAGTGAAAGGGAGCAGGCTAACAGTAGTGAGTAACTGAGAAGTGTTATTAGCTCCATCGGAGGCCACTCATGACTACTTATGGAGTTGTTTGCCATCGGGACTGAGCATGTTTGATATTTATAGTCATGTCTTCAGCACAAAAATGTGAAACTGTGCTGACAAAATTTCCTGATGACCATGGTACTGGCAGTACAGAAGTGTCAGAATGACATGTCAAAAGGCCTTGACATCCCCAACTGAGGTCACCCAAAAGAAAGTAAATTGTTTTGTGTCAGATGTGATATTGTATATTAAAGGAGAATTAACAAGAACTTCTGATGTTAGCAGTGCATTCAGCTGCCAGAAATTTGTCCCCTTTGGTTGTTTCTATGGACCCATGTTTCAAACCAACCACATAATGCTTTTGAGCTGCCACTGCGATGTAACCACTCCAAAAGCTAAATGGGATGGACCCAAGGCTCATGCACAAGGTATTTCCTACAGTGAAATGAAAATGCATGAGCACTTTACAAGCTATTGCTGTGGTCTCTTACGTTAAAACATATTGATCTTGTCAACAGTGCTTAAAGAGTGTCAAGGGAGCAGTGGAGAAATAGCTGGTGGGCATGGCCCGGGGGGAAGAGTGTGGCATCCTATGAAATCACCTCTCAGAAGGTGACAATTAAACATCAAGCTCGACATCAAGGAGAGGTAGGGGCTGGTCTGTCTGCTCAAGGCAGGGCAGGACAAAGCTGAAACTCCTTGCACTGAATTGGGTGACCTGGTCAGAAAGCACAATATGTCTATCACAACACCAAGATCCTCAGCTGAAAAATGAAGTCTGTCCCAGTCCTTCTCAGCTGAAAGCTTGCTTCTGTTTATTAGCACACCAAGCTGATTTAAGATTCAGCTGAGCTAAAAAGCCTTGTCGTAATCACCCATGACTGATATCTCATTAGATTCCAGTAACCCAGAGAAAAGGTGGATTTTGGCTATCAGTACACAGAGAGACAGCTTTTAAATTTTGACCTAGCCACTCAAAATTCATTGGGACAGCCCCATAGCAGATATATCCCTTGACAGTATGAGTTTATGCCTGGAAATGACAATATTATTTCTCATACTCTTTCTCTAAGCAACCAGCAGACCCAAACTCAAGTTGGTTGTGTATGAAGCCAAGTTTTAAAATTGCTCCTAATTGCTTTATGTGCACAGCCCAGTTAAATGACAAGGAAGGCATCCTACTTCATCCCATGCCAGCTTTACATATGCTCATAGACATACCTGACGCATGGGTACACGTACACTGGACACACATTTAAAGCTCTGTGATAATGTGAGAAGAAAAACACTGGCAAAGCCATCTGTGAAAGAAAAAAAATTGAGTTCTGTTGGCTCCTTGCTTTCAGATGAAGCCTACAAAACATTCTCGTTCCCAGGCAGCTATGAATGATGATACCGAAATCCATAAAACGGGAATTGTGAGAAATCCACAGCATATGGCCAACAGTAGAAAAGAGATATTAGTTTGCATGGAAAAACAAGGAGTTTTATTGTCCTGCTCATATCATATGAAGCATGCTTAATTCATTTATTTATTTTTTTCTAATAGTCTTATCCTTTTATGTTATTACAGTGCTTCGGAAAATCTCAAGGTCTAGGGGGGAAGTTTAATGTTTGCTGTTCTGGGATCACTTGAAGCCATGCATTCAAAGAGGACAAAATCACTTTTAAGTCTGCCTGTAGGAAATCTATCTTGGCAACCAGACAACTAGAATTAGTTATTAAAGGCATGTCAAATGAATAAAGACACCTCTGTAAGGAAAACCGCAAAAGCATTTACTTTTTCTAATATGAATAGTGGGCTAATACCAAATCAGCTTTCATTTTCCACTCTCCCTTCACCTCCTAGACCAGAGGTCAGATCCAATAAAGACTAACCCAACTGAAAATCATTTTGGTTTGTTGCATCTATTACATAGCAGATGTATATTAAATAGCACTGCCTGGAAATGAAGCAAACTCACATAATCTGATGTGGCAATCTCCTTGTGGAACTGGTTCACTGCAAGGCAAAGAAGTCTGTGGTATTATTAAAAATCAGGAGGCACACCAAAAAGCGGGGGGCTTTCCGCTTCCAGAAAAAAAAAGAAAAAAGAAAAAAAAAAGAAAAAAGAAAAAAAAGAGGTAGAGCATTCTAGTTCTGTAATGGAAGTTATGATACTACAAAAAACATGCTCAGGAACAACTTCTTCCTTACACTGGGAAAATCCCCTAGAATAACTTAGTCAACCACTAAAGACAAAAATAAGCATTTTCATGGTAGTCAGAGCTTGAAGGAGTGGGAACAATTTCTGATTTTACTGAAGGTTTCCTATGTGATACCTTCTAAATTCTGTAACTCAAAAGATGAGACTCTGGGATTTTCATCTTTACTGTGACTGCATCAGAAAGCAGGACCTCTGTGCTGTGTGACTGCTATGTCTATCCCCACAGCTTTACTTGGAAATGTAAATTTATGTACATACCTGCTACTTCAAATCTTCCTTATCAGAACATGGTTAGGTTTGTCCAAGGTCCAAAATCAAGCATAAGCTTCTTCTAGACTTTTTTGTTAATTGCTGTTTAACACCTAATAAGAAAGAAGCCAGAAAATCCACAAGTGGGCAAATGACTGTCCCAGTCTGGTATTTGTTAAAGAAGCAACTACAGATTGTGGTTTTATCTTGATCCACTGAGTCAGGAATATTTATTTGGACTAAAGTATCCATAAAAATCAGCTTTAGCTGTAGCTAGGAAAAAAATAAGGTAAATTGTTTTGACATCAGGTAGCATATACAGTTACTAAATTTGTCAGAACTGTAACATTATCAAAGGCCTTCATTTTAGGAAAAATATACTACTTATACACAAAATAATTTACCTGCTTAATCAGACATCAGGAAAATTAAACAAAAACACGGGAAAAGGAAATCTTGTAAATGGAAAAATACTGGTACCACTTATAGAAGTTGCAGATTAGCTATCAAACACTTGTTTTGAAGACTTTGGTAAAAGAAAAGTTCCAAATCTTATTAAAAATAAGCTCCTTTTGGTTTATGCAATTCAGTAGAACACAGCCCAATGGAGGTCCTGTCATGTGGCCTATAAATCAGACAGAATTTCTCCAAAATGGCTAGGTTCTTCATCACTTCCCAGAGGAGAATTTCTCAACCTTCTTCACTCACTCCTTGCCAAGCTCTAAAGCCAGCTGTCTTACATGCTATCATACCACTTGCACTGTCTCAGGAAGAAAACTGCATTCGTACAACCTACCAAGTAAAACACTGGGAAAAGACATCCCTGACTTCTCATAGCACGTGTTGACTTTTCTTCACGTTACACTCACAGCTTAGCCCTAAGGAATTTCTCTATCACTCAGACTAGATACAGCTAACAGAGTGAATCCAGCTGAAATTCCTGTTCAAATTAACCCTTTGGAGCCAGATGCAAGCACTAGGGAGGGCATTCTCTTCGGCCTCTCTCATACCTACCTGTAAACAAGAAGAAAACATCCTAAAATCCTCCAGTTTGACTTCCATGCTCTCTAAAACAGATAGACCACAGAAAATAAACCCAGCGCCCCGATATTGGAACCATCACATTCTGATTTGTCAATAGGTCTCCAGTGTCAACTTGAGAGGGCCAAGAAATGGAAGAAGCCACCACTTATTTGGTACTTCATTAACTCTGATTTTTGTGGCAATAATCATTGGTCCTGAGGAGACTGATAAGTGCCCAGCATGCGCCTTCATCTCTGCATTTTCTGGTGTTATCACATCACCTTGATGCAAGATCTGAGCTCTGGAGGCCTAACCTCAGCTGTTGTCCACATCCTGGAAAGGCACAAAGCCCCATTTCTGAATCTTAGTGCTTTGATAATATAATATTCACTGTAGAAAGGATTCAGTACTTCCTGCAGCTCCCAGGCTTTCAGCAAGGGCAGGATATATTTGTGTGTGTCCTCTTGGATGTATATGGAGATACAATTCTGTGGTAATCACCACAGCATATCAAAATAGCCTACTGCTCTTTCACAGTCCTCCTTTGACTTGGATTTGAGGGAAAAGACCCCAGTGTCCCAGCAGGAAACTGCATATTTAGACTCAAGATGAGTTCCTTCCTAAAATTCCATAGAGGCTATTTCGTGTCCTGAAACACGAAGATTTAAGCCTTCTCTACCATCGGTTCAAATATGCTTTTATTCATATGAATCTTCCAAATTTTGAAAATCTACCTCATAAAGCTTTTTATCTGTTTTGACACCTTTGTAGCACTCAAATTTCAGATGAACCATGGGTATGTAAATAAATATTATGTCCTTGGTGACTCTCTCAGGGGCTTCATTGTGTATTTACTTGCAAAACACAAAGTTGGCCCTGTATATTTCTGAAACACTTTGTTAAAACAGTGAAGGTCTTTTTGCTTTGAAAGCACACACAAAACCTGCTGCACGCTGGCGGCCCACGGTGCTATTTTGCTCTTTCGACTTCAAAGCAGGCACCTTTCAAAAGGTGAGTTAGTCGGGCTCACAGGAAGAAAAATACTTCTACTAAGGAGAGAGGTACCCCATTTAAGGAAGCCTGAAGGACTTATATTTACTGAGTGGAAAAAAAAATAATCTAGCTTCACTTGTGAAAATTAGTGAGAGTGGTGCTCTGCCCCAGAGCATTGCTCTGTTTACAGAGATCTTTTAATGCAATGGCCACAGTACAAGGCTCACAAGGAGTAGATGCAAAATTATTCTGACTTTAGCATGCTGTGTATCACACACTTATTTTTTCTGTCAAACTTGATTCACAACCAACCAGAGGTATCACATGAGATCAGGGAAGGGAAGAAGGCTCCTAGCATTGCCCCCTTTTCCTTTCCACGAGGCATAGGACAAGGAATGGCACTCTTTCTTTTCAACAGATTACACCAAACTTGCATGTTATTACAGCTCCACCACTGAGCATATGCTTAATTTCCTGTGCATCCGCAGCATACCAGGTCTAGCAGGGCCAAGCAATGCAGCCTGCAGGATTTTCTCACATACCAAGAAAAAAAGGAACCCCGTAAGTTGTCCAACAGATGTCTGCTGTTAAGATATGTTTTTAATCACAGAAGGACAAATCTAATAAACTGAGAATTTTTATCATGCATTTCAAGTTGTTGTCTAGGGTGCCTACAATGGCATTGCTTATCTGTTGGGTTTTTACCTTACAACAGTGATGTAGAAAAGAGACAAAATGAGTGCATCCAGAAGTCACTGCTATTCTCCTCATTAGTATTTAGTTGGTTTAGAAATAGGATAAACTAAAATTCATGTGAAGGAGCATATATATGCCATATTGGATTAATAAAAATAATTTCCTAGATTTCTGCATCCTCTCAACTTTCATAGATATGCCTTTCTCTAAAAAGTTTGAACATTTTTTTATTACAAGCTGACCTGAAGAAAATAAATCCATTCTTGAGTTTTAGACTACTCTGTCTAGCTGGTTTGCCAAAATAAAAGTAACTAATACTAAAAAAAAGAATATGTGCTTGAAGCAACTTTTTTATGGCATTATTGATTGAACATGACACCTTGGAGAAGGAAGTATGTGAAGAACTAAAACTTGGCTTTTAGTCATAAATACAAAACTGTATTCTACATTGTAATTTGCCAGACACATCAATAAGTAAGTACAAAAGTGTGTCATTGGGAAAAGAAATTGCAGCATCATGCATTATCAGAGCAGTACAAGACTATGTAGGGACAAAAGTGTAACATTAGGGAAAGAAATTGTCATATTAAGCATCATCAGAGCAATAAAATGAAGGTATACTCAGGTTTTACTCTGTAATTTGAAAGGACTGTTTTTTAATAAGGTGGTCTTCGTACTTTTAAAACTCAAGAATTATTTCTATTATTCTTAACTCAGCTTTCTTCTCATATTCACTTAAAAAAATGAACATTTTCTAAGCAAAAAATACCTGAGTTTTTCCAAACACAAACATGGTGATATTTCTTGCCACCACCTCTTGCCACTGCCACTGGAAAGGACAAACTATATCTGCCGATCTGTAAACTGGAAAAGAAGCTTGTAAAGGTAGCATGAAGACAGCACGGACACCAATGTGATACCAAAGGATTTTATATGCAGGGTGGTTTTCTCACATTTTTAATCATAAATTAGAACTATGAGAGGGTGGCACTGTCAGCAGATAGATTCTTTCTGTTAAACTTTATTTCTAAATGTTTTAGGCTCTACACAATCCCTAAGCAGAAGACCAAAAGCAAACAGTAGAGGTAAGTGCTACTGACCGCAGAAATCCCACAGTAGCAAAATATCTACAGGTTTTAAAAACTAGTTATAAACAATATTGCATTTGGTTCACACAGAGCATATTTCAGGGACTACGATTCCAGTGCAGTTCAGCACGCATTTAACAAAAAATTAAGTTGTAAAAAGAAATCATTATATGTTCATCCTTTGGAAGTTAGTTCTATATGTTGAATCATGGATTTCTGTAGCCATTGCCCTCTTATGGCCAAAAGGAATTCTATCCCACTGCTGCTTCATTTTCTAAGTGGTAACTCATTGATAAAATATTAAAGGGCCCATGATGGTAGTAGAGCATCATAAGAACTAAATTTTCCAGTGTTTGGGTACTTCTAGTCTGGTAATTTACTACAAATGCTCTACAAAATGACAGGATTTTCCATTGAACAGACTTGATGATGCTACTGGAATTTTCACAAACTTCAAACTTTTCACAGACTACCAAGACACGGTGGAAACCCAAAAAAAAGGCTAAACTGTCTGCTGCATGCTATAGTCTCCCTTATATTTCTGTATTTGTGAGTCTTATTTTTAACTGAATATTTTGCTTCAGCCCTGGACCAACCGAACAGTTCTACCTTGATGCTCAAAAGAAAAAAAACAACAACAACAACAACAAAACAAAAAAAAACAAATAAACAAACAAACCCGTTTATTTTGCATTTCAATTCCCTGGTCATGCACAAACACTGATACTCATTGATGCTGCAGGGGGAGTGGAGGAAAGACAATTGCTTCAATTCAAACCATGTGACAGTCTCTAGCTGCACTGGTGCCTCTTGTTCTGTTCAACAGCCTGATTTCAGAAGACTGACTGAAGAAGTAATGCAATCCATTTGCTGAGTTTCTGAATAACCAGAGCTGACAGCCCTGTGCTGCAATAGCTGTACATAACACTGGCGATGAAGCTTTACTCACAGCATTGTTATCATAGGGGAGGGGGCAGTGAACCTTGTTTTTCAGCAGCTCCATGCCCTTGAATTCATTGTTTTTCTACGTGTTCCTTCCTCAGGAAAGTGTGAGCACCCTGCCAAAACAACAACAGAGCATGAACAGTACAAGGGCAGACCAACACTGCTGGCAGAGCCATGACAGCCACATGTGGTACCCAAGAGCCACCAGAGCTGTTTGAGCGGGTGAACTGGAGGGATGACAGCCATGCTTCAGCACCCAGATCACAGAGCACTGCCTGTTCACCTGCTTGTATTTTTCTTTCCCATGTTCAGGTTCTCACACTAAAACCAAGGGAGCAGATTTAAATTTGAAGAGGAACGTGAAACCGAGTTAAAAGAAGGTAAGGACTTGCACCTTGAGAACACATGCAGGAACACTGCCCATCAGTTGAGCAGACCTGAGTGTGTTTCAAGACCAGCCAGGCACCAAGCCAGGAGTTAGCGTGCATGCACAGGCCACCAGGTGAGAGCAGACCTGACACCAGTGCACAGCAGTGTGAGAGCAGACCAAAGGGACCAGAGGAAGCTTTTGTGTACAGCTCCTCTTGCTAGCCAGGAAAAACCACAAAACACAAGGATTTCTCTCCCTCTCCAGTGGTGACAGAATTTGGGGAATCTCTCTGACTCCTTAATATTGTGTGTTTATTTTCTCCTGCTATAGGACTTTATTTTGAAAAGGATCTATTTCCTGACTTGGCAATGTGCTACTTTACAGCCTACACTCATCCAAAGGAGCTTTTGTTGAAGCAATAGTATTATAAGAGAAATCACAAACATTGCTATGAAATAATAGTCTGGTAAAGAATGGTGAATTAATTGTAATGAGAAATTAGAAGTGTTTTAGAGGATTATATAATAGCGTGTTCTACCTTTGACATTTGCAATCTATCATTTTGTTAGACATTGCAAAATACAGAAATGCACTGTCCAGTCATTTACAATTTAGTTTTCCTGTTCCATTGAACTGCAGTATTTCTACTGTCTCTATACAGTGCTTTAAGATTACGCAAAGTCACGTTTATCTGGAAATACTTTTTGTTATCCAAATAATTTAGATAAACTGCAATAACACCCGCAATCCCTAAATGTTTCCAGAGAACGTGTTGAATACTTCTCACTATTCAAGAAACAAGGTCGCACGTCTGGTTCAATAAGACCCCGGGCTCACGGGCTGCCATCTGCCCACCACAACAGCTCGTCTGGCACATCACCACTTTCTAGTCACACAAACTAATTCAGTGCTTGTTGGCTGCTCTTACCGTCCTTCCCCTCACCCCCCGTGTGACAGTGTGCCTCAGATTTGTGCCTCAAACCGTGCATGTGCCAGCCAGCCCTGCTGTCCGCGCAGCAAAGAGCTCCTTTGTGATCCAAAGGCAGGTCTGCAGGTGGCTCCAGATGGCAGGGTGGAGGTTAGGCACCAGTGACACATCCTACAGATACAGGCACTCCCAGAATTCATGCAAAAACAGCTTTGTTCAATCCCCTAGGCAAAATTATTTTCCCTCAAAAAACCTACTTCCTTTGAAATTGTTTTGATAGGGACGAGGACCTCAACAATGCAGGTAAATACCTGTCGGGAGGACACAAAGGAGGTGGAGCCAGGGTGTTTCCAGTGGTGCCCAGCTAGGGACAGGAGGCCACAGGCACAAACTGAAACACAGAAGGTTCCCTCTGAACAACAGGAAACACATCTGTTCTGTGAGGGTGACCCAGCACTGGCACAGGTTGCCAAGAGAGCTTGTGGAGTCTCCCTTACTGGAGATACTCAGAAGCCTTCTGGACATGGTCCTGGGCAACTGGCGCTGCTTGAGGAGGGAAGCTGGGCCAGATGACCTCCACAGGTCCCTTCTAGCCTCAACCCTCCTGTGAATCTGCAATGAGAACTTGAAGGAAATTTTTAAAGTCCATTCTTAAATCCACCCAAGACACATACAAACTTTACAAAGAATTTGTGTACAATCTTGATGCCTGTCTGCCCAGTGATTGCCTACCTAAACCAGGAGTGGGACAAAGTGACTTACTACACCCCCAAATAAGTTCTTCTTTTACAAGAGCACATAAGAAAAGGTAGAAACAACTTCCTATTTAGGCTCTTGAGGCTTAGTTCAAGTGCTCAGTTCATGAATGATGTTGCAGGCAGACATAAATTATCTCTCTCTGCTCTCAAGTGAGTGGAGAGACACAGAGGTTATACACACTGAGGCTTTGCTTTCATCGTGGAGCAAAGGTTTGTGTTTTACCATGGACCGTACACTTCAGCTCAGTGACATTTTGCTGCTAGAAAAATCACAAGGAAGAGGCACCATAGGGGGCTTACCTAGCTGGCAATAAAAATTACGATTAAGTTGTCTCCATCAAGATTCAGTGCAGATAGCCAAGACACAGTGGCCAATAATTGTTTGTGGGATGTTTTTTAAGTAGTGCAGAGCAAATTTACATCCTGTTGTAGGATGACTAGGTAACAGGACAGTAAAGCTGCTGTGGAAATAAGCTGAGAATTAACCTTTTGCCAAGTCCCATCCATGACGGCCTTATAAATTAGTATCATCACCTTTGAGACTTTGCTGGCCTTTGTGACTTTCTGAGCAAGGGAGATCACACACCCACCTCTTCTCCCGTGTCATGTACTATGTGAGAAACAAGTCTGGGATTACTGCTGCTCACTGGCTCCCCATCAGTGATTCTCATGTAGGAAGACCCAGGTATGCCCTGGTTACTTCCACTTTCTGCAAGAATTCTCACCTTAGCTAGACATACTAATGAAATCATTGTTTTCAAAACTGCTACTTTGAACAACTTAGAATTTCCAGAGTTTTAAAAACAGATCACATACTACGACTCTAAATCCTACTGTAACTCAGGCTACGGGAACCTCATTACCTCCAGAGTTACTACTAATTGACAATAGTGTAAGAAGAAATACTAGTTTCTAGCTATAATTTGAAAATGTGTCTCTTGTTGGGAAACATCAGAGAGCTGATATCAAAGATAGAATTTTTTTTTAAACCAAATTAGTCCCATGAAAATATTTGCACATATTTGTCCCACTAACACTTTGATGGAGCAATTCAGACATTTGAACAGTAATGTTTTTTGACCTTTTAATCAATTCCATTTTGGAACTACTCCATCTGAGAACCACAAACGGTGTTTACAGGACTCATTCGCTGGAGTCGATGGAAACTTTCTGTCAAATTACCATCTGCAGAGAGAGACAAAACACATAATGACAGGATAAGTTTGTGGAGAATCTGAACGGATTGAAAAAATAAACCTGGACCTGAAAGCAGATGCATTAGAACAAAGGGACCCAAGAAAAATGTAAGGCAGCAATTAGGGCTAGAAAATTAAAAATACTGAGGAATTTAATCAAACAGGACAGTCTAATCAATGAAAAGCGTGCCACTTGCTCTCTGAGTAATTGCATCCCTCCACTTTTTTGGTTGGTTGTTTTTTCGGGGTTTTTTTATGGTAGTAGTAACAGCCCATATTTAAGATAATTGCTTTCCTATAAAACTCAGAAATCTAGCACTACCGTAATTTTCATATTTGTCACATGGGACTTCATTCTCATTCCCCTGAAGTCAACAGCAGCTGACAGTCATTTCAGTGGAAGCAGGGAAAAGTGGACTTCCAGCACAAAGAGCTCCATGTTCTTTTGTTTTACTGCCTTTCCCGGGAAGAAAGAATTGTCTGATGACACAGACACCTGAGCAGTTCTCCCCAGCAATGTGTACTCAGACACTCAGCACACACATCTCCTGTGCATCACACCCCTTCTCAGGTGCTGGGACTGTCACTTGCCCAAAAAAAGTGGTGAGGAGAAAAAAGCTAAGTATAAATCTTAGAGACAAGTTGGACAGAAACATTTAAATCCACTCATTAAACAACCACATCAGTGGCCACGATTTGCCAGTTCTTTATCTCTAAAGCATTTATCCCTTTAATGGATAATAAAATTAATAAAATGGATTAAATCCCTTAGAAATGCTCCTGATCTCAACATCTGAACCAGCATTTAAAGGTGTGATTTTTAATTGTTATTTAGTATAATCTAACCAAAACTTAAATGCAAAAATGATAATTTTATTTTTGTTAATATTGGTAATTCCCATCACTATAACTGTTAGGGGAGGACACCTTTATGTTTGGTAAATACATCTTACACACTTACTTGTTTTCTCATGTGCTAATAAATCATGCTGGTTCAAGCACTTCTACAGTGACACAACCACCCAAGGAGGAGCCAGGCCAGTACAGGAGCAGCATTTTGTGCAGCCTTTAGGATTTCAGGTCGAGTAGTTAGAAAGATTAGTGATTGTTATAAACCCCAGCATACACACATTCCTGGGTACACCGGGCCAGCCTTACAGTGCGACAACATCCAAATTTCCATGCCTATGATCAAACACTCCAACAGACTATCAAGTGGTAATAACAGGGATACTGTTTGGACTTCCCATATTTTCCTGGCTAGCAGACTAATGCCATTTTCCTGATGGAAGATTATAGAGATTTAATTAAAGCTACCATGTTTTAATAATGGACTTATTTAATAGAAAACTGCTTTTGAAAAGGACAGTCAGTCTAAATGCCAGTCTGTGTCTGGGACCTTCATAAAGTTCTTTTGTAGTTAATACTTGTAGCCAAAACAACAATCAGGCCTTTGTTAATAATGTCCTTGCAATAGAAGAATAGAAGTGAAACTGTAGAAGTTAACTCTTTCATTCTATATCCTATTATTGATTCCAAATTCAAAGTTTTTCAGCTATAGTAAAATAATAACCTTCAGTGGACTGTATACCTCCACAGAAAGCAGTCAGGATCTGACCATCTAAGCCAAGATTTGAGTAATCAGTCCCAAATTTTTTGCAGGACTAACCAAAATAGGCTAGAGAGAGAAAATTACTACTGGCTATCCTAATTTTAAGAAACACCTGTCTTAACAACAGTATTCTATCCTATAATCAGTATACTGATAGGTAATTAGAAATCAGTTTGTGTAAGACTCTAATTCTTGAATAATAAGACAGTGTCATTGGGATACAAATATGCTGCAAGTTAGGATGATTCAAAAATTTACATCTACAACTACCTGGACACTGACATACATACAAAAGACTCCAACACCTAGAAACTCCTATCTCCTACAGACTTTATAAAGCCTGCTTGCCCTAGAACAAAGAACATTGTGCAATACCACTAAGTGGAATCTAAAAACAGTTTCAATCTCTTCTTCTTATCAACCATCAGTTGTTTTACTCCAGTTAATCTTAATTTTTTTCTCTTTATCTTCTCTTTTCTTTGGTCTCCCTTTGTCTTTCATTTTCCCACCAAAAATGGAGAAGACTAATTTTAATTTAAACTTATTTTTTAATAGAAAATTGCTTCTCTCTGCTGTTCATTTTGTTCCATTGAACCATTCACATCCTGATAGTCTGACAATATAGTTATTCCCATACACTTCCCTCATCTGGGATTGTGTTTCCAATAAGTCTCCCAAAAGCACTGTAATATTTACTAGCACACATTTTGGCACACGTGAAACGTGTGATTGTATTTATATTCAAGCCTTTTGCACATACACGTCTATGCAGACCTTGAAAAATATTGCAAGTGCTTTTCCCAGGCTTTTTAACAATTTGACCCTTTCGGTGTTGCCTGCTTTAAATCCCAGTATGACTCTGTTTTCATCCATATCATTATAAAAACTGCACAGATACTTTAAAATAACCAGATTAAAAACCCACCAACCAAAATATTCCTCTAGTTAGTTGGAAGAAAAGCCTTGAGATACAGGTAGATTGATAGATAGATAGATAGATATACAGACAGATTCTGAATCACATCTTAGCTAACTTTTTTTACCATCCCTATTAGCAGTATGACAATTTACCTTGAAAAGAAGCAAGGTGATTTAGTCTCTGGGGTATTAATAGATATCAATAATATTAACAAATTTTTTAGATAGACTTTTTTTTTTAAATCGGTCTCAAATACAGTCATATTATATGTAGGATTTATGTGAGGAATGCACTAGGAGCAAAATGTGATAATAAAATTATGTCAATTGTTTAAAATAAAAGAGCAATTTTAAGTTAAACTGAAATTCCAGTCCAATGACTGTTCAGTCACTCTCCCTTAGATTTCAGAACAGCAGCTCTTCACAGATAGGCAGTATACAGGCTTTAATATCTAGAAACACACAGAAGAATTGTACACAAAATAAATAAAAGTCTATCTCAGTGGGTGCTACAATCTAAAGTTTAAAAAGTACATATTTCACAGCATCTTTTAAAGCTTCCCCAATCCAAAGAGAATGTAGAGATTTGATTCCAAGACATGATAAAAGAAAGACGGCTTTAATGAATAAGCTTAAAATCAAGTTCTTAAGTCATCTGACTGGTTACTGCATCCTTTGTAGGACTCTGGATGAGCAGACACCCAGAGTGGGTCATTTGGTTATGAAAGTCTTTTAAAAATGTGGTCAAAACATAAAATAAAAAAACTGACACATCCTTTTAAAAAACAGGGCTGCCTATATATAGGCAGTGCTGCCAAGTTACATAACAGATACACACAGAGCAGCAGAATAAACCCATTTGGAAAGCACAGCAAAATGGTACTAAATTGTGCAAAGCAATTAGAACTGAACCTTTGCATTCTTTTCAGATTACTGAACCATGCATGGCTATTCAATTTTTTTCAATTACAACATTATGCAGAGCTATATATTCCGAAGTGCTTCTCTAGGAACTAATATATAGTTCAACCAGGGTGGTATCCACAGTGTCACCACCAAGGGCAAATGGATAAAGTTACCAGAGGGAATTATTCTTTTGTGGCAGGTTGATTTAGTCTTTTTAAATGACAGCAGCTGAACAACCAACTCTTATTTGTTTCTGTTACTAATAGGGTGGTGTTAGGCAGGTCAGCCTTGCAATGAAGATTTTCTGTGAGAAGAAACTGCCAGTCTTGATAACAAAATTGCAACATTGATAATAGTAAATAGAGACGCCAAGCAGTCCCTGAAGGTGTTTGAATCCATCGTTGAAAGTAATCTATCTGCTGTGTTTAGAGGCATTACTTTAGTCTGCAAAACCAATATTTACTTTCCTTACAGTTAATCAATTCTAATAATACTTTTAAATAGAGACTGAGGTTTGAGAACAGAAACAGGGACTTCAAAAACCAAGGGATTTGTAGTAAGTGCATGTAGCACTAAAAATGAGCTCTAATAGCTAGAGATTTGAGAGAACTAACTTGCCTCTATTTACATATTTGAAAAACAACCATAATATTGCATACAGAGCATGCAATGCAATGCCCTGCCCCTGGGACAGCAAATATCAACTGGCAAAAATAAAACTAAATTAAACTCTCAGTAGGGTAATCACAAACAGATCATCAAGGCAGTGGTTGCCAGTTCATCAGCAGCTTGGGGTGAACCTTAGATCTAATTGAACTTACTGTAACCTGGAAATTCCCAATCCCGAAGGCCAAGGTTGCTCCGCAGGGGCGCCAAGGCCGGCTGTGCTGCACGCCCTGTGCGGAGGGAGGGAGGGAGGGAAGGAGGGAGGCAGGGAGGAAATCCAGCTGCTCCGCTGTGGTCCGACATGCCTCATCCCTTCCCGCATGGATTGGGCTGCGGCTCCCACCCAACGGGCACCGGAGCGGGTGTCGGGCAACGTTTCTGTGCGGGAGCACTGTGGGGCCAGCAGAAGTTCTTCAGGTGAAACCAAGCTGATGGAAAAGCCTACAAGCCCTGCTCAGCTCTCAGGAGCAGTCCTCTGAGCAAGGCTGGACATCAGAAAATCTCACGCCATGCTAGCAAGTTAAGCCAAATTACTCCATTTCCTTGGCCAGTAGAACCAAAATTTGTCACCGTGACACCACAGTTCGGCTACTTGGCCTAGACACCCACCATCGAAGGTAGTCCTCAGACCACTTCTTACCTTGCAGGGAACATTCCTGTTACCTGAAAGATCAAAGGCTGCAATAGGGCAAGTCTGCTGTGTTTCCAGGAAGGATACCCTCTTGATATGGTTGGCATAGTTTTGGTCTAGTAAAAGATGCGTTTTCCCCCATATGCAATTAAAAATTTTGTCATTGTCAACCTTTTACCCATATATGCCAAGAAACCCTTGTGTTTGTTTACATTTCAGTTGGTGTTACCTCCAGCCTTTCCTGAAAGCCCACTCTGCTGATCCCATCTCCACGCTGTCTACACCTGAACTGAAAATATCCCTCTAAATCTGCACTGCAAATAAACAGAGCTCCATTAAACACAGAGTGGTATTTCTCAACTTGTATTCTGCTTTGTTTAGATGTTTTGTGCCTACTTCAGACTCAGAGGAGGCTCCTGCATCACGTTTTATACAGCTACACTGTTTGGCTGAATAGCAGCCCTTGGCTCTGTACTCAGTCCTTGCCCTGGTTATACCCCCAGCCAACAGTTAGCAAACCGTTTCCAGATTAATTTATCTCCTTGCCTAGTGTTCAGTGCTCCCCTGAGGAACTCCCCTTGTTTAGTGCTACTTTTATCACTCCCCTTCCTGCCTGCTGTGCACTTTCCACGGACATTTTCAAATTCTCTCCGGGTAATGGTAGCTTCTCCAGTTCCTACCCTTCCTTCCAAATGTCAGGTATCACTGGCACTCAAGATTGCAAAAAAAAAACAATTGACAAGCTTTGGGCTTCACCTGCCCTGGGATTTTCTGCCTTTTCATTGTAAGAATTTAGATTCACCAAAACATCCCCACAGGCATCCTGGTTTTTCTCCAGAAATTTCCTTCTGAGGTCTGCCCAGCAAACTCTGAATATGCTTCCCTAGGACCTCTTTCAGACTCCTATTTCTCTCTCAGCTTTTTCTCCTCGACATCAGTGTGGATGCCACCTGCAATTGCCCAGGGCAAAGGAGATATTGTTAGAGGGTCTGCTTCATCCCAGAGAGCAGTTTCTCACTGATTGCAAACCGAGTTTGCCCATCACACAATGGACTGTAGCAAAGGCCACCATTCCCTGTAACCACCAAATGTTCTCACCACCACAGGGACTAACAGGGTGAGGTCCTTTCCCTTTCCTGCCTTTCGAGGATAAATGTTCCCTGCTCTCATAAGACATCCCTGTGTTATGTATGTCATTCCATCCAGGGTTAGTTGGAACCTGGGGAGAAGAACTGATGCAGACATTTAGTTAGGAGTGATGCATTCCACACACATATTTCTGAACTGTGTGCACAGAATCTATTCTGTTCTACCATCTTCTTTTCTTTATTTTTATTATTTTAGGTGTTTTTAAAATAAAGCCTCTATTTGGGGCTTGAAAATGCATGACATTTCATTGAATCCCTTGAGAATCCTAGGTCCTGCCCAGGACTTGAAGGATTACCTCAGGCTGGAGAGTGCTGGATTATATTGGGTTAAAGAAAGATATTGTGAAAAGCAGTTGTGCCTAAATGGCTGGATAAAGAGAACTATAAGAAACCAGTAGTATTCACATCCATTTTAAGAGCCTGGCCTTGCTGGACAGACTTCATTCAGAGGGGTTTGAGAGGCATGGTGGACAGAGCTCAGCCCTAACAGATGGCACAAGCAGCAGAGGCTGGACAGGCGTGGCCCAACATGGGGATCCACAATTCCCTGTCTGCTGAGCTGTAAAGCAGGAGTGGCATCATTTCTATTTAGTGGTTGTAAATAAACTGGCTGAAGTGAAAGAAAACCAAAGCCAAAGGTGAAAGGGTGGGGTGACAATAAGATATAAATAGTAAGAAAATTGAATACTGGAGATTTTACTGCTTGTCAATAGGTATAACAAACCCAAATATGTGACAGACTAGAGCATACTCGATGCTTAATTGTAAATCCATGTACTTTCCAAAGGCTAGGGAAAGCCCCTGTAGATGTATAGCACTATTGCAGTTTTTCCTTTTAAAGGAATTAAATTGCACCTTGAATAAATGTTAACCCCGGAAAACTAAATTTATACAGAGAAAAGGGTGTCAATCTGGGGGCTGAATTTACTGCAGTCTCCTAAAGAGAAGATCTCTGAGACCAGCCCCAAATTTTATTTAAGTATTTCTGTCATGTTAAAGTACTTTACAAGGTGTTACCATATCCAACTGAAGTTCACATACAAATGATGTTATTTGCAGCAACACTTAAAGGAAAAAAACCCAAGAAATTGTTTAAGAGGCATTTTATGAGAGCCTCTGTATCAGAAATGCAGATGACAATACACTGTAATTACTGCATACTTTTCTGAAATTCTCAAGTGTCAGTAAAACACTGAACAAGGTGCGACAGCATGGAGAAGGTATCGCAAGACAAGCTCAGGAGTAAGTTTACACTGCATTAATCATCATCTTCCCTTAAGGAACAGAGCTTTCCTCCTCAGAACTTTGCACAGAATGACATTGTTGCCTGCAAATGTGACTTTTTGGAGTGGCTACAGGTAGGAGAGGTTAATGTGCAGACACCTAAATGCTGCTCTTACCATCTCTGATCATGAGATCATCTGATAATACTGGATTATCAATTCTTTTTTTTAATTTTTCAAATGAGTCTAGCACACAATTTTATTTTTTTTTTAGTTGACAACATGGCATTTATCCATTGTAATGTGGTCTTTTTAAGGTCTGCAATATGAACATTCATTCTCAGTAAGAGTTGTCACAGCAAGGACTCTTTCAGCATCACCCCAGTAAAGTGCTCAAATATTACTCAGAGAAAGGTGCAGCAGGCCTTCAAAGCACAGCTGCCTGGCCTTCCAAGAATTCCCTGTCTGCCAAGGAAAAGGATCACTGATGCTTCCCAAGAAGGAAGCCTTCCTCCCACTGCAGTTCCAGGAGTGTGAGAGGGAAGGAATGAGAAGGGGGGCAGGAGAAGCACTCAGGATCCATAGGATAGAATGAACTTCAGGCTCCAAAAATCCCTTGATACCAGCCTCTCAATTCATATCTGTAACTTCCATCAGCAAAAAGTTTGAAATACTTGCACTAAGCTCTTTTGCACATTTGGGTATTAAATTAATTGACAAAAATATCCAAATTGCACCAGATGCTTCCTCAGTGTGCAGTGGGTGTTTCTGAAAGAGGATATCAACTTGCTGTACCTTCATTTAAAGAATTTTTTTTAATTAACACTGTATTTCAACAATGATGAATATCTTTTATGGCTGGTCTACATTAAATAGACTTCAGAAATTATATTCCTACATTAACTGTGCAAAAGAAAATACGCATTTCTACCTTCTCTGCTTCACTAAAAATCAAAACCAAATTGTTTAAATGCCTTAATAAGTGCAAGAAGGCATTTAATTCTAAGCAATTCAAAATCTATACAGCAAAAAGCCTTGCAAATCATCACATAAGATACTTCAGACCAACATTTACCTGACTGCTAGCAAACTGTATATTGTTTATAGAAATAATCCTTTGCCACAGAAAACTAGCTCACAGCTAAAAGCCAGCCGAAGGGGGTTGTCTTAATTTGTCTGGTTACTTCTTCTTTTAGTATTGCCTTTCTTTTTATTAATAAATCAATTGGCAATTCCTACTTCTGTAATTTATAAGGCTTGTAGTCTAGTAGTCTTAAATAGCTATCCAGGGGTTTAAATAAAAGGAAAATGATCTCTGTGCCACTGAAACAACACAAATTTGTGGTCTGTGATACCACTTTATTGACTGGAAACTCTCCCAAAGCTAGAACATTAATTACATTTCATTTTGCTAACTAGAGTTAATAGCCAAGATTAAAATAATCAAAATTAATTATCCAAATAATCAGCTAGATTTAAAATCATTTAGGAGAACAAATTCCAAGTTGTTTGCTCCTAAGTTAAACATTAGTCTGTGATGTCACACAGGCAAAAAAACCCCAATCATGAAACATTTCACTGTTCTGATTTTTTTCTCCTACCACAACACATTGGCTTCCCTGGAAACTGCAGCACTGAGTGTGATGTTATGTTCCTGAGAGTGAGGAAGTGTTCTGATTGACTGATGATCATTTTAATGTGGCATTTTAATCTAGCTAAACCACAGGGCTCAGGCAGAGCAGATGTGTGGTGTGTGCCTGAACTGACAGCCCTATCTCCTTTCAGCAAAAGCATAGACACTTTTATTCCACTCCCAGAGTCTTCAGATACAGGATTTTAGGACACATCAACCCAGGTTGCAGCTAGGACATGACTGCACTCCGAGAAGCAATTAGATACAGTTTTCCTCATCTGGGCTTTGAAAAATCCCAATGCAGGCATTTTGTTATAAACAAACATCTGGCCATGTCTCAGTAACAAAGAAAGATAAAGTGTTTTTGACAGAACTTTGCCCTCTGGTCAAACTTTGCTTTTCACCGGTGTCTTTCATTTATTCCTTTTTGAAGACTATTTGCACAGGCCTCTAACAGGATGTCAATAAGCAGATTCACTGATATGGAGAAAAGTGATTCAATATTCTGAATGTAGTTTTTAGAGCAAAGAAGGAAAATTGAGAGTCTGTAATAAACAAAAAAAACCAATCAAGTACACTAGATCAAAGCTAATATGACATAGTGACAAGGGTTTTCTGACTGCTTTCAGTGAGATCTAAACACAGATATTTTTTCTTATGCAGGACAAAGAAAAGCCACAAACATTAGCACAGTGCAGCTAAAGTGCTATCCCTCTACTCTCTCAGCCACAAGCATCAGGGGTTTCTTTCCTTGTTAATCACAGCAAAACAAGTTGGCACTTCAAAGTTCAGAAATAAATTCCATCTTTTCACATTGAACTTTACATTCACCTTTTTGTCAGCTGGACAGGTATCGCCAGTCTCTGGTGAAGCTGAGGGAGGACACACAAGGCAGCTATGGCCAGGGATGCTGCCCTGCCCAGGAGAATATTCTTCCACATGTTAGTCCTCACCTCTGCTGCCTGAACCAAGAAATGTAAGGTAATCAGAAGCCTCTGATTTGCTAAAGACTATTCACTGACATGACAATGCAGTAAGTGCTGACATTTTACCGACACTCCTTCTTTATTATGTGGGCCAGATAGAAACCACATCAGTAGGGTACCCTTGAAAAGAAAAGGTGCCACCAAGCATATACCAGTTTGTTTAACAGTGTAAAACAGCAGACGCCAAGAGCTGAATCCATTGGATATTAATTAAAGTAAGCTGTCCTTAAACAGCCCTCAAAAATCATCTTACAATCCCAGTTCTTTCAGACATTAAGAGGAACTGAGGGAATTCATCAATTTGCACCTTCCAGAGAACACCACCAATTATTTCACGGAAGAAACACCAAACTAGGAGTTTTATTTTAAGTGAAATTACTGGAGGTTGCAAAGGAATAGGAGGGGTTCTTGGGATACAGAATGTTTTGGGAGGCAGTACTGATAGTGCGCTGTGCTCTCCTTAAGACTTCCTGTATGCAGAGGAGGAGGAGGAGAAACCCATTTGATGCTAATTTATTCTTTTCCTTTCAGAGCCTTCATCACATACCAGCAACTATCCTCATAGCTCTTGGAAGTGTTTGGATGGAGGAAAAGAAAAGAGAGAGAGAGAAGTGAGGTTGAAGGCACAGAAATTCTGGAGCAACCTGTAGACAGAGCGTAGCTGGAAAAAAAATCGGATTGTGTTTCATTCAGTCTACGAACTTAAAAAAAAAATAAGAAGGAAAAAAAAGAGCGACTATTAAGAGCATAAATTTCTCTGGTGAATATGCCTCCTTGGCTGCTTTCTTAACATCTATCTATAAATGCAGCCCAAAAAAGTAGAGTTTTTAATGCAAGTCCATACACTTCATGTCCCATGTGTTTGAGATATACCTCCATATTTTGTTTTCTCTTCAAGAAACGAAGCAAACGCTCTGCAGCAGCAGATAGCCTAATGATAGTAATCAATCTGTGATAGGTAATTCTGGGAAGGTAAATAGATTCCTCTCAAAACAGCAAATTATTTTCTTTTCCTACCTTTCTCCCAAGAGAAGGGATAACAAAATTCTTGCATTGGCATGTTGGATAGATTTCTCTCCTGGGTTCCCTAAACAATACTTAATAAGAGGTTATCCACGTGTACTGCAAATACAATTGTTTTTATGACTAAGCTGCTACCAGAAAATAAATTATAAGCAAGTTTCTTACATTTATTCCTGACATTTTTCTTTAGAAAAATCGAATTTCACTAACAATGAAAACTGATATTTTAACAAGAGGTGATTCAGCCTTTTGGAGCTCAGTGAACATCCAACTATCTATATTATTACACTGCTCTGCAGGCTGACAGCTCATATTTGAGCTCCAAGTGACTGAAAATAAAACAACCTCCACAAGCTCCCCTGCGTAAACAGGAAAAAAGAAAAAAAATCCACCTATCTACATAGACTGAGGTCCAGTATTTCCCCATAGAGTAACATCCAGTTAGGGTTTGGGGGTTCAGCTAATTCTACACAGATGTCCACTCACACAGCTAATTAACATTAAAGCTCATATAGTAGCAAAGCAATTCAATTCCATGACTTGGAGCTATTATTCTCACTGAGCTAGACTTGGAGACCATGGATGTTAATTCCACTGCAGGGATGGCTGCCCTCTGCCCAGTTGTGACATTTGTCTTTGGTATCTAGCACAGCACAGAATATAGAGAGCTGACCAGGCTCAAACAAGCGAGCGCATGGGGAAGAAAAGCAGCTCAGCTCCAGCAACACGGATCCCTGCATTTGCTACATCCATCCTTGTGCTCTGGCAGAGACCTGGCTGGGCACTGCGGCGTGGGAGAGCTGGCTGCAGCACATCGGGTAGCACATTTCCAGCCAGTGGTGGTAGATCCAGATTACTGCAGTGTGCAACATCCTGTATCGCCTTACAGCCCTCTGACGCTGCCCTGATGGGCACCAGCTGAGAGCCTCAAACTTGCCTCTGGGAGCCCTTTCATGTCTGTAGGTATGGAGGCAGGAACACGCCTTCCGTCACCACATCCAGCACAGCTGACCGCGAGTGTTATTTCCTGTCTGGAAACACAGAGGCTATCGCATTATTTAGCTAAAGCTGTAAAGCTCAGAAATCGCAGCCAGACATCAATATGCCCTGCAGAGGGTCTCAGGTGTGCAGTAACCCACCTCCACCATTCCTGAAGCACATAAATGCATTAATCCATGGAGCTGATCCACTCCTGAAATATCAATATAGCAGTGCATCTGCTCTCATAAACTGATGCAAACTGAAGTAAAATGCAGCTATTTCAGAATGCTGTCTCAAAGAGAGGAATGCATTTTCAAAAGGAAAACATACTCTTTCCAACAGTATTTTGCCCACATAAACAGACTTGTAGCCTCAAAATTCTCCCTTTAGCTTCCTTGCTCTGTTTAGCTTTTCAGCATCTGATCATAGATCAAGTATCGATAAACCTCAGAGCATTCCCTTGAATTATTTGCTCATATTTTCTTGGTTTATGATCACCTTTCCTAGCAGGCACCATAAATTAACCTGGTTTTCTACTAAATAGCCCATCAAACTGCAATATGCCCAACAGGGATTGCCAGACCTCCAGCTACCTCAGCTTGTCTGAGTATCTTGTCTGAATGGGTTTCTTTTGCCCTAAACAGAAAGCTCTGTTGAAAGCATTATGGGATGAAAAGCCTTCACACACTCTACTTTTGTCACACTTCTGCTCGGACAGAAAAAACACCACCAGGTGAATGGGGGTGAACGGTCACTATGTCTTGTTCTTCCAAGGGCTCCTTTTCCTGCCAGGGGAGGCTTCTTAAAACATTCTCACTGTATCAGACTTGCTATCTGCCTTGACAAACTAGCCTTTAAACTAATTTGTCAATCCATCTACATCAGCAACATTTATTTCTTTAATTGGAAGAATTAGCCCTTTGTAGCAAGTTGAAGGCTGTGAAGCCAAAATATACTGTACATTCTCCCAAGTGACCCAGAGACCCTTGGATGAACTCTTGGGGTGACACTAAAATGAATAGTTATATAGAAAAAATAGCATTTTAATGTTTATTTAACGTAGCTACCTTTCCAAAAAAAGGAACTTTCAACATTTTTTAACATCTGGTTGCCTTATTTTTTAGTTTGTTTCTCCAGTGGTATGAGCAAAACGTCTTCAATTTAGAGAAGACAAGTCTGTATTCTTAGCCACATGGACGCTCTCAGGTTACAGGCAGTGTGGAGGAGGAGAGGATACATCAATTCCTTTTAAAATTATTTTAGGACTGACATTAAATTGTAGAGGGCCAAGTCCTACTGTCCATTATGCAACTGAGATCAGTGAAGCTTGTCTGGAGCTAGAGTTGTGTGCACAATACCAGTCACACCAGGTGCTGCTGCATTTTAAGCGCAGAAATATTATATGAGGTAGAGAAAGCTGAATTACAACAGCTTGGTAGAAGAATTAATTTAAGTGTCTGAGATTTTTTAATGGATGCTATCACAATTAAGAAGAAGATGTGTTACCACAAACCTCCCAAGCACACAGGCACATGAACATACGTACTCCTTTATACAAATGCTCCTATATTTACAGATAAAATTGTAACACCAGATATGTTGGCATATATTATGTGTTATACATGCAAGTTATACACCATGTATTTGAGAGTCTTAAACGTCTCTATTATCACTAGACCCTTAGAACATCCCTGGGATTTTTCCCCATATTTCCTTGGTTTATGATCCTCTTTGCTAACAGGTACCAGAAATTAACCTGCTTTTCTAATAAAGAGCTCATCAGTCCTATCTATAAGAATAAATATCTCTCCAATCCTAGACAGTGTTCTCCCACCTGCTCACACAGTACTGTAGTCATGCTCCTAAAAACAGCCTAAAAGCTCATTTTAACTTAGGTGACTACAAGGAACTCTAAAACTTTCAAGATCACCCATTTCTAGCACACAGAAATCTTCCATGGAGGGCCTTCCTCCTCTTAAATACAGACCTTTGGGCTATCATACCCTTATCCAACAGTCCCCTCTGGTTTGCAAGAAGGTCCTACCAGAACAAAACATCAAAATAATCTTTTTAGCAATAACTTTATAATTATTTACAAACAACTGGGAAAAAAAAGTCAATTGTATAGCACTGGACTAGCAATCAGCCAGACTGATTTCCTGATTAAAAAACCCTTTTCTACCCTTGTGATGATGATAATCTTTTTATAGATACTTCTTACAAAATATTTTTAATCCTTGCAATATAGAGTGCTTTTATCTCCTACTAATTATCTCAATCTATTTTATTAAGTGAGCAGCTTGTCATCACATTTAATTTTGGCCACAATATGTGAAATTAGTTTTAAATAAAATCTTCACTGACAGCAATTACTTTCCAATCTCTAGCTAATTGAATGTCCTAAGAAGATTTTAGTTTTGTTCAGAATCAGCACCAGATTAGCCTGCCTACAGTTACACAGATAATTATGCTTATCCTCCTAAAACACAGCCTCCCACAGGATTTTATTTTTTATTCCTTAGAATTTTTCTGATGTTTCATAACTAACATTTACACCAGTAAAAAAATTAAAATGGAAGAGCAGCTCCATCTCTCTGAGAACCCCAAGACAGATTTGTTGTTGTTCTGTGTAAAATTTCACAGAATTTCTCCAGGAGCCCGTTCTTGCCAGGTAGCAGGATATTTTATAGTCACCAATAAAAGAGGTGTAGAACCACCTGCTTTCTTGCTCAGTTCTAATAGCTCAGCTATCATTTTTTAGAAAAAAAAATAAAATTCACAAAATAAATTCTATATAAGGCCTAAACATCTCATATTACTATTGAGTTAAAAATCAGATAATTAATTTTTATTCTGTGCTGTGAAAAAGAATAATCTCTGGTGTAATTACTTAGAGTACGTAGAGATAGCCTTCATTGCAATTCAGCACACAATGCAATAAATGAACTTATGTCTGGTTAAATTGCAAGGCAAGGCAGGGGTAATTAATAAACACTAAAAGCTGTTTATTGTACATACAGCCCATTGCCGCTGATGTTATATACTCATAGTGGAAAGCATTCAATAACTTTTTTAAAAAGAAGAAAAAAAATCAATATAATTCAGATTTGAAAGAGTTTTGCACTATCAGTCCTAGCTCCCCTACATTCAGGTTTTCAAAATGCGGCACAATTTCCTGAAATAACGATATGCACACATAAAAATGGAATCCACTCCCCTATGCATGGAACAACTTGTGGGCCCCTGAAATTCATGCAGGCAGGCAATGTGAACCTATTCCACATTATGTTCCTGCATTAGGGAATCATAGAACCATTCAGGCTGGAAAAGACCTCTGAGATCATCAAGACTCCACATTAACCCAGCAATGCCAAGTTCAACACCAAGTGCCCACTCTGGATACCCCCAAAGCTACTAAGAACCAGTGAGAATTGCTGCTTAACTGATACAAACAATCAGAACTAAATAGAATAATCATTCCTAAGTTGCATTTGCAAAGTGTCTGCTCTTCATAGGGAGACGAGGAGTGTTCTCAAGGAGGAAGACTCACTGAGCCAGGAGGGAAACTCTCCCTGTCTCTGGCTTGAGTGGGCTGGGACAAAGACCATTTGCTATCAGAGGTCTCTGGTAGATGAAGCCATCTGTGGGTTGGCGTGGCAGAAATTGTATAATGACTTCATCTGTGCAAAGAAAATGGCATTTTACTGCTAAGTGGACCACAGAGCAATGCAGCCTTGAGATGTACTAACTTCCTTCAGGATAAAGGTTTAGGGAAGATGTTTAGGAGTTCTGACACCATTGCCTTTGACAGGCTGTGACCCCAGCTGTGTCGTTAAGTGGGAAGAGAAAAGTGAGCTGATGTTTTACTAACAAAACAAGACAACCCAAAGTATTGTGGGATATATGACCATACATAACTTTAAATATAATATATAAAGTGGGTAAAGTAAGCTATAAAAGGACATGTTTAAAAAATTATTCTTTGAAATTTTTCCTCAATGTGACTAACATCTGTTGGTCATTTTGTCCGCCAGCACAAGGAAGTTCAGAATATGAAAGAGGTAATGAACTGTGAGAAAAGCTTTGCTTTGCAAGAGTGTTTCTTTGATTTTCTTTGTCAGAATTGTAGTGGCCTCTGACTAGCCACAAAATAACAATCATTAATTGGGCTCTTTTTGTTCTCAGCCTAATCTTGCAACCAGCAGAATCATGTTCTCCAGCCCATCCTCATCCACAAGCAACGCAGTAAATGCTGCCTCAAGGAGAACCCACTTATGGCAGATAACTATTTAAAGCCAGTTATAATCTCTCATCTGGAGTAACAAAACCCAGGTGCTCCACATAGCAGCTGCTTGTCACTCTTCCTGATATCTTGGCAGGTCTGCAAGTGAGGAGAGATCTGAAACCTTGTGCAGACATAATACATTTCATTCCCAAGAAAATGAAACCATGCTTGGAGTTTCCCTAAGTGATGGTTGTAACAGGAGACACGACACTGTCAGCACCTGTGTGAGAGAACCATTTGACAGAAACTGGGAACCTTTGTGTAATGCAGACCCAAGCCCCAAAAGCCAAACGTGATCAGCCCCCTAAGAATGTTTCTTCCCCAAATCACAGCATTTTATGGGTGCTCTGTCACCTCTAAGCTATACTAAGAGACAGAGAAAATAGTACTCTCCTGTGCTGACTAATCCTACCATTTGCACAGATGCCTTGGTAGACTGGATGGAGCATCTGAAGAAAAGCTGGTCTTTTATAGAAATATTCCTCTGTTAAAGACCTAAGATATTCACAGTTTTCTTCTAACACTTTAACTCACCACAGTGTCAGGACAACTCCTTAATGTCCACAGGGAACCTCCATGCATTAGAAACCCAAAGCAAGTCATCAAGGTCCTTCCTACCCCTCCTACCTCTGCCTCTCCTGCACATTTCTGAGCTGTCGACACAGCTCCTTGTGTGGTCTTGAAACTGATGCTGTTCAACAGCAGCCAAAAGAGAGGGGAAAATCTGCTTTTTTATTTATATAAATCTGGCTAAGAGTTTTTATTTATTTAGAATGGACTTTAAACTGTGCTTGACTCTAAATAAATAAAACACGTTATTTTCCCTCCCTACTGGTTGCCACCAAGCCACGTGAATTCCAAAGACCACACAGACAGCAGCGGCTGTGTGGTAAATGGGGACTGATGCAGAGGGAGCCAGCCCACCAGAGCCTGGGCTTTGCAAGGCTTGCAGGTGAAGGAAGCACTGTGAAAGGCTTGCTTTGAGAGTAGGGATAAGCACAGCTCTGAAAAAGGCATCAGCTCCTTGGATATTGTGCTGATGC
Source organism: Melanocharis versteri (assembly GCA_013397845.1). NCBI lineage: Eukaryota > Metazoa > Chordata > Aves > Passeriformes > Melanocharitidae > Melanocharis > Melanocharis versteri. The sequence goes on along the minus strand of VZTG01002166.1, from coordinate 2,288,577 downwards.
TGGTCCTTCTCCTTCCCTGTCTTCCAGTGCATTTCTCCTCCACCAGACCTTACCAAGTCACTCCTGTTCGTGTCCTGTCCATCACAGTAGCAATTCTCTGTGAGTAACAGCAGCATGATGGTGGGGGACAAGCAGGAAGAATGGCAGGGAAACAGATGTCAGGATTCAGTTAAGTGGAGAGGAGAGGAAAGGAAAATATCTCTAAGATTTATTCCAAGCTGTCCACTTGCTTCAGTCAGATCCTTGGAAAAATATATTTGGATGTGGTTTTGAGCACTGTGCATTAGGATGACCCTGCTTGAGCACGGAGGCTGGACCAGATGACTCACTGAGGTCCCCTCCTATCTTACCCATTCTGTGATTCTCTGGAGGAGACTGAATTCTTTTTATTCTTCAGTCAGTCACAGGCAACACTTCTGTAACATGTATGTCTTCTTTTGGCCTGTAAGTCACAAATTCAATGGACCAAATACAACTCATCTTTGGAGTAGCCCCTGGGATGAATTGAGATCTGGCTTCATCAGAAGCAGTGTCAGAAGAGCAGATGAAAATTGTACAATAAAACTCCTTTGTACCCTGCTTCACAGGTGAGCCTCATTTCACCCAGGGAACAGCAAAGACACAGGTTCCTAGTGCTCCTCACCTGAGCATCGCTGATTTTGTCACATGCTCAGTAAATGGTAACTTCAGACAAGTTGACAAGTTCAGACAAGCTCCATTCAGCTCTTTGGGAAGCACCAGGTTCCTGAGATACCTACCTGCCAAAGGAAGCACGTGGTAAAACTCTCAGTGTTTGGAGGAAGGCAGAAATTCAAAAGGCAAACTGCTAACTCCTGCTTTTGGCACCCAGCAAAAACCAAATCTATTTGTTGCTCCCACAGTACCTGTGTACAACAAGTGCCATAAAAAGCCATGCCTTTATGGAAAACTCCCATTTTAGATCACTAGACAAATAAAGAATTAATCCTTCTGCCACTCTGCTTGTTCCTGAACTGCTGCACCACTGATTTGCATTATTTCACCTCTCCTTCCTTCTCCTTTCGAAAGAGAATACAGGGGAAATCACAAAACCCATCTTCTCTGCAGGTATCTTATTGCCATTGGCCGAGGACTTTACCGTGCCAAGTTCTGCTCTTCCCTTTGTTCTTGTGCTTTACCAGCTGCTAACTGGAGGAAGAGCTGGGTGCAGACAAAGTAATTTTTCTGGTAGATTGTGGTCTGCAGTTGATCTAAAAGGCTTAACTTTGATCTCATTGATCCAACTGAGGCACCAGCATTTATCTCTAAAATTATAGGTTCTATTCAGGAATTCTGACCTGAACAGCCTACTCTTGGAACCTGAAGGTAGAACAGACTATTTCTCAGAGACTGACTATAGAGCCTGCTTGGAAAGGGCTAAATTTGCCAGTCTATGCTAAAATGCAGTGGGAAACACTTTTCTGAGGCAGACCTGTCCATATTCATGACTCAAGCAAGCTGTTTTACCAGTTACAGGATAATCCTCTGCACCAGCATCTGTGACCTGGTGTGAATATGAACTTGTAAACTCCTTATCCCTGGGGTGAATATCAAACACCAGCAGAAGGACTGGGCAATGGTTAGCAGCAGCTACTAAAATTTTTCTTCTATTTTAGGGGGAAGGAAGAAGCATGAGTGAACTTTTACAACAAAAGAGAGGAAAAAAGCTTAATACAAAGACTGGCAAGGCTGAAGCAGGTCAAAGGAGAGTAGGAAATGTACTGGAAGGTCAAGCCAACTGAAAAGCCTACGTTCTTCTCCAAATAAGGCAGGCATTCAGAGACCATAGCTTGTGAGGCACTTGGCCAAAGTCAAAGTGAGACATAGAAAACCCTACCACAAGACAGAAAAAAAGACAGAAAGAAAGAAAAAAAAATATATCCATATCTCAGCAGAGCAGCACAGTTGGCCCAGAACATACTGTTGAAGGAAAGGCCAGCAGACAGCCCTTACTCAGTGATGACTGCTGAACATGAAGAGATATAAGAAAGGGGCAGCTAAAGAAGCAGAGATTATTAGAGTGACAGCAAACCCTTCCATCTGGGAAGGGTACTGGACAAAGCACATATCTGCCTGTGTTCCCAAGGATACTGAAAACTAGAAGCAATTCTGAGAGGGGAAGACATCAGTAACTCTATCTGGATTCTCAACCTCTTTCCAAATCCAGCTGGTTCAGGTAATGAAGCAGCAGAAATAGATTTCTGTGAAGTGCAACGTGGCTTTTCCAGATCCGTCTTCTACTTTACATGCATGGGGAATACATTGCTGTGCTCTGGCTGCAGGTGGACCATCAGAATCCCACATGAATTCAGGATTCCTGACCCTCAGTTAACACAACTGGCCACCACAATTCCCCCAAATCTATTCAATATGAAATCTCCCCATATTTTCACCCCTTGTTTTCATCCTCCCCCGCTCCAGCATTCTGGGTGGAATATACTCTGTAAGGCTGCCCCTCAAGCCAGCAGTACTGCCTGGCCCACATCTTGCACATCAGGGGAAATTCATTTTAATGCAGCCAAATTCAAGCACAGAGCACAAGCCCCAGGTGCCCTGAATAACTGCAGAAGACAAACACAGCCCTGAGTTCCCTGATAACCCCAATCTGCAGGGCCTCTGCCGGCCACACCACTGGTCTTTGCAGAATAAAGACCATGAATTCTTACTGACAAGGACAAGGATATGGATACTCAATACACAAATCAGCAAATCCCATCTCTGCTCTTTTCTGTCTTCTCACTAGATATCTCAGTAGGACTTTTTCAAACTACTCAGAGAAATTTCAAAAAAAATTTTCAATATACCAAATTCTAACAACTGGGTTTAGGGTGTGTGTTTAGACTGTCCTCTTANAAAAACAAAACAAAACAAAAAAACCACACCAAAAAAACCCACTTTATTCTGATTTCTGGGTGGCAAAAGAGAAAAGACTTAAATTTAAAATGCTTTGGAGATCCTATGGGAAAACGCTTTATATTTGTGTGTGGTCCTGCAGTTTTGTCAGTTGTCTGACATTTTAATTTCCTGTTCCTCTCTTACGGTGAGATTCTGATTTCCGCTCTCTCTTTCTCCTTTCTCCATTACAGAAACCTAACAGGCATCTCATCTGTTTCCTATTCACTTTTATAAATATTGAAACAAATAATTAATTTGGTGAGCAGGCATGATATAGCCTGGCTCATCTTCAGTCAGTATATAACTTCTACCAGCCCCTTCCAGTCTTTCAATCTCCTCTAGATATTAGCTCCTTTGCACAGGACTATTCATGGTCTAACTCCTCAATGAAACTGGTCCAGCTTTAAATGCTTGAATGTTTTTACATTAGAAACAGTCATTCTGGGTATTGTGTGTCCCTACAAAATGCTGTGTCAACATAGTCCACTTGCAAACTGGTCTTTATTAAACTTTCTGCATTTAGACAACATAAAATATGAAGCACTGTCCAGTGAGTCTGATAAAACAGCCATGCTGAACAAAGCATACTCTGTCCTCAGTGATTAAGTACACATAATCCTCTGCAAGCAGGAGTAGGATGTTACTGGGAGGAGAAAGGCTGGCTCTACCTTTAAAGCAACCCCAAGCTGTTCAAACAGGTATCACCTAATGCCTGTCTATTCCTGTTCCATATGCCAATGCAAGTCCCTGTGTACTGGGAATCTCAGCCCAGGATTCCTCCTGAATGTCCAGTTGCTATTTCCACAGGGCAGAGACAATCCTCTTCTTCTGTGGTTGGCTGTGGCTTGTGTCAGCGTGATGCTAAACTGTGACAGAGCTGCTCAGTGTCCATGCATCAAATATAAGCCCTAACACAGTACCCAGGAGTACTCCTGTTGCTGCAGGAGCATACTTGTCCTCAATACCAAGGACCATTTTAATAGATTTTCATTTTTCTTTACTCCTCTGAAATGCTAAATCCTGCCTCTCAATCTACCAGAAAAGGTTTTCCATGAAAGATCATGCTAACCTTTGCTAGTCAGAGATATTACACAATGTTAAAAATCTCCACTGTGTTGCAAAATACCAAAACCCCTTGAGGATGATTCACTTAATCCTCCACGTCCAAACCTAAGGATAAATTACAGCAGCCCCAGGAGAGCTCAGCATGGATGTGGACTCCCCTCAAGAGGGTGGCAGGGAGCAGAGTGTGCTGAAAGAAGATGAACAGGCAGCTCAGGGCCCAGCTGTCCTTTTGACAGTCAGTCCATCCAGACTGGCACCAAACCTCACTCTCCTGGACCAGGGTCGTGTCACCCTGTCCCTAGGTGCCAGCAGGCATTGTGTCCCTTCTCTCCTGCAAACAGCCACGTGGACAAGTCAGGCACTCACCTTTATCTCAGTGGCCACCAAGGAGCTCAGCAAACCTTGCCCAGACCAACTTTTCTCTCCTCAGACTTGTCACCATGACTCTGAATTCATCTTCTAAATGTTTTCTCAGATGAACATGCCTGTAACTTTTCCTTGGGGCTTAAAAAACACTTTCTGACCCATTTTTCCATATCACCACACTCTGCCCCAGAGATGTCTCTCAGGAATATATATGGTGAGGTTACACATTCCTAGTCCTCACCGGGAATGGGATTGCATAAGAACATTCCAATTATTTTAGGTTATGGAAAAAGTAGTCAAGTATTTCACTCACCACTAAAATGTCATCATTTTATGTATTTCACAAAGACTTCTCTGATTATGTTAGATAGGCCTGGAGAGACTCCAGTCTCTGTGGGTTGCACGCATTCCTCCATTCTGTTCGGAAATTAAAAGCCTTACTCTATTTTTCAAGAAAGCCAAGTCATTTGGCGCCCTGCTACTGACCCAAAACTTAATGGCAACACACCTGATTTCTCTTACAAACTGATTTGGCCTTTTCTGAATTAGTTCCTCACACAGCTGCGTGCACAGCATTTCCCCCACATGCTTTGTTAAAAATAATAATTGCACATGAAGAAAAAGAAAGCCCATGATAATAACAACATCAGCAACCACTTGAGAAATATCAATGAGTGCTGCCAACAGCACAGCCATTCAGTGGCACTGAATAAAGACAGCAAGTCTATAAGGCCATTAATATATTAATTTTTAATTTAACTGAACTTTTTAATTATAATTTTGGCACAACGATGCAACAATACAGCAGCATTATACAAACATTTTAGCATCAGCAAGAAAGCTCAGCCTTCGAGAAAAAGTAAAGGCAACAGAGACTTCATGAATGCAAGTAATTCTCACCGCAAGAGAGAGGCAAAGAGTTTCCTTACCTCTTACTCTCTTCCATATCACTGTAGAGCCTGCAAGTTCAGAGAGTGACTGAACTTGTGACTGGGCACTGAACAAGCACATGAAAGGACAGTTCTAAACCCATATGTCTCAGAAATACAGCTCTAGGACTTCAGCAGCTGCTTGAAATCCAGTGGTATGGCAGAGATAAAGGTTGGGTAAGAAATGTCTGCATTGAGAAACACAATTGTTGTGCATTCTATGTTGCTTTAATGTGAACTCCTACTTTACTGGATTTTATGCAGCAAAATGCATCTCCTGATAATTTGCTGCAAAGCTCCTCATATTCAGCAGGATCTCTATAAAATATCTTTCTGCAAAATCAGGGAAGTTGAAGAGAAAATCTATTTCAGGAACAAGGATAACACATGTTATACATTACCTGAAGGGCCGGGGTAAGGAGTGACCCCGATTGCATCTTAGTAAAAATGTCATAGATGTTTTTTGAAATGTCAGATTTCTTTTGAAAAGACATACATATTTTTGGGACAGCACACATTAAGGAGGCACTAAAGTTCCCTTCAGAATGGATAACTCAGTAAGGAGTACTTTTTAGTGCAGGCATTGGTGCTTTGTTTGAGTGAACCTATGATGACAAGAGAAAGTGTCAGATATTACATCTGGTCCTACAGGCTCCACTCATATGAGCAAATCTCATGGCACTGGCAGGTCACACTCCTGTGCATAACTTCCAGAAGAAAAGGTGCACAACTGAGAGCAGTTATTGAGCCCCTCTAGAGCTGCCTTTGGTGGAGAGGAGAGGAGGAAAGAAATTGTGAATTATTCACAATTTTCAGTTTATCCCTAATCCCTTAATCCTGTCATTCTGAGGGTAGAGACTTTTGCTTAATGGCAGTGCCAGAAATAACAAGCTAGAATTGCATGTTTATGAAATGGGGTCTTAGTTACTTATTAGGATCAACTGAACTTGAATTAATGTTGGCTCACATTCAAGAGCACTGAGTGGACTGAAAAAGCATCACAGTTTTAAAACTCATTAATGGTTGTTTGTTGTACATATTTAACACACTAGAAACATCAAGCACATTAGACTATAGTTTTCTTATAAACATACAGATGTAGAAAAATATGGCTAATATTGAACTACATTATTTGGACTTGCAGCTCTACCTATACCAGTGGTTGATAGATGAAGGTAATCCTGCATTTAATAGGACACATTATGCTCCCAAATCTAAGTTGAGCTGGGGTGGATACACACGCCACCCTTTGATCAACTGTGCTTTCATCTCAGAAGATAAGTGCATATTTACAGGTGATAAGGCAAAACAGGGGAAATGTAAAGTGTATGTAGAAATGCAGGTGTAATGCAAGTGGAAAAGAATCCAGGCCGGGTAAAAAGAGTAGCTGACACTGTAGATAGTGCAGGTCTTTGAAAAACTACTACTGAAGGGTACTGAATATGGAAAAATAAATTCACATTTTAAACTGATGAAAATGCAAGATACTTGCTCCAGGTGACCTGTATGTGATCTGAAACATGGGGTGGGCAACCATTCACACAGTTTTAATGTACTTTGCACATGAATTCTTAAAGCATTTAGGTTTTGATTTTGAGGTTGGGTTTTTTTAGTTTGGTTGCTTTTTTTAGCTGTGCAAAGGTCCAAAATGCTAAAGTTTTTATGAGACCACAGCTGCATTTCTGAAGATTTAAGCACGCAAGGGATATTCGCATAGAGGCCAATGTGTCAGATATCACTGAGCACAAGAAATTCAGCTTGACTCCGCTAATTTTCTGTTTCAAACCGGTAGCAAGCTTTGGAAGCAAATGCCACCATCATCCCAGTTACCATCCTTTGGCTTGCACTTTGAACAGCCTCAGGGCTCATAAACTGGGTTTTGAAGCTAAACTGGAAGATCCACTCCAGCAGTGCATCTACCGCACTGGGACAAGTCACAGGGATGAGCCTACAGGCCCAGATTAGAAACAGTTCAAGACAGGGCAGCTGAAATGTGCTCCTTGCAGACATCAGCCCCTCAGCACCAATTGCTCTGCTCACACAAGCAGAATGTGGGGGCAGAGAGAGGGGACACAAAGTCCAACCTCCCAAGTTAATCCTCTAATCCAAGGCCGGTCCCAAAATTTGTGTTCTTCACACATGAACCAAGCCCCTCCTGAGCTCATTTCATCCCTATTGAAGGACAGTATAAAAAATCAGACCCAAAAAAAAAATCAAATTCAAATTATGGTCCCAAGGTAAAACATGCTTCTGAAAATAAAACCTAAACAAACTCACAGATTTGACTGAAAACAATGGCACTAATAACAACACATATGGCAATAATAATAAAATAAACATTACAGAATATGATTTTTCATCAAAATATTGGAAACAATGATTTAAAAGGCTAATCTTGTCTGAGCTCACAGCTTTTCTAATTTTGTTTGTTTGTTTGTTTTTGTGGGTGGTTTTTTTTTTGGTCAAGTTTTTGTTGGGTTGGGGGTTTTTTTGAGAAAAAGAAATCCCATTCTTTCATCCCCAAAGTAAAGGTTAGTGGGGCCAGACTTACCTCAGGATGAGACACATGCAGAATTAATGTAGTCCATGTAGGACACAGCCCTGTCATGCATCGTCTTGACTATTTTCTACCAGAAGCAGAGGTAATTCTGCCTATTCTGGGCTGCATGGCCAGAAGCTTCAGGGAAAACAGCGTCATCTTCCTCCTCCTCTGCAAAGAAGGGAAACATGCTACCAAAGATGGTTTCATTAGCAAGGGCTTTCAGTCAGCATCAGAAATATTTGGTTGCTCATGCACTGCAATGCCTTTATAAGATAGTTCTTGGATAGGTGAAAACATCACCTAGGTCAAAACCCATTGAAGATATTTGAAAGTAATCTGCTGTTCTGAGCTCCTGCTTTGAATCACCCAGCAGGCTCAATCTTGAGACCTCAGTACTTTTGAAAACACCTGCTCAATGTATCCCAAGGTTTCAGGTATGCACCAGTTGTTCATAAAAACACTCACAGAAAAGGACAATAAAAACCTAGTTTGAAACATCAAATAGATTTACTCCTATACTGCAGAAACCACTGATAGGAAATGAAAATCAGGAGTCTGTGGTACCTTCCCAAACACAAGTAGCTGTGTTATGATTTGAAGACTGTGCTGTCCCATTTTTCAGCTCAAAGAATTTCCTTTTCTTCAAAGAATATCTTCTGAAGAAAACAGAAGTTTTTTGTTCGCCATGCTATTCTTCTGCATGCTTCAGAACTATCACCTGAAGAGAGCAGCTGCAGAACGAAGACATTGAGAAGGGCGGGAAAATGGGGAAAACATACATCAAATTATAAATATGAAACAATATAGTAGCTTTTAAACTAAAGCAGGTTTAGCAGAGCAAGGAAAATAAAGGTTGCTGAAAAATCTGAAAAAAGTAATTTGGGTTGTTTTATGCAGCCAAAAAAAAAAACAAAAAACAAAAAAACTTCATCATTCAGATTTCTCATCAATTAAAAGACATGATGACAACAAAACATAAGTGCATGCAGAAGATTGCACAGAACGATAAAAAAAAGCAAACATCACCATCCTGAAAATCATTTAGAGACCTAAGGCTTTTTGGAATCAGAGTGGATGACTTATCCACTCTGCAACATCTGAGTAAAGAAGCAGATTTCTTGTGGTCAAAGGGTTTCAGAAAGGATTCGTCAGACCCAGCATCATTTTGCAATCCCCCATAACATTGATTTCTTCATAAACTCATTTTGATTCCCTCGTGGTTCTGGCAGTAATAAATCACAGCAGTTTAAAAGAAGGTCATGTACACATTTTCATATTTCATACATGATCCTGTTGCACGAAACAAATGATCTGGGGTAATTTGCTTGAGGGTTGTAAAGTCATCAGTTCACTTTGGATTGACTTTAATACGCCTCCATGGAATACTCTCATCCTTTTCTCCTTCAGAAGGACTCCGTACACTTATTTGTTCCCTAACTACTTTCAGTAAGGCCCAAAACTCATCCAAAATTTAACAGACCACAAAACTTTCTCTTACAGGCAAGCATTGTACATGAGATCACAGGGTCCACCTCACTGCTGACTCTTAAATGGGATCTCTAACCCTCTTTTAGGTACCTCAGCTACCCATGTAGCTTGTGAGGAGGTAAAAGCACCTGGGAGTAAGACACAAACGCCTCGTACCTGCACCTCGCTGGAATCCTCTCGTCTCCAGTATTACCCCTGGGAGCTTTCATCTTGCTGCTTCTGTATGCCACAGCCCAGCAAATCCAGCCCTCAGGTGATCAAAAAGGCTGCTCAGGTTATTATTGTTTTATAAGACCAGCACAACACAGAGCACAGGGAAACATGGAATGCAGGGAACCTCATAATCACAAAGTGACCAGATTATGCTCAGCGGGGCTCACGCTGGGCAAAAGTAAAGAGTTTCAGCTGTATCAGGCCTGGTTCCATGTTAAGTCAGTCCAATGCTTTTGCTCCCCTTGTGCCCTAGGGAATCCCTGTTATTCTGGTTTTCCCATGGACCATGGTACATCAGTGCTTTGTTAGGGAGAGCTGTGTGTGGTACTGCACACACAGAAATGGTGTCTGGTGTTGTAAGGCTGCTACACAAGATCACTCCAGCGCGGAGCCTGAACGTGAGCATTCTGTCCCTGAAATATTTTCATTTCTTTTTGAGTTTAGTTTTAGCTTTTCATCTCTGGGTTCTATAATTGCTAATCAGAGGATATTGCTCTACAACTTGCCATTTACTAATAATTTTGTACAATCTCTTACAATTATTACTGGTTTTGTTTAGAAATATGGTTGCGTTTACTGATCTTACAAAGTATCAACTTCTTCCTAGTATAAAATACAAACCAAATTGCTCCGTTTCGGGAGCCTTTTTTTTTTTTTGTATTATCATAGAAACACATCTGCTTACATTTTTATTACATTTTTAGACCCACAAGAAAATCAAATTCATAACAATACCATAAATGAACACCAGTACAGAGGATAGGTATTATTCTAAAACAGAGGTTTGGATTTCATACTTTAAGTGCCCTTTTTTTGCCAGACCGAAATACTTTACATGCTACTAACTTGAGCTACAACTTTTATTGTGGTTGAAATCCTGACCCTTCCTCACAGCAAAACTGTCACGGTCCATGCTATAAACCCCAGAGCTAGCAAGAGATTAGGGGCCAAGGGGATTGCTCCAGACCCCATTTTCATGCTCCAGAGAAGAGTTATTGTACTGTTCCTGCTACTGCTGTCTCCTCTCTTCACACATGGTCGAGAACCCTCCCTGCTCCCACTCTCTCACGCCTCCAGCCAGTCAACAACTTGTAATAAAAAGCTGATGCCAAAAATTAGAATCATAACCATATATTGAAACACTCCTCTGAAGTGCTTACATCCCCAACTCCATATGGACACAGCAAAGGATCTTAGAGGGAGAGAGAGGGGAGGAGAGAGAGACGAGAGTGTCTAGCTGAGAAGCACGTGGATTCACGCTAGCAGCAGCCCAGCAAGATGCTGGAACTGATTTACCACTAAAGCTGTTAAGCAATGACTGACTTCTTCCAATTATTGGTTTCGCAAACAATAATCAGGTTAAAATTAGTAATCTGAATGTAAAACTTTGCTTGAAGGAAAGGGAGTGCTGTCCTGTGGGAGTAGGGGAAGAGGGAACACTCAGAAAGGGGAGACATGAGAAAGTGTCCTAGAGGTGGGAAATGTGTTTTGCATCAGGGCAGAGCTGCAGGACACCGTACAGCACACTTTCAGCTCCCTCTCTCACCTCAGGGACTGCCAAATGCCACTGTGGTGACAGCAGGGATGAGCTGGATGCCAGAGTATGAGGGCTGGAGACATGCGTACGTAAGAGAGGGAGAGAAAGAGACACACAGAGATGGAAATTTAAAGGCAGACATTAAAGTCTCAAACATATACTCCTGTTTTGCATGACTTTTCCTACTCTATTCTCAGTTTGCAATTACAGACCAAAATTAACAACCTAGTTTACCATCTGCACATTTATTTCTTTAGATTTAACCACTGCACAGCAAGCAGCCCAGTCTGTTTTAAGAAATATAGCATCATTGAAAGCTGATGGATCAAGAAACAGAGTACAAAGGTATGGGATAACATTTTCAAAAGCAAGAGGGGCAGGTCCTTACTCTGAGCTGACCATCTAGTTTATGACAAACCAGACACTTTTTTTCAAAGCTTTGGTTTCGGTGACTGTAACCAAATAACGAGAGAGAAAACTGGAGCCTGAGCACAAATTTCTGGCTCCTATCCTTTTCTTAGACCACCATGCTGGATTACCACCACTGCTAACAGCACTTCCACTGAGAATTGGCAGCTGGGCCCCTTGACAAAATGTGGAGATATGCTGATGGGCTTTGAGCTGAAAACACTGAAGTATTCGCTCCATTTAATAAAGAAAAGCATCTAAATCTTTTAAGTTGAAAGTTCTACTGGGAAATAAGCAATAGGCATTGCTGTGTTCCAAATGTCAAGACTTCCATCCTTCTCCTATAAATCGTAGTCAGGGATCAAGCGCAAGGGGGGAAATTCCCAGCACAATCCTGCACGCTGCACACACCACAGTTCTGGAAAAGGACAGCACTGAGCAACTGCATTATCCGTACAGTTTTCCAGACTTTTCACATGCCCAAAGAGGAAAAAAAGCCCACCCCAGCAAAGGAAGTGATTTTACTTTGCATAGTAAAAATTAAGGTACAATTATGGGGAATACTTGTACAAGAAGAATTCAGCTTCCTACACACTTGGCAGTATAACTGACTAGGAAACAATAATAGTAGTTGTTCAGAGATTGCACTACCCCTCCTAATAACTTTGTGTTTCCTTCAGTCTGCATAATTCTGTATAATTTCGAAGCAATATTAGAGGCGGAGGAAGTGAGGACCACTGACTATAAAACACGAAGGTCAAGACACAATCCCTGCCCTGGGAACTCCCTTCACTGCAGATTAACAGCTGTTTTGACAGTTTAACGATTAAAGGTTGCTCTAACATTGCTCTGATTTTACACATCTTCTCAGCACATCCACTACGGAGCACTGTATCCTGGACCAGAATGGAGGGCATTGGCATTTTTCTCAGCTGTTCTTGAATTTTTGCCCCACATGTATTTTTGCTTTCAGTCGTATTTTCGTCATTTTTCTGCAAGTAAAAAATTTTAAGCCGGCAAGCAACAAGAATTTCACAGCCATTATTTTAAAAAGCATATAGGAAATGAGGCTCTAAAATCCATATTTGTGTAATGAATGACACCGAATCAGGGGAAGTTCTAGTTAAGGTTTCCTGATGTGCTGAAAGACCAAGATAGGCAGTACCAGGACTGCCAGGCTGACCTTTACTGATCTCAGACAAGAGACTTCCACATCAGGCTTCTTGCCCACAGTGTCACCACTTCCTGCTCTTCTTTGTTCCACAATATAGGATACTTCATTAGATTTGCAACCTCAAGCTCATTTCCATGGCGACTCAGGGCACAACAAAACATAACATTAATCACCATACTCGGATTTCATCAGGAGAGAAGGAACTGGGCTGTGAGCTGACAGAATTGTACAACGCACAAATAAATAAGTGCAACAAGGGAAATCAAGTGTCACAGCATGCTTCAGTGCCACGGGGATAAAGAGGATCCAAACCATGCTGCACAGATCCCCATTCCGATCAGGATCTTAGCTGCCCCACTGGCTGGCATTATTAAGAGTCAGTGCTTCAACCTGTGGCATTGGGACTCAGGGAAAAACCTGTTCTCCATGGAGAGTATCAGACCTGAGTCACAATGAGTTTCAGAGACAATTCACCCAGAGTTCAACCAACCCAATCCTTTCTCCTAATTGCACCTCTACTAGAAATGTTTCCTTATCTGAAGCCCCAGCTGAAAGCTGCTTTTTGAGGGCATGGGAAAGAGATTGCTTATTCTTATGCTTCACCCCTTTGAATGTTTTCATTTCCACTGAAAATACCATTTTATTGCCTGGCTTTTCTCTCTGTCTGAGATGAATCTGCATCAGCACTAGAATCTTACTGATGATGGCAGCCTGCTTTCAGTTGGACTTCTCTTTAAAACATTTTCAGAGTAAAAGATATTGCAAGACTCACATCTTAGTATTTTTTGCAAGGATTCAAGTTTGTAAACTTGCATCCAATATTGTGGTTTCAAAAGAAAGTCATAACCATTTTTTGGATGACAAAATAAATATCAATATTAAGACAGAAGCAGAGGAACAATGCATATTTAGATAAACCATAAATGTTTCAGACAGAGAACATTTGAATCAATTTCATACCTACAGCTCGAGCTAAGGTTTGATCTGTGGGAAAAGCCCTGGAGCAGTCTTTGATCACAAAAAATTCACTGTGCTATATCCTTCAAGAAAGTATAATTCCCCTGGTTCAGATCTCCTTGGACCTTGTGTATAGAAGCTCATTTTCTTTGATCTGCTATATAAACACAGTTGCACATATGGGGTTAAATACATCTAGGAGGTATTCCTGCATCCTGCTGGCATGGACATTTCTGGGCCATTCCCTACAGAGGATTTGTTCGTTAATACATTTCTTCCACTTAGTGTTCCACTGTGTTGGCTTCAAGAGGAGACAAAACCCAAAATTTTTCCAATAGGATGTTCCTAGAAGCTGAATTCGTTTAGACAGTAGTTTTTGTGAAGCGAACTCTTCAGGAGGCGATATTTTAGGAAGACTGAGTGCAATGTGAAGCAAGGTGTGCAATATAAATATGCTAGGCTGGAAGATTCCATCCACAAGGACTGATGAAAATCAGTCCTTAAGTGCAGCTTTCAGAGCTTTATATCTATGAACTTCATGCCTGCATGGATCCATACTCAGAGAAAAACAGAAAGCTAACCAAATTTCAAAAATCTGGAAATCCAATAAAATTACTGAATCCCACATCGTTTCTGTTCAAAAGTATAAAGTAACTGCAATTTGTTCGAAAGTCCTGTCAAAAATCTGTGAACAAGTCTAGTCTGAACTTAGCAAGAGACACTTCCTGTGCCTGAAGGACCCAACAGCAGTTTTTAAAGTTTTCAAAATGTCTCAACATGCAGCTGCTCCACGGAGAGAAGCTGATGAGAGCAGCATAGCCCTGCTGAATGCCAAGTCCTGGAGCTCAAACCAGCACTGATGGTTTCTAAATTCCTTTGAAAAATAAAATGAGCTCTTCCGAATTTCCCCTGCAGTGACAGGCAGCTCCAAAGCCATAAATGATTGCTGATGTGGTAAGAAAGTCACTGTGATTTCACAAACATTAGAAGCATGGCTCGGGAAGGCATTTGGGAAGCAAGCTTTAGCATAAAAGCACACTGCCTCTCCAGACTTCTGACCAGAGCACTTGTCTGCCAGTCCCCCAAATGAAATTTAGTTATGCACTTTTCTAGCAATTCATTTTCTTGCATCTGGAAAGACACTGTAATACTATATACACTCTGTTTCCACCACACCTCTGCGTCAGTGTGTGCAAGAGCACAGTTATTCCAGATACCATCTCACAAGGACAGAAGACATGAGCGCTAGACCAGTGCAGCACTTCTGTGTCTTTTCAGACTGGACATGTAATACAAGGGTACAAATTTAACCCAGCGATAATTGTTGAGGATGATGGGATATGTGTGGATAGTTTGACAAAGTGGAGGGAAATCCTGACTCCATTCCTCACTCTGCTGTGGGTTTCCTACATATTAACTTCTACAAGGAAAATCCAGCAGCAAGAAAAATCGGCTAGTGCCTTGCCTTTGACATCAGGAAAGGTATGATGTTATCTTTGGTAATACAGAGAATTCTTTTCTGTAGAATAGAGATTATAAACTGCTCCTCTGTGTCCCAGAGGTCTCCATAGATAAACATCAAGAACTCAGATGCTGTGATTTTGCAGTCAGACAAGGAAAATGTTACTATAGCCACTTCTTAAAACTTGACAGAATGAACACTACACATTCACCTATGTGGTTTTTTTAATGAGCTTTTATTTTCTTTTTATGGCTTTGCCTATTGTAATTCAGTAATTTTGTTTCTAGTGCTTTTTCCCTAAGTTATTTTCATGTGACATGAAAAATATCACTAAAGACAATGCCAGGCTGGAAGCAGTCATCTGTTTTCTAGCTAAATCCTCCTAGAAAGACAGCAACCAGCAACTGGGATGCATAGCAGCTGAAACCGTAATGGTGCATACACTGTCTAATTGTGCATATGTGATACACACTATTTAGCTTTCTCTTTGTTCCATGCAGCACAAAGAAATTCTCAGGAGGTTGAGAAGGGTCATATCCATGGCTGAATGAGAAAATAACATTAAAATTATCATTATAGGCCTTCCTCCCTCTGACTTAGCTGGGTGAACCCTAGAAGATTTAGAGTTCAGGTTCAGTTCAGATAAACATCCAAAAGTTCACAGGTTTACCCAAACTATCTGAATCTCTAGAGCCTTGAAATAAGCTGGAAATCTCCAAAACTGCCTTTCTTAAGGGATTTCCTCCACTTCCAGTTTTGGACAAAAATCAGAAATTGAAAAAAACTCCACAACTTGAACTAAATATTGCAGAACCTCAGCACAACTCATTTAAGTTACGCTCTGAAAGTCATCATCTACCCACATAGATCTATCAAGTGCTCTGATGATATTTTTTTTTTTTTAATATCCGCTTTTATGGCTAAATCAGAGCATATTTACTTTTTCACCTGTCTTTTCCCAGTCTATTCTACACATTTTTACCATCAGATTTCTGTGAGTGAAACCCAGAGCAGGTGGTAAAGGGAGGCTCTGTCCTTCTACACATTTACAGTACATCTACACAGCACATTTGGGTCTTGCAGAGAATATCTCTCCATCTAAAATATTTATTAAAACAGAAGCCAAGAGGTAAAGAGAAGAGACAGGGAGTATAGTGAAGTAGTTTACAAAGTACTGACATTGGTAACAGATAGCCCTCTCATTGGCACATGAGCTGCTGGTTTCCCTCTTTGACACTGATATGGAAAAAACATCAGCAGCCACACTATCAGCAAGAACACGACCCTCTGATCAGCCGTCGTTCACTTTCCCAGAGCAGACTTCCATCTCCCAAATTAACTGTGGCCAGTCATTTTCTCTGGTGTAAAAATGTGGTTTCAATCACTTAAGACAGATGATCTGCATCAAACGAAGAGCACGTTGCTTTGTAGTAGTTTCCATCATCTCCCCCACTCGTACAGCCAGAGAGGAACATGGGCACCCCTGCCACGTGCCTGGTTCCCCTGGCAGGCTGTGCAGAGCCTTCCTCATCACAGAACACCCTCGCCATTCACTCAGTGACGTGTTGTATCACTTGTACTAGGCCAACAAGAAGCAATTTCTTATCCTACCAAGTGGGGAAAAACGTATTTCATAATTTGGCACTACCATCTGAGCCAATCAAAGGCCTACAGAGATCAGTCTGAAAACAACTATAAGAAAAGGGGCATATACAGAGTAATTCTTTCCCTGCTATATCCACCCAGCTCCCAGGAATGTACCAGCTTAGAGACTTTCTGAACCAACAGTTTGCATCTGCATCATCATGTTTGGTAGATACTCACAAACCCATCCTCCTATAATTTGCCTGATCCCTTTCTGAACCTGCTGCTGCTTTTGTCCGGGACAAGATGTGCCAATGTCATCCACAACTTCATTGCACTTCCTTTTGCTTGTTCATAGGCTTTGTTTAGTGAGAAACAACGAATACAGAAATAGTTCCTTATTTAATTTCTCTATCCTTCATTCACTCTTGTGGCTTTTAAAAATATCATCTTTTCTCCACAGTCACTTTTTTCCAGCCTAGGAAACCCATCAAGCCCTTTCTCATGTAGAAGTCATACCACATCATCCCTATGATCCATACCTCCATTTATTTTCTCAAAATCTTTTGGATTTTTAAATTAAATGTTTTCAGAGTTCCACACAGATCAGGTGTGAATGGTCTGTGGCAGGATGCTCTTGTTCTGCACTTTGATTTCCATTCCCCTTCTACCAAATCCTAACATTCTAGATAACTCTGCCATCATTTTGAGGTGACATTCTCAGAGACAGACATTATGACACCTGAGATGTCTCCTCCCAGATGGGAGTAGCTCATTCTTGCTAGTCATGGCATATATATAGTTTATGCTAGTCTTACCATTCTTCATTTATTAAGATTAGAAAATAACCCAAGAAAAGAGATTCAGTCATTCAGCGTCCTAATAGCATCTACAATTCTCCAGGGTTGATTTGAGTTTAGGTTTTCCTGAACAGTTTTGTGTCATTAACAAATCTCGTCCTTTTACTGCTTATGCCCATTTTTAGATCAGGAATTATTTGGATAACATGGAACAGATTTTTGTTGGTAACCTTCCACTCCTGTGGTTGCCAGTCCTTCTATTACATCATTGTGATGTTCTAGATAATTGGGGAAGTGTTTTCTATATTGTTTTCACCCATTTCTTGGCAGCTTTCCACATCCATCCCCATGAAAGCATGAAATACCTCTTAACTGACATGAGTTATGAGTTAGAAAAGCAACACCTTTCTCCTTCTTACCTCTTACTGGGTGTCCATCAATGCTACAATACATTAGCTCTTTAAAAAAAGGACCTGATATAGGAAGCTCGGCTTCCTATATATATTTTTTCTTGGTTGTTTATTTTTGTTTGGGTTTGGTTTTGGAGGGCTTTTTTTCCATCCAGTTCAGTGTTGATCTCAGGCTTGCCTCCTACCAGCATTGGCTCAAATGCCTGAAATTATCCAACATCCCAGAAATGTTCTCAGGTTTTTGGTCCTGTCTCTCCTCCTGCACGACAAACCTTGAGTCAGCTAAAATTTCACACCCTCCTGATAAAACCTCCCAGTCAATCAGGCAGCTGAAGCTCCCGTTTGCTGCACCACTCCAGAGAAACGTGTCTCACGGGGTCTGTGCAGCCACTGCTGAAAGGCAGCAGTTTGAGCTGAAATCCTCTGTGGCCCCAACAGCAGGTGGGAGTCGCTGTCCCGGTGTGCTGAGGCCGGGGAAGAGGAGGGGCACACCACACAGGAGCAGCCAGGCACACGCGGGACATCTCCTTACCAGATGGTGCATCAGACCTGCTGGAGCTCAACACTTAATTAAACTAAGAACTAAGGGCCCCACTCAGTCACAGCATCAGTTTCCTCCCAACCAGATGTCAGAAAGACACCACAAAAATTGTATTCAGTGCAAGCCCAAACCCAGGCTGAGGGTGGCCGCTGCCCAAGCCTCACGTACCATCTCTGTCAGGGTAAGAAGTTTTCTCCAGCAGTGGACTGACAGCCCCTTTGTTCTGGGTCATCACACCCTGAAAGCCCCCTCTACTCTCTATGGCAAACCTGAAACCAACACTCGTGCAGCACAGCACTGTTGCTAACCAGGTACAGAAAACAGCCTGAAGCAGAGCAGGAAATTGTCTGTGGGGTTTACTCAAAGCTTCCCAAAGCATCCAGCTACATTAATTTTTCCTAGCAGATCATCACACTGACCAAGATACCCCATATGCTGAAATCCCAGAGGTGCACCTGGCTAAGAGCAAACTGGCAGCAGATGTCTCAACGGACAACTCCATAGGCATTTGGAAAACATGGATAAATCTGTGAAGCCTTCAAAGGCCTCTGGATAGCATTTTCAGTAGGTGAATTGAGAGAAATTAAAACAGACCCAGGCCGAGCTGCATGGCAGCCCTACATCTTTGCCTCTAGATCGCCTTTTAGTGCAATACAACGATTTTAGAGAAGTGAGGTCCATGAGGCCCCAAAGAAGCAATAATAATTTAATTTATTTGGGTAAAACCTGAAGCCAGCAGCCTATCTGTAATTTTATTTGTCAAGCAATGGTAACAGAGTAGTACAGATTTTTATGTCCTGGGCATTGACTCAGTGTCAAATATTTAATGAAAAAATAACAAGAAAAATAAAAAGTAGCTGATCCAAGGACTGGCAGTGACTGTACTCAAGGATCCAATCCCTCTCTTACATCCAGTCCCCTCCTCTCACTTCACCCCAACTTTCCCCTCCCTCTCTGCCTTTCTCACTTGGAAGATGTTATTGTTTAACATGGCACATTCCCAAGCTGCTAGACCAGGACAGTAAAATTATTCACTGACTTTACTGTACTCTTCTACCAGTCACTCATTTTTTAAGCTTTCAGCTCTCCTTCTCTCCACCCCCACCTCCTCCATTCCCCAATGAAATTTGCTTTTTCCCTTCTCTCCCTCCCTTTTTGCTAGGCAGAATCTGGAAAAAAGTAATCAAGGCCAAACTCAACAAAACTACTGCTGCGTAAGAGCAGTCCTTTTTTACACACAGATGGTCAGCCAGAAGAATGAGCGCTTTATAAGACAGACATCGTGCAATCCTGTTTCCCCGGACCTCAGCAGGAGTTTTTCATCACCAAAGTGGATAATAACTCTGTCAGACACCTCATACACACAGGTATTAATAAAAAAAGAAAATACTGCAGTGACTGATTTTACAAGAAACTGGGAATCTTAATGTGACGGTTAAAAAATGCGCACCGTGATTACGCACAGCCAATAGCTGTGTCAACAGGGGATTATGGCAGGTTGCTAATCAGCAGGGAATGCACTTATGTGTACGGCCATGGTTTTGCACTTTATTTTTGACAATATTTCCTTGACCAAAGTCCGTGTACCATTGCATGGCCATAAACATGCACACATTTTGTACTTGTAAACTCCCAAGTGTCCATAGGCTTCTCTGTGTGCACACATGGAAACCCCATTTTTGTGGGTAACAGCAGCTTACAGCATCACTGCTGGATGCACCACAAGGTGCCAGCAGGTACTCATGCCTTTATTTCCCAAATTTGGCCTAATCTACAAATGGGCTCAAACATTTTAAAGGAAAATGTAATTTTCCCCAGACTGAGTTTTGATGACGAAGAAGGTAGATTCCCATCATTGTTGATCAGATGCCAGACCCTCAGCTTTTCTTGTGATAGATCCAGAGTGTCAAGACCACACCTGAAAGGCACAGACAGCACCAGCATTGGCCAACCCAGAAACACAACTCCCTCTGTTTAAAATGGAAAAATATTTTCAGAATCTCTACATTTCCCTTCAACAAAAGAAGCAATGCTAAAGAAAATCCCTGCAGGGAGCTTGAAGTAAGAGCTCTGTTCTAACAGTTATCTTTCTTCCACAAATGGAAATCCATAACACTTTTGTAACCTAGAATTTTCAAATTCAAATAGAATTAAATTATGCGTGAACTCTTGCATTCTTGCTTCATTAGTCATTCCCTTCATTAGTCAAATGAGAAGGGGCAGCAGTTAGTGCTTCTGCTTGTGACAGAAGTTCTCACAATAACATATTTGAGAGCTATTCTGACATTAACATTAAAAAAAATGTGCTCTGTATTTAATCTGATCCAGTAAAGACAAAGAAGAGAAATGCTGTCATCTCGTAAGGTTTAAGATGGTCGCGTTCCCAAACAGAAGTTAATGTGTGACATCCTCAGCAGCAGAACATTGCTCACAAATCATTGAACAATTATGGTGTACATGGAAGTGCCAATCCCTGCTAAGGACCTGGCTTTCCACAGGTTAAGCAGTGCCCAGTCTTCAAACCTCCATCTCCATTTTTCCTTGAACACAATGGTAAGAAATACTCTTTTTCCTACTCTGGCTACGCTATTTCTCCTGCTCCTCCCTTCACCAGTCTCTGTTTCAGAACCCTTTTTTGGCACTACTGAAGTTTCTGAAAAATAAACACCGTGAACAACATCACGCTGATGATTTGTACTTTCCTCTGGGTGCAAAATTAATTCAGGATTTTGTTCAGGAGCTGCCAGAGATCAGCATATTACTTATCATTAAAGAGATGCACAGACAAAGCTTCGAGTGAAGACTGCCAAGAAATAGGCTTTGCTGTGCCCACCTCGGTTTGGTGCTGTCAAGCCTTCAGCTTCATTTTCCCAACATAATGAAACAAATTAAGTCAGCCTTTTCAGCATCAATCTCATCCATCATAAATTAATTTTTAGGGGCATTTTCCCATGGATTCAATCCAAGTGACCTGGATTCCATGCTTCTCTTTTACACCAATCATAAAAATTAAAAATCAGTATTCAAAATGAGATCTCATACATATGGAGCATAGAAAAAGATTTAGAAAAGTAAGGTTAAAAGTGTTTAGAGGCATGGGGAAAAAAGTTTAAACAGCAAGACTCTGAAAGTAACAAAGTTATTTGAAACAAATTTATATTAGCACAAATAGATTAGGTATTAACTCTGAATGCACAAAAATCACATATAGTCCTGTTTTCAATCAGTCTTTTCAAACTTGTAGATACTATAATTATTATTAATGACAAGTGCTCAGACTGCACCACAACAGCAAAACTTTTATTAAAGAGGGTGAGAGGAAAGGAGAAACTTACCATAAAGACAGATTTTTCCGCAACACATATCTCAGTGACTCCCAAAACCTTTTCTGGTATGGATGGTGCTGACCTCTGTGAAACAGAAGGTAGGATTGGTCTGGGGAGGAGGTTAGCAGGTCCTACAGTAAGAAAATAAAGTTTTTAATTGAGGAACTTCGACAGGGTAAGAAAAAATAATTAAAACCAAACAAACAAAAACCCAAGAACAAATTTTCCTCTACAGGAAAATACATGGTGAAAAGGAAAAGTGTGTATTTCAATGTATATTCTCACTGTCTTTCTCTGCATGCATCAGTCTGACAACCTGAGTTTCTCCTCCTAAGAGCATCAGCTGCAATGATTACCACAGCAGCAATTTTTTCATGGCTAAAGGAGAGAAAAGTCTAAAAGCAGATAGGGTGATGCATCCTCAATCTCCCACGTTTATCAAGCCATCTTTGGAGAATTTTATAATGCCACATGAGCTCCAGAGTATTTAACAGGGACTTCTGTGTTTTCTTTGAGAATTTCACTTTTGCTGGGTTGGGTTGCAAAATGTTTCCATCTTAGAATGAAAATAATGGAGGGTATAAACCAACCCTGCAGTGCTCTGGCAACCTTGTGCAAGTCAGAAACGTACGTCTGTGAATGATCTGACGGGGCTGAAACCCCAGGCTTGTGAAACCGACCAACAGACTTCAGTGCTCTCAGCGGAGGCAGGATTGATCCCTGGCAATCCAGGATTATTAGGGCCGTATTTTTTTAAGCAGAACAGGAATGTATTTCAGCTGGATTTTAACTCAAGAAAACTCTTCTGATTGTAATGGCATCACTACCTTTCTAGTTCCCCCCGCGCTCCCTCCCTGCTTAGTCCCCCCTGCCAGCAGCTCCCCACCTTGTCCTCCAGCACACAAAGCTCTTTCTCCATCTCAGCCTCAGTCACATAAATTGCTCTGAAAGGCAGAATCCCCAGGCTCTCACGAAGCTCCTGCTGAAATTAATGAGTCTTGGCACTGGATCATCTTATAGAGAATGATTTGCAAGAGCAACACCTTCCTTACTATTGGAGACAACACAAAAATCACCTCTCCACTGACAGTTTTCGTCCTCAGCTCTAACTTTTACCCAAGTCAGGAATATTTTTTGCTTTATATCTGACTTGACAGTTACTAATACTACTGTGAGAGCATACCACCTGACTTTATATGATTTAGAAAGAGGAGAGAGAGCAAAGATAATAGTTTCATTATAAGTTTTAAGTCTCTGTAAATCTCTCTACATCTAACCATTCCTGATCTCTCAAGAGGGACTCTCCAAACACTGAAGCCATGCCTATTTGGCAAGAACTACAGACAGGGATTTCTTTTTTAGTCTCCTTCGTCTCTACAGAGGGCAAAAATCTTGGATAGAAAACTTTGGCCCAGAAGCCTTTTTCTTTACTTGCAGCAGTTAGAGGCACAGTGATGGTTTTAATAGAGTTCTGTAATGACTCTATTGCTACTTTTTATGACTATTTCTTGGAGCAATAAAGTGGCAGAGGCAATGATATTGAATCACTAACTTTTCTGCAGTGAAGAAGAGAGCATAACTAGTCCATGAAGTTATTTTCATTCAAAGACCCAATGCATTTCTAGCTCCCACAAAACACAGTAAAAATTCTTTCTCACCTGTGTGCTCCCCTAGTCA
Source organism: Melanocharis versteri (assembly GCA_013397845.1). Lineage (NCBI taxonomy): Eukaryota > Metazoa > Chordata > Aves > Passeriformes > Melanocharitidae > Melanocharis > Melanocharis versteri. The sequence continues at coordinate 2,265,185 of VZTG01002166.1, read as the reverse complement.
ACATCAGAAGGTGAACTCATGTTGCCCAGACTCTTGGGGAGTAACTTCAAATGTCCCCTTGACTTCTATTTTGTGATATTCCTGCAACTGTTCCTCAGAGTGCCTGTGATAGAGCCTATCCATGCCCCCTGGGCTACCCGAGGACCTCGTGCTCTCCAGGGAATCTTGTGCTCTCCAGGGAGAGGCAGCAGTAATGGCTATGTCCACAGCCTGGCTTCTCCCACCTGGGCAAGGACAAGGCAGCTCCCTCCTGAGTCACATCCACAAGATGGATCAGGAGCCTGGTGGCATAAATTGCCCCCTCTCTCTTCGCTGGCCTTGGAAAGGGTTAAGGCTCCTAAGTTAGGTACTTTAATTTGATGACAAAAGCAGAAGAGGATGTTCTGCTCACGCAGTAGTTTCTCTAATGACACGGACCCTGCAACATAAAGTGAATACTTTTTCACCACAAATCTTTATAAAGGTGCAGACTGAGACTGAGAGACCCGTACAAAGGCTGCAGGGTAAAACTCAAGTTCCCCTGAAGGAAACTGGTAGCTTTTACCAAATATTTCAATGGCCCTGGAATTTCTCCTACTTATGCCCAAACAGCTCAGTTTGCCCCCCATCTATGCAGTAGAACACTTAATAACTTCACTTTCAGTGTATTTAAAATCACTTCGAGCTAAGATCACAGCTGAATACATGATTCTCATTAACCAAAACCAAATGAGTTTCCTCTACAGTTCAGCTCTTGCTACAGCTGTAGCTGTGACGTGGTTCTGTGTTATGCTGTTCTCCAGTAAGGCATGTCAAAAACACAAAACAAAGGGGAAAACTATTTCATTTCCAAAATAAATAAATGCCTTTGATCAGTAGTAATACATGAAAGGCAGGTATTAAAAGTTAAGGGACACGCAGGAAATTGGTTCCTCACAAAGCTTCAATTAGCTTTCAAATTATCTCTCACACAGTGTGTACAAATATTCCTAACCAAACGTCACTGAAAAATGGATTCTCAATACGTTTATTTACCTAATAGTTAACACAAGGATAACAAAACACATGCAAATTTAAAATAAAAACATATGTGGGGATCTTTTGCCCCAAATAAGAATTTGAAACAGATGTGCTCTTTTAACTGTATTTCTTCACCCAATGCTTTTCTCTTCACTGTTTGTATCTTTAATGTATTTTTTTTCAAAGGTACATAATAATTTATTCCCCCTTTTATCTGACAAGCATGGCTTTCAAATAACATATTCTATCTTTATTTCTTGCTGGCATAACTCATCCATATCAATTGGTGTTTTGCACAAAGGGAGCTGACTGCAGCTCAGCTGTAAGACGGGATACCTATTTTCATTAGCACTGCATTTAAAAATCAACATAACAATGTTGTAGGATGAAAACATCATAATATTCAACATTGTTTCCACAAGTTTTGTATTCTTAAATCTTCCATTAAGCTCATGTTTTTATTGGACACTTCCATTCTATTTCTCTCTGCATGTTTTTAATAGCGGTGCCTAATGTTTAGAGGGATAAATTAGCTGCAGCAGCTTTTCAGTTCCAGAACCAGAAAATACTGGAAAATATATCTGATGTCTCTTTTTCTCCTCAAAACATTAATTGTAGCTTTTGCAGAAAAGCATTAAAAATTCAGTAAAGCAAAATTCCCTGGAGTAGCGAAACGCAAGGGTCTGCTCTCTACCCAATGGACCAAATCTGAATGAGTTCTGCAAGACTCAGATTTCAGGGTACACTCACCTGCACTGTAAGTTAGGAAATGCTCCTAAGTTTCTACTGGACCTAAATGGCAGGGGGTGGGTAGCCAGGGAATGCAGGGACTCTGCGAAGGAGGTCCAGAGCTGGTCACCACAAGGTGCTGCTTACTCCAGCATCGCTGTTGAGCACCTCAGAACTGAAGCTTGTTGGTAGAGCTCTGTAATTGAATCAGTAATTAAAATTTTATGTTAATTTTCAATAAATTAAATCCTTATCTGTAATTTTCCAGCGTTTTCTTTCAGCCTTTCCAGTGTACTTGCTACCTGACAGGAGCATCAACTGCATGGCTGCTGGCTTCTTTCACCACTGAACTCTGCCTCATCCACCATGAGTAGTTTAACCATGAGTGAAGAGCAGGTGTCTTCACGTGACATAGGGCACTTTTCGTTGTTTTTTACTGCCCTTACTTAAAATCTTTCAGATATCAGAACTGGGAGTTGACTTCTTGGTATTTTCTATGGTACTAGTAGCTTCAAAATACGATATCCAAAAGCATTTTACCACATAGTATCAAAGAAGACATTACCTTGATAACAGCTGAGCAAAACTGGCATTTTCAGCACCCAGAAAATGTCAATGCTTCATATAATTGAGACTGTATAAGCTAAAACATTAAAAAAATCAATTAGATTTCTTTAAAAGGTGATAATTTCATCAACTAAGGTAAGATTCTTCAAGGTGAATGTCAGAAGATGTATTTCTGGCCCAAACACTCAAGCCTCTGGCTTTGTCAGGTAGCTGATTCAAAGCGTGTGGCTATAAATACTTTTTTTTATCTTTTTAATACTTAAGAGCTAAAATATAAATGAAATAGGGTACTTTTTTCCTTTTCATTACTCTGAAAAATGCTAGAATATGGTGCTGTATTTTGTTGTCCAAGCGAACACATTCTGCTTGATGCAGACACCTGACAAAATTTAAAGCTAACATTTAAAGTCTGGCAAAGCCAAAATTACTAAAAAGAGGGTCTTATTTAATGGTGTCTTATAAAAATAGTTTTATGAAAATGGAGAGAAGAGACAGGCAAATTCAATAACTGGGGAACTTATTAGGACCATGATTAATTGGGATACCAAAGAGTAAATTAGCATATTTTTGGTACTTTGGCATACTTGAATAAATGCAGTTACACAACAATCAGACAGAAGGGGAAAGAAGTTTTACCATCCTGCAGACCTGGCACATCTCACTGAAAGTTCACAAGAGAAAACTAAGCTGCAATGGTCCTACACCAATCAAAAAACCTATAAAGACTGAGACAGGGAGATGGCACTACAAAAATCATAATCAGACTCAGGAACCAGGCTGAGTGAATTACATGTTGGCCTTTGAGAAGCAAATCAAAACAATCAGCAGAGAAATCCAAGCAGCATTTGAACATTGACCATTGGAAACTAAGAGCAGCAGCAAGTCTCTGAGATCTTTCTTTTTTTTTAAAGTGAACTCAAGCAAAGCTAGTAAAACTTGGCAATTGTTAACATACCACCATAACTACAGGTTTAATAACGTCCCATAAACTTTAAGAATTTCAAATTCATTGCTGCAGAGAAGCTTATGCGTTCATTTTGCAACACACCCATTTTCACACTCAAAGACATCAGAAAAGGAGATTAAAGTTTATTTTTCTTTTGATAAAGAAGTTAAGCAGATTTTGGCAGCTTGCCATCAATTCGACCCCATCTCCCAACTTCCCCCCTGCCCAAATTCTATAAATTAATCTTACACTGGTTGAGGGAAAAAAAAAAAACCTGAAAATCTTCCAACATTCAAGTCCTTTGGCTGAACCTCTCAGGGGCATATCCCATGGTGACAATCGTTAGTCTTGACTATCTCAGCTGGCCTGTTCCTCAAAACTATGCCTATAGGACAAATTTCTGTTTTCTCTTGGTCTAGATGTTACCGTGATCCACAATTTCTTATTCATATTCTGCAGAAACACCTACCATGATGCTCTTCTTCTGGACTAGCTGCTGGTCTCACACGAGGACATTTGCAGAGTAACCTCACTCAGCTGAAGTCAAGTCCAGGTTTCCACTGCAAAGCCTAAGAGCAGAGGATGGGCCTACAAAGTTAGTCCCACAAATCAGCAATTAAATCCAAGAATTATTCTGAGAGGGAAAAGTTTTAGTTGATTTTGACTGCAAGGCAGATGAGATGAAGGTTTGTATAACTTGTCTGCCTAGCAGTGAAAGAGTGAACAAATAATAAAAGGGGAGTCCCACCTTACAGACACTTAAGTGAAGGGTACACAGGTTATCCTGGGCCAGGTTTTAACATAATGCTAAGAACACTGATATCCCAATCTTCCTTTGGAAAATTTAACTACTTTTTTTCTGATAGTGACTCTGCAGTAGTTTCCTACAATGCTAAATTCCCAACTTCTCCACTTAGATGAGCGACCAACTGAAATGATTTTTCAGGACAGACCAAAAATGGAGGAAAGTTGCAGAGTTCCTAACAAGTCTGAATTTCATGAAACAGAAAGCTGGTTGTTACATCACTCTATGAAAAAATATTTATATTGGCTCTGGCTTTAAGGTTACATTTCTCAGTTCATGCAAGTGGCAGGAAACATGCAGAATCTAATCAAGAGATAGTCCACAAGGCTTGTTAAATGAAATGTTAAATAAAGAGTTCTTATGAAAACAAAAAGATGCAGCTCAGGAAATGAGCTTGGTCATCTCACAACTCTCTGTTGTTCCACAGCCAAGCATTGGCTAAACATTAGATTATCACTGTAAACTATACACACGGAAAAAATTGCTGTCAGGATTTACCCTAAAAGTAAGTCTGAAGAGCACCTAAGTGACTTACGAGGCTCAGCTTTATTTTTGAATCTGACTTAAGAGACTAATTCAGATCTTAATGAAAACCGGGGAATGTAGGTTTTCAAGTCATGCACTTTTAAAGAATTTACTTAAAATGTAAAATAGAGTTTTATGCACAAGCCAGAAAAACCAGCAAGAAAATGTATTTACAAAATGTGAACTCAAGAAAAATCCTTTCACGTAGAAGAGTCCTTCTTTGAGAAGGACTCTCTTTTTATTTTTCAGTGCAGAAGGTCGCTGTTACTAGAAAATAAATAACATGAAAGAGGCGGAAGAGGACAGGGGAAATTGCTCTGCAGAAGAAAAACAAAGAACAGCAGTCACAAACTTCTCATGAACTCCTGAACTACCACATTAACCAAGGTAATCTATTGCTCTCCTCCATACTTCTAGTCCAGCCCTTCTTTCATCTCTTTGGCCTCAATGCTGTAACTTGTGTGCATTTATAAGGGTGAACTACAAATTAGCACAGTGAATGTGATCTCTGAGTTTCCACTGGGGTTCTCAAACTGGTACACTTCAGCCTCAGACGAAGCGTTTTTTTCCGGATTTTCAAGTGTGACAGCAGTGTCTAGTATTAATATCATTGCCTCCATTTTTATTTGACAGCAAGACTGCATTTACATTTCAGGGAAAGCCCGTACAAAGGGATGGCTTTGGAGCTTGGCTCCCGTATGCTCTCCTAGCTCGTAACACGGTGAAATTAATAGCTATTTTTATTTCATCTGGCAAGGAGTTTTGCAGTCGTTGTAGGATTGCATCTCCTGTGACCACAGGGTTTCTCAGATTTCCCAACAGTTTAATTGCTCTATGCTATGAGAGGTTGCATTTTCTGAGAGAGAAGGAGCTATCCCGTACAGCCAGGGCTCTGCAAAGCAGCCAGCATTCCTGAAACACAGGCTTTGTTCAGTGACTACTAGGAAAATAAAATTAGTAAAATTTCAGTGGATAAAGAACCACAATCAAATAAAGGGCTTATGCTTAAAAATTACTATCAGATAAACTAATGCAGGAAAAGAAGTTAAAAGGAAAAATTTGACTATGGAATTATTTAAGTATCTTCATTTCTGATATTAAAATTCTATAACCCCTTGATTTCTAGAAGGGGAAAAGGGGTGAAGGGGAAAAAGAAAGAGACAACCAAGTGAGTTGGATATCTGGACAATCAATGAAACATGGACAATCAATGAAAATACTTGGTTTGTTTTTACTTTCCTCTCTTCCTGAATGAATTAATGAAACTCTTGAACTTTGGCCTCTTTTTTAGGCTAGAGCAGCAGAGATTGCCTGACTTAATATCCCCCACAACCCACAGCAATGCTGGTGGGAGATTTTAGTGTGAGAACCCTGTGAGCTCATTTGGCATTGCATTCCCCAGAGGGAATATGTCAGACAGTGTATAGATTAAATTTAGCAAGATTTGGACGTTAAGACACAGTACTTGGTGCCTTGATAGAAAAGATCAAGAGAGGTCATTCTATATGTGGTTTTCTTTGTAGGCTTATAATGCTTTTGCCTTTCCCATTCCTTTTGCCTTTTCTTTTTATGGCATTATTGTTGCATAGCAGACAACCCTTCCGTATTTCTTAGTGATGCTGGTTAGACAATATAGGAGCCTTGTGTCAGGAAAATAATCAGGATTCTCTGAAGGACTCAAAGTCCTTTCAGCATGCCTCATAATTGATTTCAAGTGTCTGATGAAAAGTCAGGCCCTGTGACACAGTTTTCCTTTGGCTTCAAAATCAAACAGAGAAAAATTCCTGCCATAGGAAAACCGGAACTTCAAGTCTGAAATGAGAATTTTCTGGGATTTTCTAGTTTTACACAAAATGCCAATATTCAGTAGGAATCCTCAGCACTGCACCAGCAAATAACAATACAGCTATAGTTGTCTGTAGCCACTGCCTTGCAGACAATAAAAAGACTCACTTTTAAAGAGCGGTGCCAACAACAGTTTCAGGTCATTTCCCCACTGGCTTTTCCTGTCTGGAATGCCTTTCAGAGTTTTGGCTCTGTTGACACTGCAGGTTAAATGAAATAAAAAATCCAAACAGAAGCCACAAAACTCAGCAACCCAGTCTTTTTGATCTACCTAAGTGTTTTTAAGCCTGCTCATCACCATGGGATCCAAGTGCCCCTTTTCACATTTCAGTGTTTCCAAAAGGATCAAGTCATGGTAAGACCATAATACTTGAGTGGCTGTTGCAAGAAAAGATTGCTTTAGAGAAGAAACAAGTCCTCTTCCCTAGAAACAACCCTGAGCAAGACAAATTAGAGGTGGAATAGGAGAGAAAGTAACAGGGCTGTTTTTCCTTGGCGAAAAGATTAGTAGAGTTGGCAACATATGGAAATGGAGTTGTAAAGAGTTGGAAGAAAATGCTTTCCTCTAACCTTCAAGCACAAAGAGGTCGCAGTTCTTTCAAAGAGCTTCCCTTGGGATAACGTGAATATGGATCGTCCCATACTTCACGGATTGAATAACCATCTGAAAGGAGAATAATTTGAGATAAACTGAGATTAGTTTCTTGCATTGACATCTGCTTGGAAAATCTAGTGCAAGGGTCATTTGGCTTGCTATGTTAATGATAATACTGCCAACAACCAGTATCAAAACACTGAGAAATTTGTAAAGACCTGGCACATTACATCCTGCTTAATAAATTCAAAGATTTGAACATGACAGCATATTGTAATGTAGTAATATAATACAGTAAATTTGCAGAGCCAGATTCAACCCATAAGGAGACCCAACACTGATTTCAATACACATGCTTGCTGCAACCTGAATGAATTATTTGAATACATACTTAGCTGAATAAATACTAACAGCACTACATATGGAATGAAGAAAAATTGTGCTCCTTTTTTCTCTGTATTATATGCAATGGGGGGGAAAATGTATTTTTTCATACGTATTTGCATCTATATTTTTGCAATAGGAAAAGTACAAATTTAAATGCAAGGCAAGATTAACTGTTAAGAAGACCTGGCTGGCATGCTTTAGTTAACGTGAGTTAACAAAAGCACAGTCATTCCAAAAGAGGTACAGTAAGCTTTTCAATGGGGAGAGAGCAGTGAAATCAAAGAGAAGATCTGCTTGAGTCACCCAACACAGACAAACCATGCAGGGGACAATGAAGAAAGGGACAGGATAACCACCAAGCATCAGCTTGGGAGAGGCAAGTTACTACTGGTTTCTTAATTCCCCCCCAGCAAATGGCGAGACTGATCACCCACTGGAGAGCCTGACAAACAGCTCCCTGGCTGTCTTACACTGTTACCTGGGAATACCCAGGATAAAAATCCTCATTCTGGAAGTTCCATTGGCAAAGCTTCATCATATATCTCCCCAGAAAGAGGAGAGTTTTCAATTATCAGAGATTAGTCATGGTATTTCCGCTGGGATGGGCTAACCACCACGGTCATCTTTTCACTCCTGCAGAACACCTGATGAGAAGACTGTGGACAGAGCAGGAATGCATCTGGAAGGGCCACAGACTGGGCCTAACACTGGACAATCCCTGTGCTTCCACAAGACAGAAATGAAGAGGCATAAAAGAAATGGACATAGACTAACAATTCCTGCTTTTCTTCCAAAAATGGAGCTGTGTGAAGAGCGAAAGTTTTCTCTGAGTTCCTCTGTCAGTAGCAAACACGGGAGAAGAGACCCAATGCTATCTTGTTATCCAAGACACAGGCATACCTCTTTGGCCACATAGAGAGAGCTGGCGGAGGCGGAGGGGGAAGCTGGGCAGTGTGGAGAGATGGCTCGCTAATCCTGTCAGGAGAAAAAGTGTTTCGCGTCACTCAACAGCATCTCCACGGGGCAGCTACGGGAGAAGCGCTGACAGCCCCTGAAAGGAATCGCAGTCAGTCGTCCTCCAACAGGAAGAGGTCGGCTTTGAGACCAAGCTTGTAGGGCGGGGGAGATGAAAGTGTGGGGGAGGGACATCTGGCCTCCATGTAGGATTTCACCTTCCTCTGCCCCACGAGGAGTCCCGCCTGCTTCCAGCTAGCCTGTCCTTTCTGACCCCTTCACGAAGCAGTTCTGTAGCTCTCTCATTCCCCGACTTCCAAAATTTAAACTTGCCAACCCTGCTGCCAAAAGTGAAGGCAGAAATAACGTCAGAGTTGAAAGCAATTTCAGCATAAGGAAGAGCTGCAGGGACAGAGCAGGGATTCTTGCCACATGTGACACAGAGTACATACCATACCACAGCACACACTGATAAGTACATTTCGCAACCAATTTTACAGATGTTTCATCAGGCACTTTCAGTCAGTGGTGCACTTGAATGATTCTCAGCAGGAGAAGCTGTAAATAAGTGTAGACAAAGAGGTGAAACATCTACAGAAGGGATGAAGTCGCCCAAGACATCAACAGGGTTAAATAAGAAGGCACTTTAATCACATCATAAATGTCTATATTGGCACAGAGTTAGCACCTCCAACGTGCAGATCAAAAATCATACAAAATAAACGTAATCTAGGTTCTACCTGAGGGCCCCAAATCTTCCCTGAGTTCACGGGATTCATCATCCTCACACCATGACAAAGCACTCCGAGGGACAGGGTGTTCAGCTGTGGCCAAGGACCTAAACCTTCCTCCCAGAAGATGCTTCATGTTTCTAAAACACAAAGGTGTCTGGCTTACAGATAGGCATCTGTGTTTTTACACAAGATATGCCTAACCATCTAGGAGGCTTATAGAGCATTTCTAGTGCAGCACACTGCCTACTTTGTGCCACTTCCTCAGTGGCAGCAGTCACACATCCCTCTGAGAGACCCTTGTCCTTCTCTCCTAGGGCCTCAGAACCCCCTGACAGAGACAATAATTCTTGCCTCAAAAAGCAAGTGAAAACTGCTTTTTTCTGATACATGACATCATATAGGGCAGCCCCTCAGCCATCAGTGGGGAATAAAATTCAGCGGTCTGGCTGCTCCTTTGCTTCAGTTGCACTTCACAATTTCCCTGCTTTGGTGGATTAAAGCTGAAAGGCTTTACAGGAGATATGTCTGTTACAGGCATGTAAACAATAAATAATTATAGGAAAGAGAAAGAAAGACTGATTTATTGAAGACTATTCACTTCTAGGAAGTAAATAACTGAACTTTCAATTTAAGTGGACATTTTTACTGCCAAATAAATCTCCTTCCACAGATACGAGAAGAGCCTTCATGTAGTACACAGAAAAGGAAAAGTTAGAGAAGTTCAGATAGTGCCAGTGAGCAGACAGGGCCAGACTCATGATAGATGTTGTTGATTTAGACCAACCTAGGATTGTTTATACACTCACCTGCCACTGAATGACAATACTGAATAGTAAGATATAGCAGACATAAACAAATCACTGCTGAGTGAGGGAAAAAGAGCCACATGCCAATCCAGCAGCCTTCACGTCACAAAAACTGCAAGACCTTGATATTTGCTTTGCCCAAATATGGACCACCAGGACTTTTGAGATAAGCTCCTAAAGTTAGGTACTGCATCTATCTTAATTTTTTTAAATGTCATACTTTGAAAAATGTTTGAGTACCCAGCAGTTCCCCTGGACCACAAAGAGAAGTGGCAACTTTCAGCACTAGATCACTGATGTACCTTTGTAGATTCTGATGGAGATGGGTCGGTGGACTGACATGCATATCCAGAACCAGAGTTCAGGAATGTTCAGTATTGGCCACTACCTGCCTTGTGAAAGTTCTACCAAAGCACCAGAGGTCAAATTATGGTTACTAGACAGAGAACCCCACTGTAAATGAGAATGGACGGATAGATCTGATATCAGGAACAATAATTGCACCTGGCTTAATACCTGAATCAGGTGCTACCTTTGGACACATCCAGTTTCTAGTGAAGATGAATGTGACCTGAGTTTCTTATCACCTCTGAGAAATGTTCAGGCCAAAAACCTGCGGTCTTAATATCCTTTGCCGATTTCTGCTCTGCAGTTTCTATACAGTGCAGCGGTAGAAATAACACCATTTTCTTGGTCTGCACAGATTATTTCAACAGCCTAGAAAATTTAAAACCTACCCTCCTTGATTTTCAGCAGCTACTCCCTCTGACTGTCCTTTTCCAGTGAACCAAATCTTATTTCTTTTTGATCTTATTTCCCACAAAGTCGAAGTACAGTTGACACTCCCTGAAGTAACATAACAGATATGGGTATATCTAAAACATGTGAACTCAGGAGAGATTCAGAAAGTTTTATGTATGTGAAATAATTGAATTCACACACCACTGGCTTTTATCTCAAAGGATGGCCACACAAAATGCTGAGCATGATTCCTAAGTGGTGAGATACTACTGCACTCATTAGATTTCCATCTGATCTGATGGACAGTCTTAACAATTTTATGGAATGTGATCTATCCCTCAGGCTTAGAGTGAACTCTGACAGGTTGTAATTTTAAAGCTCCAAAACAAGAATTTGTGGGAGACACTTGCAAATCTAAAAAGTTTTTGTATGAACAAAAGCAGAGAATAAGACAACTATGGGAGAAGGGCAGGGAGAATAAAGAAATACATCCTGTACATTTTTAATATTTGTTTTACTGTTTTAATTCATTTTATTTTCAATTAGTCTGCCTCTGAGGCTTCTTCTATTTGTTTCCTTAAAAATTAGTAATCCTTACTTCAACAGTAAAGAGCTGGGTAAGATTATTCTTCATCCAGGTGTAAATACAATGGATCTTCCAAAATACATAGTAGACTTTTTTTCAGTCGTGGCTGGTGAATTTCAAGAGCAGCCCCTGTTTTTTGACCACATACAAGAAATCCACATTTCTATAGCCAAATCAATCAGATTGCAAACTTTTCTCTAGACTTGGAGCAGGCTTTGAAGTCAGAGACTCAGAGTGATGAAATTAAAATGCAATAGGACACTAGTTCACTGAGTTCATGTACCAGCAAAAATCCGTTTTAAGATTTGAAACTGAAGTTAAAAGCACAATAAAGATACAAATTCCTGCTAATCTGAAACTTTCTCTTTCTCACCTTGTCATAAAAGCCCTTTGTGCCTGTAGCCACAGCCCCTTATCTATCCTGCAGACTCTGCCAAAAGGAAGCTGACACCTCATCAGAAGATATCTGGGGAGAATGGTACTGCTTGAATCCTGCCTCTATCTTCAGAATGATATTTTAGTCTATAAGGGATGGCAAAGGATTTCCACAGGCAGATGAATCATCAGAAAATGTAAGCGAACAGCTCATAAAGAACATGTCCTCCTCATAACCAGCCAGTTGGTTTTCAGTTTCATGTTCTAACTTTAAAAATTAAAAACTCAGCTGTGACTGCATGTTTGCCTAATGCCCCTGAATTCCATTTCCCTAACTGCTACCCTGGAACTAGAACTGATTCAATAATCATTATAAATACAAATAGGTTTTTTTTTCATTCACTGCCAATACTACTCTGGTAGTTGCTGTGGTAGTTTCATAACTTTTCAGTATTAAATGTTTGCTATCCCCATTAGCAGAAGCTGAGCACTACAGGTCTTCTAAGAGATCAGAGCAGGCAAAGGCAGCCAGTGCTGTGTGTGAGAGAGTTGAGCCTGCTCAGCTACCGTGTGGTGTCTGCAGTGCCTGTAGGACCTTGCAGGGTAGGACTGAGCAGGCACCAGTTAAACTGCAGCAAAAAGATACCCTTTGGCAGTAAAAATATACACAGAGCCACTTCGTTCCTGCTTTCTTACTCATTAGCAATATATCCTTTTTTCCCCCCATGTGTTTACATAGCATTTCCGCAAAAGAAACTTTGGACGTCTAAGATTTTTTGCTCAGTCATTGGTTTTGATGTGTATCACTTGTGTATCAAAGCGCAACTTTTCACAGATGCCCCTTTACTACAATATTTGATTCCAGATAAACAGTTCAGTAGAAACACAGGTAATGATGAATATAGAATAATGGAAAATGAATGACAGGTAATACCAATCTTTATTCAAGAGCATCTTTTATTGTGCATGGCACAGTCATTAAAAATATTTAGGAGAACATTAAAAATGTTCTCCTAAATACTCAGGAAAAATAAAACTTGCAGTTAGCAAACCCTTTAAGTGTGTGCTTACCTTTAAGCCTCTAGAAAGTCTTCCAAATGTTAACTGGAGTAGTTATGTGCCTGGAGTTAAGCGTGCTCAGAAATACTTCACTGGACTCAGAGCCAAAATCTGTTTGCATTATGGTTTGGGAATAGCAAAGGACAGAGAACAAAAGGAACAGTTATTCAGAATTTGGACAAATAGCTGTAAATACATTTTTTGTGTTATTAAGTCAATATTGGCTCTGCTTAGCACGCACTGACTGAACACACAATCTTAACAATCACCGCTGAAAAACACAGACCATGGACGTTTATTGATTTAGACAAGATCACTCCTCACAGGAGAGCGAGCCTCTAGTTTTACAGACCTTTTAATTCCCTGTACACCATTCCTTTCCCTTTTACAAATCTCCTGCTGTGAAACTCTAATGCACTCTTGAGACACTAGAAATCATGGAACTAGCTCTGCAAATTGTCCGTCAGCCAAAAGAGGAAGCAACTCCCAAGACCAAGGAGTTTAGTTGTTGCTATCCATGCTTTTTTTGTCCAAAAATAAAGCAACAGACTCACCACATACCAAAAACCAAAATGTTGTTGCAAAAGATATAATAGCCGCATATCATTGGGGTTTTTTTATTGGTGTTACTCTCTAGCCACCTCCCAACACCCCAAAAACGGTACCAAATATTTGGGGTAACTACTGGCAAAACCCATAATTTCTTACTTAAGGCAAATCCAACATTCCGTGCAAATGGAAGTAATTTCTGCAATACAAAAAGTCCTTTCAGAAAATGTTGAACTGATTAGTATCATGGAAAAGTGGAACTAATTACTTGAGTGATATAACAAAAAAAAAAAAAAAAGAAGTTAAAAATTAAAGCCATCCAATTCTTGAAAAATATAATGGCGCATTTCCCTCATATGCAGCCTTTGTGCAACTGAGTAAAAGGTATGAGCAAGATAACCATGAATCTCCCCAACCCACACATCCACATCTCTTTGCAAATCCTTAAGGGCCAGGAGTGTATCAAAAGCCTGTACAAAATATTCACGCCTAGGCTCAATTACTCTTCGGGAGCTCCCCAAAAGGGCCAGTTTGCTCCCTAAAAATGAGGTTCACCAGCACAAACCTTATCTGTTCTTCCAATCCCATGTGAGCTCAAGGCAGAGACCTTTCGCTGGCCCTTCACTCCATGGTAAATTTCACCTTTGGAAAACAGAGGCCACGGACTTGTCTGAACAACACGTGCCCCGTTTTTCTGAAAGAAGACTGTCAAGGCTACAGAGCCAACTCATTAACCTGTCCCCCAGTGGTTCCATCTGGATGGTCTTATCTGTAGGAATCTGGCCTTTCATTTATTTTTTCAACCACCATTTGTGACAGAATTTCTTAAAAAACAGACTCATGACTTATTATTAGCACATGGGTAGGTCAGCACACAGGTTTATTTGCTGTTAACCAACATCCTAACATGCTGTGTTTAAAATTTCCAAAGGGACTATGAATAGGCTGTAAAAGTAGGAGGTTGAATTCCTGAAGATAAGAGCTTGTGATGGGACCACTGTCAAAGCAACGCGTATTTTCCTCTGATAACCCTTGAAAATCACTATGCAAAGACATATAGTTCAAATATATGTGAGTCCCTGACAATTCTCTTTTTAGAGGCACTTTGATGACCGGCGTGTAACACTTCAGCCATGCCACTTAGGGAATAACAGGCAAAAAATAAAGTGTTAAACTTTGAAAATGTACAGCCCATCCAGAAAAGGTAAAAGAAGGGGAGAAGCCAGGATCAGGAGAGAAAGGAAGGGAAAGAGGTAAGAGAAAAAGAAAATATTCCCACTAAAGCATATGCAGCACAATGCCTGCAGGCTATTATGGAGAATAAATACTCCCATCACTCTTGTCAGGGACAGGCCCTAAGAACAGGGGTGTGACCAGCTGGACACTGGGGACAAGGCTTGGAAGGCAAGATCCCATTTTCTACCTGGGATGTCTATTAGATCTCAGGCCTCTCAGAGCTTCACCACTGGAAACACTCTCCAAAGTAGCCGTGTCCCTTATTTTCGGTATATCACGCATGGACACCACATCCCAGGAAATTATTCCTAGCGGAAGAAAAAAATACAGCATCACTTCCAGAAAAAATTATCCACTCACTGGCTTTCATCTTGTGCAGAGCACTGAAAAGTCTGGAGAGAGATAAATGTCTGTTATACAGGGATTTACGCATTTCATCCAGACAATTGACTTAAACTTCAAGCCTGAGGCCAGAATTGATCATTTATCAAGTTAATCTTCATGATATATTTAGTGTCTAACCATAATACCTTCAATTGCTTTCACAGTCAGCAGAGACTGGGCAGGAGGAGAGCACCTGTTAAGAATCAAGAACTGAAAAAGAGCTATGCAGTAGATTGGAGTTATAAATACTGGCCTCGATCCTGCAAACTCTTGGCATCCACGGAGAACCAGTGTGAATGAAGCTACAACTGGCTGCCTTAGTGGTCTGATAATTGTCTATCTATTTAAAGCAGGGACCACCTCCCTAATTCATTGTGAGGCAGGGAAAAGGATTAAATGCTCAGCTGTGGTCCACTGTTTCTAGCCTCATGAAATTAAGCTGCAAAAGAAGGTAACTTGATTACAGTGGTGACTTAAATTGTTAGGATATCCAGCAGCTTCCTTTCACCACTAGTGTCTTGGTGCTTAATCATCACTAAGAAACTTTGGGTTTGATTCTCACTTACTGTATTGCTCCTGCCAAAAGCAAGCAGTAATATATATTCATATATATTAATATATATTCATATAATTGTTGATATTCATTAATCATTGATGAATCCCTTCATTCTCATTTACAAGATAGCTTTTTTAAATCATGAGCTCTTTCGGCCTATTAAGGGTCAGAAACTTATTTTCTTTCTTGAAGCAATGAAAGCATAGTTTTGCAAGTAACATCTGAAGACCACAGCACCAGCTAAAACTGTGAAACCTCTGATCAAAACTGAAGATTTAGCAAGTAAACATCTTTCAAACTAGATCAGTCATGTCCCAAAGTCCTACATCTTTAAATTCAAAACTAAACGTTTTAAATTATTTTAACTTTGCTAAACTGAAGTACAAATACCAGAGAAAATACTCAAAACTCTATATGAGGCTTAGAATTTTAAATCCTGCTGACTTTTGATAAAACCTATACTCCTGAATCTCTTGGACATATTTTCAACAAAGCTTTGTCTTTTTTATAAATGAGCACTGCCAATTTTTAACATTCACTTTGTTTTTCAGGCTGTCCTTCCCGTATGTGTCATCTAATTGTATATTCATTGAATTGTTCCTCTAGATCAGTCTAACTGTAAACAAAGAGGGTAAACTGTTCATTCTTGAAATCAAAGGGTCCTGCGTCTGCCACCGTAAGTCTAGAAGAGTGTGTGCAGGCCAGTTTCTTGGCTGTCTGTAATCATCACACGTCAATAAGTGCTGACTTACAACAATACTACATGCTGGGGGGAAAAAATGACCCCTTAGATCTCTAATTAAATCACCCTCTTCCCTCCCTCCAGCGCTACCCTTTCATTTGATGACCACTTCCAGAACCAGTGGGAGGGGGGGAGGCAGCTACAGGGACTGAGCAGAGGAATGGAGGAGGCTTCGTGGGTTGTTTTCCAACCCACATGTCATAAAAGGTGGTTTTTCATTCTCATTTTGTACACCTCAACACCACAGAACCCTGGATAAAGACAGGGTTTTCAGCACTCCTGTAATTCAATTAATGGACTTGGAGGCCACTGAAGTTATTCTTTGGCATCACTGAGTGAAGGGTTGGGGAGGCTGTATCTCTACAGTCACAGATCCAGAGTAATACAATTACTTCCAGTCCAGGCTTAAATGTTGGCATTGATACAGTGACCAATTGTAAGGGAGTGTTTTAACTACCCAGATGAATGAGAAGCTCACATTCAAAATCATTTCTGCATGGATTGTCTAAACTGTACTTTTACATGACATTTTGCTTCCAGTTCAGTAAGCCCAGGAACAGATCGCTAACATGTGAAAGTCAGACACTGTGGAGAGACTAAACCTGTAAATTTGCATTTGTACATTTTTTAACTCTCTGGGGTTAGTTCTGGATTACCTCTGACACGCAAAAAAAAGAAAGTTAAAAAAAGAATAATGATGTCAGGGTGAAAATTCACACATGTGGGTAGCAGCAAAACAATGCTGTTTTGTCCATTTATACTCAAGAATGGATTTCATTTCAAAATGGGGGAAAAGATACAGGACCTGCATTAATTATGAGCAATTTGAAAAACAGCAAGAAGTACAAGCGAGGCTATGCAAGGCAGATGAAAGCTACTTTGGTCTGACTTTTGCTTTCTTTTCTGAACTGCTGCTTCCCTAAGTGGCAAGCAGTGGAGGTCAGAGGCCAAACGAAAAGGATAAGCGTCAATGGGAGGCCCTGTGGTGTGACACAAGTGCATAGTGGTATATTGTCCACAGCCCATGAAGAACTTGTCAACAGCTCAGTGAGAATCCCTCAAAGGAGCGTCTACAGTTTCATTGCATCCTGCTCCCTGGAGGCAGTGGCAGATACCCAGGGAAGCAGCAGCTATATAAGCAAGATGCCTCTCTAGGAGCTCTGCTGTCTTCTAGTATTTGTTTTTATGTATTGGCAAAAAAGATTATCAGTAGAAAAGGCTTCCAAATAACTGGGAAGTTCTACACAAGCAAGAACAGCTAGATTAAAAATTAATTATGCCTTTGAAAGCTAGATGCCAAAAATACAAATAATACTTGCTAAATTGGCTCCTGTTTAAGCCCTGCAAAATCTTCTTGTGACACTCCAATGCCCAGACTTTCATCCTCCTGTGAGTTATGAACTTACCTAAGCAGCACATCAGGCTTTGATGAACTCAGATTTTCTACAAGGGAAATAACTAAGACATAGTGTCCTTTTCATGAAAAATTAAATAGCAAGTTATGCTCTGAAATGCAACCTCTTGCAACAGGCAAGCTCTGTTTAATTCCTTCTCGCCACTGCAGTAATCAAGGACAACATGAAGAGCATCTACCATTAAATGGTAACGGGCGGATTTTTCAGTCTGACTTTTCAGAGCTGAGCAGAAGAGAATTTGTCTCATAGTTAAGGAGAAATTCTTGCCTTTCTAGAAGAATCAGTTTTAAAATATGCAGTAGCACACACATTGCCTTTGTTCTGGTTTTATATAGCTCCTGGAACAACTAAGAGCCCAGGAAAGGGCTTTTAGGCCTAACATCATACAAGTAATAAATCATCATCCTGATTCTGTTTTGAAAAGAAACCAGGAAATAAGCTTGAACTGAATTCTGTCTATAACAGAACCTCAACAAAGAGAATACCAGGAAAAGAAATCAGGAGAAATTAAACAGCATTTGTTTGGTAGATGAGGCCCAAAAGTGTTGAGGATGGACATGTAGTCAGGGTTATTGATAAAGAAACAACAGGACTAATCAGAGAGTGAAAGTATGGGGGGGTAAAAAGTGAAAGAAAGCAATATTTTGTCCTCTTGGCAGTAGATTTTAAAGAAACTGCAGCTTGTGTTTCCGCTGAATGGGTAAGAAATGGGTTTGGGGCTGCAAAGCACATTTTAATGAATCTCTTCTGTCCCTTAATGATTCAAGCATCCTGTATTTTCTACCTTACTCCCTAACTCTCCCTTAATCATCATTCTAAACACAGTAAAATATGCAAGAAGTGAAGATGGATCCCAGTATCCCAGTCACGTAACTTTAATGCAGTGAAGGAATTTTTGCCATCTGAGAGGCTGAGTCAGATTTCTGTATTATTTTAACCATTTGTAGTGGCCTACAGGCATTTTTGTCAACTTTTCTGGCTTTCAGCTGCATTACTGAGGATCAGCTGTTTTGAAATAAATGGGGTTATGGCAGCATAAACTGAAACACAGAGATGAACCAGACCCTGGCACTGTGAGCATGATGCCATTTGTGAGATGAAATGTCACATGTTTACATCCACTGCTCCGAAAGCCAGAAGAGCTCAGACTGTCTCACTGAGCAAAGCAAAACTGAGAGCAACAAGTTTTTGGAAAATTGACTGGCAAGGAACCAAACCGTGACTCATAAATATTAGAAGATGAGTTGAGCTTCTCTGAATGAAATACTGCCCAAGTCATAATAAAATAAATACCTTATGATTGTTAATAACAACAGTAATGTACAGTTGTTTAAACTTCTGAGGGGTCTTGAAAATGCTGGCAAATATCAGCCAGCCATGCCTAACAGCATCCCACACCTTCAAGAGACATTCAGAGACACCAGAAGCAGCATTTTCAACTGCGAGTTGAAACCAAGAGTGTCCAACTTGAATTAAGTCTTGCTATTCCCAATACTGGCACCTGCATCTCTTGTTGATCCTAGCAGGAGCTGTGGCTGCTTCAAATCTATGAAAATTTGGGCTTCAGACCCTGGCCAAAAGCTGCCATTGGAGCACAGCCCCTCTGCTCCAAGCAAGATATTTGCATGCTTATGTCAGAGCTGAGTAGACAACGTCCAACAGGAGTCCCAGCCCTCAGACTGATGGCCCCCCAGCCCCCATTTTAAATACAGTATCTGAACCTTTGGCAATAGAAAGCTTTTTAGCCTTTTTGTCTGAAAGTTTCCCAGTAGGATACAAATGCTTGGGAAATCACAACTGTACTCACCCTCAGAGGCCACATTTACTGCTTTTGTCTTGTGGGCTCATTCCCCAATTATATCAACAGGACATGGATGTGGAAGCTGAAGACCTTAAGGAATCACTCAACTTCTCACGTCTTAAGGCTAAAAGCCCTAAAACAGAAGGGTGTCCAAATTAACTAGACACAGCTTTCAAATCCATTTTCAAAATTGACTCCACCCCCTTTAAAGTCAAAATTGGCTTCAGCTTGTGCAAGCAGAATCAGGCTGTTTGTTCATCCCAACAAGGATAGGATCAGCCCTAAATATGAGTAGTCTCCCCTGGCTGCCACAACACACCGGCACATGACCATTTCTTACAGACTGTGGTTCTGAACAGAGCGGAACTCACTCCCCGGGATATTCAGTGTTAATGGAAGGAAGGAGAAGGAAATCGGACACTTTCTTCTGCAAATCCCACCAAGTATTCCATAGGATTTTCAGAAATGATAGAAAAAGTCACTCACAAACCTCATCAACTGTTAAGGAATCAAAACACAGAAAAAATTAACTTTTCAGAGTTCTTTGTGGAAAATGGATGAGAACAGTCCTTTGAACAAAAGCATATTAATCTGGCTTCTGAACATAGGAGGCTGGCTGACTTGAGAGAAAACCAAGCAACTTAAAGATGCTACTAAACTTCTGCTGCTCTGTCCAGCCAGGACTATCCAGCAAAAAGCCAATCCTGCATTATGACAGGCACCTTGACTTTGTTGGATGATGGTAAGGAGATGCAGAACGGAGAGAAACTAAGCAGAAAGAAAAAAACATTTACGTGAGATTTATTCACAAACACACCAATTCCTAGAAAATCATAGTGTAGAATATGCACTGACCTCTAAAAATGAAAACCATGTTGAAAGGACTAAATGTAGACACTGTAGAGTTAAAAGATAAACAGAATCTTTCCCTTCAATGGCACCAGTACAATGTGACTTTTAATAAATTATGTGAAAACAGATTTACAGGCTCATGCCCTAAACTTATGCCTCCTTTGATAAGAAAACATGCAAACATAATGATCTAGAGAAGCAAATTAAATTCCCAGGACTGGATCATATTCAGAATAAAAACAAAGAGGTTCTTCAAAAGCTAATCTCTCAGAAGTCTCAGCACAACATGATACTCTCTCAAGGTGCAGATTTCTCTACCTTGCTGCTTAAGTATCCCTTACTATGCAGAGCATAACAATAAAGAGCTTTTTTTAAATTCAGTGAAAAGGTAACAAATTATCTTAAATGACAAAAGAAGAGAAACAAGACCCTAAACCTTGAAATTAGAAGTTGTAGGAATCAGATTCTCAGACAAATACAGAGATGTCACTCTGCTTATTGGCTATTAGATTCATTTATTTTACTAAAATCTAGCATAGTGTTTTCTTTATCAGCTATGTCAGGCATTTCTGAATAAATATATTCAGATATCCAAAGCAACACCTGCAATGAAAGGAAGTGAACTTTATCTTTACACTGACCTGTAAACAAAGCCAACTGCCAAGGGTGTTCCAGGGAGCATCACCCTAATGAAACTGGAGCTGGCAGCTGCCTTCCTACTAATTTCTCAAAATCCAAAATATGAACCCACGGGATTTACAGACCCCCCTCCCCAAAGCCTTCCCACTCACACCCTTTCCCATAGAATTTGCCTGCAGAAAGGACCAGCACCACAAAATGGAAGCACACCCCATTGCAAGAGGCCACCTGTGGAGTCTGAGGTCTGGTCCAGTTCAAGTTGCCATCATGGAAATGCTGTACAGGAACCCCAGTGGCAACAAATTTTCTGTCTGCTGTTCAGTCACATTGGGACTTTAGGGCTGGTAGTGAAGACAGAGCTGTAGATGTCTTGTGTTCAAATAAAGCAAAGGAGCTCCAATTTCATGTCCCTCTGTGGAGGGTTAACATCCATGGCACAGGGAGAGAGTGTGAGAGCTGCTATGGAGCAGAGGAGGTCTCTAGGATTACGTAGTGCTGAGGTCCCTTTCGAAGTGTTGTCAGAAAAAAAATAAAATATTAAATACCTGGTTCCCAGACTAGCTTCTTCCTACAGGCTTCTCTGCAGAGCAATCCCAATTTCTGAGGGAAGGAAGGACTTACATAGGAATATCTTGGATTCTAGTGCATCAGGTCAAGCACATGACTGATCTTACTCCAGCTGGTCACTTCAGACCAGCTACAAAAGCACCAACAAAATTTACAAGTAAGAATTTCCACAGATTAGAAACACGCATGTTTAACACACATTCTCTTCCACTGAACCTGTGGAAAACCTAAGGATATATAAAATATCTGCAGGCTGATATCCCAACAGCCCACACGACTCCTGGTTTTTCCACATTCAGATTGATTTTCAGGCTGTAATCACTAATGTGAGTGTTCATATTACCAAAACCTGGGTAATCGGTTAAAAGCATGTATCTAGAAATTGTTAACTTCTTCACTGTGTTCTGTCATTTGTATAGATATGAGGGCACAGAGTGGGACACTTAGGTTTTTGTGGGGTTTTTTTAAGGAAAGATCATTTTCTCACATCAAGTCCTTTATATGTACATATACCGAAACTTTCTCTGTCTTGGGACACGCTGAGGACCGTTCTTCAACTCACCTGCAAAAGCTAAAACCGGGTCCTGGCATTTTTGTATTTAACTAGTACATTCATTGGTAATAGTCCTGCGTTGTTCTGAGGAATTTCTCAAATAATCAAACATGACTTGTGGGGAGACTAATATTGCTTTTATTGCTTTGATTGCTTTAAAATTAAACGTGCATACGCATGATGCAAAAACTATATTAAGTAATCCAGTGTAATCTGGATAATTATTTTAAATGCATACTCCAAACCCCCAAATGTGTCAGCCTACAAGTCCACTTCCTATGTTTTTCTATCTGCAAGATCTGCAAGTAATTTAGTCTTGTTTTCACAGAGCGCAAAGACATTCCATTTGTTTACACTAGAGACAAATTTTACTCAATTGACGCAATTCCATTGATTAAATAATGGCTTTCTTCCTCATTTTAGACAATTTCAGCCTTATATCACGACATAAAAGAGGTAAGTGATTGTCATCTGTGCTCATATTATGTGACGGGCAGATTATCAGGTATGAGGCTCACTGCCCAGTGACAGGACCCTTTCGAGGGCTGATTTCAGTCTGAATGCTCATACCCAGTTCTGAAAACCAGGCAGATGATTAAATAAGTCAACAAAGGGTCAACTGCAGGCCAACTGCAGGTGATTTAACTGGAGGGACCTCTAGTAGGTCAAGTGAAATAAAGCAGATATAATTTGTCCAACTTCTACATTAAAAATATTGTTGAAGACCAGCTTCTGTGTATCTGCCATCTTTGTGATAACTCTTCTTTAACAAGATTATTGGACATTCAGGTCCTCTTTACAGACAAAAAGATGCATATTCTGTATCAGCATGGAGTTTTGCCTCAGAATCAAATGCAGCATTAATGTTGGCTTTGAAAGATCAGGAAAATAAAATCCTTAGCAGTCCTAGTGAATAGAGCAGCGTTGAAATACTTTCACAAGGAGAGAGGCATTTGTCCAAACGTGTGTGCACAGTGCTAATCCCAAAAGCATTCCTGTACCGCCCACAGGCTCTTCAAAACCTCAGCATATAACAGAGTCCGATTTTCAAGCCTTAAGCTTGTGGGAGGAATTATCCAGCACGCACAAGCCCAGGATGGCTCTGTTCCTCGGGTCAACACAGGATGTCCCGTGTGAGCTTCTCATTCAGAGAAGCTGACAAGCCTTGGCACAGAGCGGCGCTGTGAAGGGTCCAAGCACAGGGATGATGCCCACTTGTACTTCACCTCTTTTTAGCCACCCACCAGAAAAAGCTTTTTAAATCTTATTTCAGTGAAGTACCAGTGACATCTAGTGGGCAGCTCTTCTACAGTCGCCCATCTAATGGGGCAAATCCGGTTAATTTTCCAATTTCTTTGAGGGAGGCTACAGAGCAAGGCTGAGACAGAGAATGGTAGATTTTAAAGGAAACTTTAAAGTTTTCCTAGTCCATTTTCCTGCTCTAATGCAGAACCAAGTACAGGACGAGATAGTGATAAGTCAAGGAGCTTTAAACTGAAAGAGGGTAGGTTTAGATTAGATATTAGGAAGAAGCTCATCATTATGAGAGTAGCAAGACACTGGAACAGGTTGTCCATCCCTGGACATGTTCAAGGCCAGGTTGGATGGGGCTTTGAGCAACCTGGTCTAGTGGAAGATGTCTCTGCCCATGGCAGGGGGTTGAAACTATATTAGCTTTAAGGTCCCTTTCAACCCAGGCCATTCTGTGATTCTCTAATACTTGCTTTGGTCTTAACAAAAACTCAATGCAAACAGATCTTAAAACCTTTCTGTGATGTAGCCACAGCCACACTTCCTCCTGAGCACCCCAGAAACAAGCTTGGCAGTGAATCACTTGCTGCACTATGATGCTCTTTCTTTCCCCTCTTGCCTACTCACAACAGACACTGAGAACAGGGAGTGCTTATAACTTACCCAGTTACCTGGATGAGCAATTGCAGTAGCAGGATATATAAATGGTCCAGGCAGGTTGGTTACGTGCCTAGCCAGTCAGCTCCGCAACACACACATCCTCACTTTCTCACAAATGCAACCTGGTGTGTCCAAAACTGGGTGAAAATTCACAGATGCAACAAACAAACAGACAAACAAGCAGACAAGGGCATACCCAATGACCCAACCAAATTGCGATACTTCATTCCAAAAGAAAAAGCACAACCCCTCACTTCTCATTTTCAGCAATAGTTTCAAAAACAGCCTACTCAAAGTGCTCTGCTCACACTGAAGATCTTAAGGTCCACAAGCTAGGGTTTAGCACACGTGCAACAGCAGCAGGGATTTTAGAAGGAACAAAACCAGGCAGCTGTAGCTCTAAGTAGGACTTACCTGCATTTGCCTGTATATAATGTATCAACAGCTAATCCTTTCTTAAATAACACTGCCCGAATGATATTTCATTTCTTAAAACATGGTACAGACTTGTGAGGTTTCAGCAGTAATTCCAAACACTAAAACCAGCTAAAAGCTATAAAAACAACAGTAATTTATTTTCTGAATAAGATTCTACATAAGCACTTTATAGACACTCCTGAAACTTGCTTGAATAACACAAGGATTTTTTCTTCCTAAGCCCATATGCAGACCTCGGCGGTTTCAGCTGCTGTGTGTGCTTCACACCACACAGCAACATCTGCTAGCAGTTAATTTGGAAAATGGGAGACTGTCACCACAAAATGTAGACCTTTTAAAATAAACACAAGAAAAATATTACCAAGCAAAAATAAAACTGCATAATAAATATAAGTGGGTGGTAGCTACACACTGGTAGAGAGGATTCTATAATAGATCAAACAAATCACCAGACTGAAACTGCCCTCCAAAGTGCTGGTTTCAAGAGACTGATGTTGTCAGGCTGAGATCTGGACCTCTCTCTCGTCTTCCCTTGTCATTTCTTCCTCCAGGAAAAAAAAAAAAAGTCCTAATAGTCTATTTGATTTCAAGGTATGGTAATATTAAAAATATAAACTTCCAAACCTAAATTTCCAAAATACTCTGTCAGCAAGAAAAGCTTGGTCTTTCTTCTTTATGAGCTCTAACTTACAGAGGAGCAAATAAGTACACTCCCTCCCAACAACAAATGAAATACGGCTTAAAAACAAAGTCAGAATTCAGTTACTAGATCTCAGTGGAAGTGTTCTCAAATGAACAAAACTGTTAGTATTAAATAAAGGGGTTGGGGGAAAAAGCAAAGTTTTTTCTTATGTCTTTATATTCCTCAGCACGAACAAAATTAAAATAATTCTGCAATTTTCAAAAAAAAAAATTACTGTGAATATTTAATTTTAAAATTTAGAGGGGAAAAAAAATCAGTGGTCCAGGTGGTATCAACTGGCAGAGGTCATTTTGTGAGCCTTGCCAAGAGGGGTTCAGTAGATGTTGTTGTCAGGATCATACTGAAAGAAATCTTCTCTCCTACACTGCTAAACCTCAGTCAGGAGTCCCAAGCCCTCCTCTGTTTCCATTTAACTTGGAAGCCCACTGGCAAAAGGAAGTTTTCAGCTACAGCTATTGATGGAATCTCCTGTACTGGCTTTTCTCCCAGTTTGGTGCTCTTAGGGAGCCTCTCCCAAGTTTTCAGAAGGACTGTAGCGTCGTTTTAGTCAGCACACTGTCTCACATGAGTCAGGCTTGTGCTTGGCTCCAGCAGTTCACTGCTTCTGAGTGATCACAGGGGAGTCCTACACACAAGTGCTTAGGGAGAAGGGCTTTGTGCAAAGCTTCCCAGGAATCACACTAAAAAGAACAGTTGTTAAAAATAAAGTCAGAGCATTAGGGCTCTCAACTGGAGCACTCAGAGTGCACAAAACTATTTGGATTTGGCCAGTAGGTTTGATAAAATTGCAGCTGAAGATACCGGGGAAAAAAAATACTTGTACTATCATCAGTGGGGCAGAATAGAATCCCTGTTGAATATCAACACTGCTGGGGGGGATTTAAACAAACAAGCAAACAAAACCCACAGAGATCAACTACCTATTTACCATTCACAGATATTTACACCACTGCTGCTTTTTTGCTCATTCTGCCTTTTTTTCTGGGAAGACCGTAAGGTGAAAAGTGAGTGCAGCGAGAGCCACTTTCACAGCTCCCACACATGAATGCTGTTCTCAGCAATTCAAGTTTACTCTTGCAAAAGGCAGTGCTTTCGGGTGGCTCCAGGCAGCTCAGGCACTGCCAGCTCCCCACACGTGTCACCAGTTCTGGGAGTCTCACCCGGAGGTGAGAGTCTAAACCAGATCTGTTTACAGTGCTAATCTCTCACAAAGCCAGCTGAAATTATTGGAGACTCTCGACATCCCTGATGCAGTCTAAAATCCCCTCTACCACTGGTTTGGGCCATTTTCACCCCTCACAGGGCAGAGTAAAAATTAATTCATTGATTGGAAAGTCTCAGGTTACTTCACGGTCAGCACCATAAAAAGTCCACAAAAAGAGAGAGCTTTATCAGTAAAGGATGCTTTGGAAACATGCATGACCCAAAAGAGCTGGCAAAAACAATGGAATAATGAAGTGAGATACTGAATAATTGTTCATTCATGGAGTGCTCTCCATCCTGTCCCCTGTGCAAGGCTGTCCCTAAGGTGCAAGCTATGCACAGGTAGAGAGGGCCTCTTCTGCAGTGGAGAAAGGCGTTTTGGACAGTCTCAAGGGGAGAGCCCTGCACAGCAATTTGTCTGGCCCCTCAGGTCTGCCAGGAGCTACAGGAAATAGTATTCCCTACAGCAAAAAGCTGGCTTTTGCAGGCAACTGAATGTGCTGCAACTGATAGTACTCGGGTCAGATGTCAGAGGAGCTCTGGTGCCAGAAGGGTGATATATGGCTGGCATGAAGGGGATGGGGCGTCACCACCACCTTCCATCTGAAGATATCAAAGACACAGTCGGACACGAACAGACAACATCCACTCACACTTGGGGAACCAGGAATTCCAGTGCTTCCAAATATTTCTATCCCCAAGGTAGTCCCAATGAATTAACCCCTGTAAAACTTATAAGTATGTAAGGACATATGGTTATCAAAATAGAAAGAGAGAACAGGAAGAAAATATTTCAACAAGTAATTTCAGGTGTGCCAAGTGACTGATTTTGCTGTTTGATCTGAAGAGGTGTACTAGCCTCTGTAGGGCTCCTCTTCCTTCAGGATGGATACATCCAGCAGACAAAGCTGTATTTGCGATGGGAGTGAAAGCTGTTGTTGCCCCCTCCCTGCTCCGAGGCTGTCTCTACACCCCAGAAAGCCCCTGGCTAACCAAGCCTGGTTAACCACGTTAGACCCACAGTGTTTCTCCCCCTCTTTCATTGCCATGGACGCAGCTACTCTGTTCATCTCCATCCTTTTGCTCTCAGTGGGGTGAGGTGAGCACGCAGCACCCCTCGGGCCCCACAGCACTGGAAATGTTTCCATGCAGGACTCACTCTGTGCTGTCAAACCAAACTGGACTAGGGCTCGCCTGTCAGAGAGCCTTGTGTCTGTTTCACGGTGGTGATTTTGAAACTAGATCTGTTCACATGGGAAATATGCTGTGTGCTGGCTGCGACTTCGCCCATAATCCATAGGAATCACAGGCTGGGAATAGCACATCATCTGACACTTTTACTGGAGGTTCTCACTACCCTTTTATTCCTGCAATATAACGATACAGTCTGGCATTTAACTTTAATGACCTAATTATAATTGTCTGAGGGGCTCAGCCCTTTCCCACTGAGCATGGATGCCTCACATCCGTACTGAGGACTAGGAATCTTCCCAATATGGTACAAGTGAATCCCTGGTGGCTTATCTGCCTTACAGGCTTTTACAGCTCAGATCTCCATATCCCTGTGTTGCAATCATTGTTTCTCCAGAAACTGCACTATGCATTTCAGAGTTGTAAGTTTTGCTCCCCGTTTCGGTTCTTCAGAGCAGCCAGTTCTCCCAAGAAGCATTTAAAGTGCTCCACTGACACTGCCTGGTTTGAAACTGGCAGGCGACGACGAAGACACACACAAGTCAGAGCAGCTTTTGCTCACACGCTTGATTTGCTGTTCGGATTCCAGAGCTGGTTTTTACGTCTGTCACAGGGTGTCTGTCATCACTTCTCTTCAGAAGCCCAGCAGGGTATCCCAAACAATACCAGCTTTGCAATGGGGAAGAAGGTTCCTTTCTTCCCAAGGTTTTAGTGGTAAAATCTCAAACAACAGAGTGAAACAGCGTGTCAGAGCCCAAACTGGAGAAATTAAAAAAACCAAACCAAGCAAAAAAAGCTTTTCCACCCACCCATCTTTCCTGTGAGCCCAAACTCTCCCTGACTTATGGCAAGCACCCTGGAAAATATAAGATTTTTCCAAATTAGAAGACCATATGTCCCAACCACAGTTCCTTTCCAGGGAAAATCACAGAAAGTCCTCCCACATTCATAGTCTCCTCCAGTGGGAACCAGAAATTCTTTCTTACTCTTTCTCCTGGGATCCTATGGGAAGAATGAACAGGGAGTGGTCTCAAGGAGGACTTCGTGGTACTAAGCTCCAGACATCACCAGCACCACTAATTTTTAAGCAGATGCCTTGGAATCAGTTATGCTTTGCTACCTTCTCTCTGCAAAAAGAAAAGAAAAAACAAGTTTTTCTTGGTTTCAGACTCCCCTCTCAGCTCAGGACATGCACCACCACACTTTTGGTGACCTGTCCATCTGATGCTCTTGTCCCAGCTGCTGGCCCCTCTGTTACAGCCATCCCAGCATGCCAAGAACCAAAGGGCCACAAGCATCCATATCCTCAACACACAGCTGTGGGCACAGGGACATCAGCCGAGCCTGCACATCAACCACTTCCTTCAGTCCCCTTTCATCCACCAGATCCTACCGATGGGACCTGTCCCAACGCAAAAATAAGAACAGTAGTAGAGTCATCAAGAGGCCACCACTGCAGAGGCCACCACACGGGCCAAGAACACAGGAGCCCCAAGCAGGTGGTTCCTTGGGTCACAGTGCACACTCCAGCCAAGGACCACACTGGGATCCCTTCTCTGAGAGCCACAGCACACCTTCACCACCTCGGCTGCAACTCTGGGAGCAAGATATGGGTAACTCCTAAAAGCTGCTCTCCTTTTCCCAGAAACCTGACCCAGATGCATGACCCTTCCCGAAGATTTTTCAATCAGCTGCCCATGTAGGGTCCACTTAAAGTCCCCTTTTACCGTTCCTTAATCACACCAAATATGTGCTGCATTGATGCCTGGGAACTGAACTCTGAATTCTAATGATTTCTTTGCAGTGATTTGAGGCTGTCCCAGCAAAGCCTTTTTTTTCCATGGAGATTGAGGAACATCATATTCATCTGTGTGCTCCTAATCCCTTCAGACTAAAGACTGCTTTAAAGAGTTCTTTTCCAGTTACTTTCAACTTCTTTGGTTAGATCTTACAGGAAAGAATCCACAGAAGATCTTATCTGAACCCTGACATGCAACGACCTCTTTGCTCCATTTCATCACTGGTTCTACAGTCATGTTATTAGGGATAATACTGGGAATTATAGGATTATCTCGGGCTTTCAGATACATTTTACATTGGCTAATTTATTCTGTCTGTCCTTTCATGAATGCCTGATGTAATATCTGAGACAGAGGGTTCATAAGACTAAAGGTATTAAGCTTTCACCCTATCACTACTGTTTGCGGTCTTATGGAACCTCAGCCTGATCTGCAGCTGGGTGTTACCAGTGTCTGACCCCAGACATGTGATGGTACATTAAAAGTGCAATTAAAGTATCTGGTGAGTATATCCATGGATGGGAAGTTAATGAACTGGTGCTCTGTGTACGCCGCTGTGCGTGTGAGTCATATCTGGCTGCCATGTGTGCCCAGAAGCAGTTCTTTCTCAGGGTATGCTGAAAAGCTCTGTCACCACAAGTCAGGCGCACCCTCAATACTTTTCATAAGGCTCCAGAGGAAATTAACGTTGGTTCTTCCAGGTTATAGCTTTTATACGATAAAAAAACCTACACCAACTGTATCGTATGGGAAACAGAAATGGATCAGAACACAGACAGGTAACATAATCCACATGCAACTGGTAATTCAAGTACAGGTCTGACGTTCAGCATCTGGCAGAATGATAGATGAGGCCAGAGTTGTTTCCCTCCTTAAAACATTCAATATCAGTGGGACAAAAGAAAGCAACACAAAAATGTGCAGGCTGATTGTGACGGAAGGTGAACTGTAAAAAAGGGAATAATTGTTATTGAGGGTGACCTTTTGGTCTGTAGTAAGTCCCTAGTAATTTCAGCATGCTTTGTGCTAGGACATACGTGACCAATCCGCAGGTATCAAGAGATTTTCGGTATTCCACCAAGCTCTGAATGATTTGGTCCTGAAGATAGAGTGGATATACAGTAGTAACACACACTCTGCCCTTGTTAGTGTTGCCAGTCCTATGCACAGGACTGAAAGGCACTCAGTATATAAAGCAGCTGGATGCTTAATAACTGCCTTGATGAGACACAGAGATAAAAAGCTCAGAGGTCACTCCCAAGGTGATGCATCAATATAAAACCGGAATAATGCAGCAGCGAGTCAAACCAAGGACACACCAATCAACCACTATGAGGGCTCATTTCCTGACGCGCCGCACGCGAGGTATGGGAGAGCTTCAAAGCAAACCCTCCAGACAGCATTTTGGGTGAACTGTCCCTTCTCCCATCGAGTTACTCACTTGCAGACCCTTTTTGTGGAATAAGGCAAGACCATTTCTACATACAGAGACAGACTGTGTCTTAGGGGAACAGGGGAGGTGGGCTCATAGTGAAATACATCGTGTGCCCAAAACTCAGCACCAAATTTTTCAGTAATTATCTGTACTAGTAGCTTGTGAATGCACCCTTTAGATCTTAACTCAAATGTTAAAAATATTTGAGTACAGCTGCTGAGAACTTGACATTGTCCACACAAAAATTCCTCTTCAGAATCCATAATTACTGCTGTATCCTAACTTGCTGTTTTCACTATCTCTGGATTTGCCTTGTCAGAAGAATTCTTCTTTTAACCTGGTTTCATACCAAAGCAAGGTCTATCTTCATTAACACACAATTTATCACAGAGAGAATGAAGATTTACCTCTTTTCTGCCTAAAACATGAAATAACCTACCAACACAGCTCAGCATGTCTGCAGCTGCAAAGTCTCTGGAGCTCACTGTCCACTGGCACGAGAAAGATCTTGGTTACAGAGAGGGTCTCACACTTCGCCAAATTTATAAACCTTAGAAGTCTAATTTTTGCACAGCTCAGCTACTTCACCCATACAAAACTAAGGCCTTGAACCAGGGCTCCACTACTGCAAACAATAAACGAATTGTAGTTCTTAGATATCACGGCAACAAGCATGGTAGACACACCTGGCTTGTATGTAGAAGGCAGGTAACAAAATTTAAATCCCCATGCTTTTGATTTTGGGCTGTTTGCTGTCACCCAATGCATTCCAGCTTGAACCTTCTTCCACAGGCATGACACAAATAACCCAGCTTGGCCAAAAGGAGGTCCAGACAAACAGCATATGCCTTTCACAAGCCACCAGACTGCTGTGCAGGCAGGTCCTCAGTGCCAAAGCAGAAACCAGCTCCTTTTTCTTTCCCATTCCTATTCCTTTCTCTGAGCAAAGGAAAGGGTAGAACTAAAAATAATGTATCGGGTTTATGCCTGGCCTGATACGTGCTTTCCTAGCTTGTGAATGCATTACATGGGGCATCCAGGAATAAAGTATTCAGCCTCAAAGAGGAAGGGGAAATACACAGGAATGAAACCTCGTGTGGGAATAGTCAGTGCTGTTCTGCCCTGCTCAGCAGGCTGGAAATGCTGCTTCAGCTGGGGCTATGTTTTCTCAACTTTGGCTGCACTATGACCTCAGATGACCCAGCCTGCTGTGGATCTGGCCACTGTACATTTGATCCAGAACACTGAACCACCGGTGTCATTTTCAGTCAGTGCTAAATCCAATCTGACCTAGATTGAAAAGCCCTTGCATCCCACCTCTAATCCCTTCGGTTCCATCCAGGCAGTGAGGCCAGTAAGGAAACACAGCACATAGACTTTAAGAAAAGCAGGCAAACAAATCAAGTTTCACAGAAATCTAAAAGCTCAGACTTCAGGAAATCAACCTCAGTAAAACTCTCCATATTCTCCAGAACAATATTTCTCTGTATTGCTCACTTTCAGCCCATTCTGTGACAGTAAACAGATTTTACCTTTCTTCAGTCTCTCTCTCTGTAAGACCAGACTGAAGCAACAAAATATTCATTACCTCTTTCTGGCCTTCTAAAATGTACATCTTGCATGAATCTTGCAGGAAGTTAAAAAAAAAATAGTTACAATTTTAAAACATTTTGCTTCAACATGCCAAACATTCCATTTCACATTTTTGCCCGTAAAATCACAATTCTCAGCCACAGCCACTTCATCAGTATAGAAATAGCTGATTTTCCCACAGTCTCTCCAACAAGTCAGACAGCAAACCTGCACTAATATGGTTCAATTTCATTGGAGTCAGCACCTACTGAGCAATGTGGTTTTGGTTTCTTTTAAGCATTCAAGAACTTTTCTCATAACAATGCCAGATGGCCTTGCAACCAAAACCTTTGCCTTCAGCCTGTCACCTCCAAACCCACTGCTAATGGTCTGAGGACTTGAATTTGAATATGAATACACAGAAGCTGTTCCAGATTTTTTTTTTTCAATAAAACAAATTACCTCTGGAATGACAAATCTTCCAACTGCATTATCTGTTCTCTGGCTTTCGCGTGCCTTTCCAAACATTATGTGGAAAAATGAGAAATAGGGAAGCAAAAGAAAAATTTCTTGACTACCACCACAAAAGAAATTGTTCCTTAATTACAAACAGGACACCCTTAAGCTGAGAGGTAAAGAGAAGGGCAATCTATATGACCTTTCCCCATCATTTTGCTTTGAAATATGGGGTAGGCAGAACCAATTGATGTGAGCAGATTTAGTAAGATAAACACCAGTGGCAACTTTTTATATTTAACAACACCAGGCCTTCTCCAGGACAAAGAGTAAGAATGAGAATACTTGTTATGTACCCTTGCAAAATGTACTGTGTATTTAAAAAGAAAATATTTGCTTATCAGTTGTTGCTGTACAATATCAAACATACGGTAACTACATGATATTTTAACCTTACCCCCAAGCTACAAGGAAATTGAGTAGATAGCTGGTTTTCTAGTGTCTTTAAAGTAACTAAACATGAAAGGTCAGACTTAGGGAGAACAGAAGATAAGCTGCCCAACAAGGCCAGCAGAGCTGAGGAAACATGCTCATGTGTGATGGATATCCCAATGTTTGCTTAGAAACATGTCCTAAATGTAACATTTAGTGATGGTTTAAAGCACCCCACGTGAATAACTAGTGGAATTTACACAGGAAAAGAATGGAAATAAGAGAAAGACCTGATTCAGAGAGTAGAGAGATGGCTGTGTTAACACTCTTAGACCAATTTTAATTAACTTTATGATATACTACCATAGTTACTGGTCTTGTGATCATGCACTGCAGTTAATCATATTTCCCACAGAGGGCCTGCACTGAACAGTGTCTTGCACGTGTTTTTTGCCACAGTGTATTTGCCTTTTGTGATGACAAAGTGATGAAATTGTAAAAATGTGCCTGGACCTGCCTGGGATAGACCCTGTCCCCAGTCATGCTCCAAAGTTCTCCTGAGACTCTTCCATGGGCCATCTCAGTCAGACAGCATTCGCAGGGACACAGAAACGGGATCCACGGGACAGAAACATCATGTGCCTCCTTTGGCCATCATCCTGAGCTAAAGCCTGGGCTACACTTCAAGCAAAATGGTGAATGGATGTTGGAAAATTGCTTTAAAGTAGGTGCAAGTGCCAATTTGGATGAACTCTGTTTCATCTGATATTCCCCCGCTGTAGACTTGCCATATACTTTGCCCTAATTTTCATGAAATTTTATTCAACTGGAGTTTTGAGTGTTCCCCCTGACTTCCATAAGTTTGGGGTTTATTGTACGCCAGTCAGTTCTCTCACACACAGTGTACTGCGCCCGAAAATTTCAGGTTAATTAACTCACATCTGGTTTTCCACAAACAGAAATATTGTGTTCTGCTGCCAACTGCTATTGCTAGCTAAAGTGCTTTGTGCTCTCTCTTGTTTGGGGATGAAACCAGTGCATCTTTGATTGTTAAATCTATATTCTGCACGTCTGATACCTTGTTAGAAAGCCAAGGGTTATTAATTTCAAAAACAGAAGGTAGAGTTTAATGAATAATGAATAGCAGCTGTTGGAAGCAAATCTTTGTAGCCCTGGGACCGTCTTTCCCTATGTTACAATTACACTTTGACTGACCTCAACAATAACTAACAAGCACGCCCAGCTGGATCATAAACCAAGTATATACTATGTCCAGATATGGTGTAAAATTTCACATCAATGAAACACTCACTGTCAGTCTAACTTCATCCCATCATATGTCAATCAGACTTACAAATAAACTTACCAGAGCTGGGACATGGTATTTTCCTAGGGAAAAAAAAGGTTCTTTACTGGCAATGAATTAACAGTTTAGAAAAATCACAATTACATCGTGTGGCTCAACCTCTGGAGAAAAGACTTTTGCCGTGGCAGACTTGTGGGGCATGTTCACTGTGCAAATATTTCGGGGCTTTAAGAAGGAGAGGTAGATTTCCAGGCTGTCTGAAAGAGCTATATCCCCATAGCTGGGCGGCTGAAAGCAGAAAAAGGTGAAGTTTGGGCTGATCAAGCAGCTGACATATTTCCTCTATGAAGGAATGAGCTGCACTGGGACCTGGTGCTTTCAGGGGTGTGTGGGTGGGAGGCCCGTGGGGTTCACTGGGGATACAGTGCCTCTCACCCGTGGATAACCACATAGTGCTACACCTAAATTTGGGATCTGTCTAAACAAATGGGAATATAAATCCAGGGACAAACTGTTTGCACACACAAAACCAGAAAAATCTGGCCTGTGCTGTTTGGTGGATGGATTACTCACAGTTTTACATCCTGTCTTGTCAGATAGGAACTTTGGTCTATGGCCAAACAATATTAGGGATGAGCCACTGGTGAATAAAACACTCCAGCCTCTGGATTTATATATACTCTCAGCTTTCTAACACTTTATCCTCCCTCTCCTGACAGTTCCTGGTGAAATAGAGAAGCAACAGATCTTTCTCTCATTAAATCATTGGATTCTCCACTTAAAACAGTTATATATTATTAGTATATATTATTATTTGTATTATTATTTATACTGCTAAACAAAACAAATTGGCATAATTTCTTCCTGTCCATGAACTACATTATTACAGACACAAAAATTTTGTCACAGGCACTTTCTCAGAGGGCACAGTGCAGCCATGCAAAATTACCTAGATACCCAAATATCCTGGGTTTGGTTTCCCATTTTAATTTCCCCAGTGTGCTCTGTGAGACCCTGTCATGGCAGCTCCTACAATCTGCACTGAGGAAGAGCCAGCTAAGCTTGCACGTTGTGTTTTCTGCACTGCAGAGCTGAAACTGCACGTCCTGCCTCCCTTCACCAGAAATCAAGGTCAAGCACATCCCATCCCCTTGCAGCTTCCCCTCTTCTGCATCTCGTTTAACAAGCTGAGGATAAAGCAGACCACACAGCAAACACCAACACGGATTTTGCCTGTCCTTATACTCTTGCTTGTCTTTGCTTTGCGTTCTCCAGCTGACATTGCTGCTCCATTATGGCTCATCACTGCTCTCCATCTTAAAGAGAAGCCCTGTTATCAGGGTTTCCTCATCTCATCCACCTTGACATAGGATTTCTTTATAGATTCCTATCTGACCTCAGATGTTTTGCTCAGGGGAATAAATCCTACCATAGCAGGTATAGGTTTCATACACCCACTGATTTCGATGGAACCAGATACATAATTAATTGAAAGGCAGTTGGCAATGCCTTGGTTCCACCCACATGGTTGCAGGTACAAACTGCAGCTGTGGTTTCATTTCAAAAAGCAATATACTGTTCATTCTAGCACAAAGAGAAAGGAAAAAAAAACCAAAACAAACTACTCACCAGTTGGTAAAACTACACACCACCACCAGGATAAAGCAAATTCCCAGTACCTCACACCATCCCCTACCAGGTCATTGGGCACGACAGGCTGAGCTTGCAGCACACACTAACTTTTGACAGAACCCAGCCCACGAGGGTGGATGTGGGAAGTGAATTCCAAAGCCAAGGTCAGGTGTCTCTGGCTGATTCCAGATACGAGTGCTGTGCTGCAGGAAGGGAAGCAGCCTCCTGGGTAACCATTGGGGCTTTATAGGTTCCAACTAACACCTTGAATTCTTCCCAGGAACTTGTTAACAGCAAGCAAGGCTGATCTCAAGTGTCCCTGGCATGGAGTTCCACACAGTGCACCAGCTCCAGTTTCCAAGGGTCTCAGCACACAGCTCCATATGGAGTGCGCGGCGATAACATAATCCAGCATCAAGGTGTCAAAGGCATGCAGAGCTGTGACGAGGTTTCTCCACTGGACATAAAAGACCCATTTTTCTTAATAGTAGCATAAGGGGGGAAAGACATGGATATTTTGTCAAAGACTTTTCTCTGAGTGTTTTTATGCCCTGGACGCCACTAACCTTGGAGCCCTCATAAAAGATTGATTATCAACCTGGCCTGTGCCTTGAGAATTTCCTGACCTCAGCCTGGCAAAATTAATGAAGTTACCTGTGTGTGAAAGCAGCATGGGGGGTCACAGCAGCTCCAAAACTCGTCAGGTGTGAAGATTAGCTAGGATATACTTGGGAAAGTTCAGTGGATAAAATTCCACTCTGTGGAAGTGTCTCTGTTCTCCAAGAGCTTGTTTCTGCCATGCCCCACTGAAGGTTTAGTCAGTTAATTTCTCCACTTTCTCAATTCAGGACTGAGCTGTACCAACCAGTTTTTTGGGTTTTTTTTAAAATCTATTTAAAGTCATGTATAGCTGAGCCAATTTTCTCCACATTCCTTGCTCTGTTTCTTGCTTTCTGACTGTAATGACACAAACAATTCAAAGTACTTTAGGACTGGAGAAGAATCTAAATACTTCCCTTGGATCTAACAGACTTGCTGGACCAAAAGCAGAAATAAACAAATACTCTTGAGTAGATTCCTACACACGTAATGGCAATTTGAATCTCAGATAGTCCAGCTACAAGTGTCCAGCAAAAGGCTGGGGGCAAAAGCTCTGACACACACAGACTGTCTCTGTCACCAATTTAATAGCAATAACGTGCAGTAGGGGTGCAAAGTACGCTGGAGCAAACTAGTCAATGAAATATAATTGCTAGATATGCAAAGCAAAGAATTATTTTAATTTCTTGCCCAGTCTGGAGATCTATAACAATTTCCTCTATGACTGAACTGGTACAGCACCTCATCGGTACAGGCTCTGTGCTGAATCACCAAGAATGCATCAGGGTGCTTGCAGTTAAGTATCTTCCTCACGAGTGACGAGTCAACAGCACAAGGCTCCTGGGCCAAGTAACAAAGCCAGCTAAAAGCTAGACATCAAAAGACCACTTCAGTTAAAAAGCTTTCTAAGAGAAAGGGGTCACAGAAGCTATCTAGGGAGACAGACTGACAGAAAGAGTGAGGGAAAGATTAAGGAGTGGGAAAGAATCCTTCCTCACAATATTACGAACAGCAACTATTAAGGAAAATTCAAGCACTCTGGTACCTTTAAAAAACAACAAACCAACTTGTTTCTGAAGCAAAAGAATTTTAAAGTCATCATACCTTTAAAATATATCTTTAAAAGCCATTTACTCTACACTGCTTGGCTAGAAGGGAACTTCAGGTCACTCTTCTCCTCTCAGAAAGAAGAAAAATGAATCAAAGTCCTGAATCGTTCCCTTGGAAATGGTTGTACTTAGGGCTAGATACAGAACAAGGAGATGATCTGAATGTCAGAAAAACCTGTGATTAGGGCATTCTCCCATGTTTTTTCCCTTGCCTGGAAAGGAATATGAGTTGGAGCCCATTTTCAAGCCCTTATTTTCTCTGAATTTTCAATTCAAAGAGAAATTCTAGACAAAGAGAACTGTGAAACGAGAGTGTGCAAGGTAAATCCTTAAGGATACCAGTTACTACTATGCAATGGCTAAGAGAAAGTCAATATGTTCATTCAGAACTGGTAATTTCAAACAGTATCAATCATATTCGCAAGTTCCCAGAGTCTCAGCTCAGAGGCTTTGAAGGAATGAGAATGGGAACAGAGAAACTCCCACAAAACAGCATCATTCAAAGATATTTTAGCAAGGGTATCATACTTCA
Organism: Melanocharis versteri; assembly: GCA_013397845.1. NCBI lineage: Eukaryota > Metazoa > Chordata > Aves > Passeriformes > Melanocharitidae > Melanocharis > Melanocharis versteri. Next base: position 2,226,919 of record VZTG01002166.1, on the reverse strand, counting down.
TGTGGTATAAACATTTTTCCAGGCAGCAAATCTGCACACAGATCATCCTTAAAAAGGTGAATGCTCAAATTCTACTAAAGTGAGCTCCAGCTCTATGAAAATTATAAAGTACTGAAGAACTTGAAAAAGCCCACCACCATCCACTCTCAAAATCTCTGCACAGAGGTAACCATTTCTTTAGAGCTTCACTCTGAGACAAATAATTTTAATACATCATCTGAAAGCCCTAAGAATATAGAAAAGCAAAGCCTTTCTCACATTGCTGTTCGGCTGTTCGTCACCGAGGCAGAATAGACACAGATATTAGGAAACAAGAGGTGCCTACATGCATCACAACCACACCTTGCAAAACACACACAGAATTTACATTAAATACATCTATGAATCTGAATGTCCTCATCTTAAGATTTATCCCACTTCTATTGTGACAGGAAAGAACTTGTGCCTGAGTTTATTTTTACTTTGTCATTTTTTGAATAAGATCCCCCATCTTTGTCAATAAATGTTGAGACAACCTAAATATAAAACTTCTATCCTATAAATCCTAATGTGTCTTGTATGCAGTACCAATTCTACCAGAACATACTCTACCTCCATTATAGGAAGAAAACACACAATTATTTGGATTGGATTTGGCAGAAATGAAAATAAACCATAAAAATACTACAGAGATTAACCAATCACATAGCACTGAAATCCAGAAACACTGATCCAACCAGAAAAGTTTCCATTTGACAAAGAGAAATTCCCTGTATCAAACCCTGTTGAGAGGCACCTTACAGATACAGTCACAGTAAAAACACACATGGATGTTCATTTTGTAATTACAGCTCCGCTTCAGAAGCACCCTGATTTTAACTGGGACTGACAGAAGCCAAGAACAGGGAGGCATAAGAAATACTTGCAATAAAGTTGAAATCTTTCCTCCACTGCCAACAGCAAACATTTTTACATTAGGTCATCACTTCAGACTTAGCTGACTGTTTGAGCACCAAATCCAAACAGGTTCTTCTTCTGCAGAGGTTTTAGATAACCTATCTTCAACGTATCAAAACACAACATACAGAATTTGAGAAGGGGCTTTTCAGTATTCATGGACTTACCAAAAACACTGGTATTTACTCCAGTCACTAGAAAAACCTAAAAAAACTGCAGGAAATGCAACATCATACTACTGAAATATCTTAAAATTGTTCTTTAAATAAAAAAAATTTAAAACTCCTACCAACTATCTCCATGTTAAAAGAAATCAGAGGTCGGATCTAAAGAATAGCAAGTTAATAAATTGTCCTCCTCTGAGCTTTCAGGAGAAGAAAAACAGAAGGGGGTGTTAAATCTTGGAATAAATCTCCAGTAAAGACAGCCAGAAATTATGCTGCCTTTAGCCACATGAAAGAGAATAGAAGGATTTCTCTTTTTAAATTACTCTTTATTGTCTGCTTCGTAAATCGTGATCACATGTGGTATTTATTACAATGAAATTTTCTTGTTGCTTTAGCCTGCTTGCTTGCATTTAGTGCTTTCTGTTTATTTTAAAAAGAAAAATATCCAGAAATCCTTCAGTTCTGTGACTGAGATTTTCTGGTGGTGTGCAAGGCAGAGGGTCACAGTGACAACCAAGGAGCCTGTGTAAAATATAACACTCATGTTTTTAAGTTGAGATTCAAAGCAGTAGAAAAGAGTCTAGATCCCATTATCCCATCTCTCCATTTCATCCTCACACAGACAGCTTTTTATAGGTAGGATGGGAATTGAAGTCTAACGAGGTTTTTCTGTGCCTGTGTAACTTCAGCACTCCTTATTCTAAAGCCCACCAGAACCATCCCATTAGGAACAATTATTTAAGACCTTCTACAACTGACTTTACAAACTTGCCAAACAGGCAAAGCCAATTCACAGATTGACACAAATTCACCTCCCCACCAAGGCCATGAATCACCACATACATTAAACTAAAGAGAGACACTGATATGACCACGGATAAACACATTCCTTGCATTTTTTTTTCCAATTGGAAATTGACCCACGTTTGGTTTGAATTAAAGATTCATCGCACTGAAACAAATAACTAAATGGAAAGATATGAGTCCCTTTGAAGAGCGTGCAAATCAAATTTAGGTGATAATTAGCAGCAGATAATTGAAACCTACTGTTTATTTGCACAGAACCTGATGTTACTGAAACATGGCTTGAATTCAGGCACACTGTGAACCGAGCAACTGAGTTTTCAGGAATTAATTTAACAGTTTAATATCTGAGGTAGAAACAACCGTGCTTTGAACAAAATGAGACAAATTTACATGTGCTCAGACCCTTTACTCCAGCTACTGTCCCTTCCTGTACAGTTACAGCGCTTCCAAGGCTTTACATGCTGTAATTTGTTTTTTCCCCAGAATACTCCTCTCTCGGGAAAGCAATGCACAGGGATGCCATAATTGGGAAGAAGAAGAAGCGGCTCATAGTCGAGTTATAATGAAGTATTACCTCCTATAACGTCTGCCCAACTTAGTCCCTGTTTGTTTAACTTAGTTTGCCAGGGAGCATAAATACACGTGTCATCAGCTGCATGTTTGGCAAACCACGCAGTTTTTTCTCAGGATGTGCTTGGCCTCAGCGTAAGAGGAAGCACAGTTTTGCAGCACAAGTGAAGATGAGAAAAATGTCTCTCCAGCACAGAGCAGGCTGGAGTAGCAACTCCCATAAGATAGATTTGGCCAGAGCATTGAAGGGAAATTTTGGTGCATTTTTCACTTCACCACATGTTTTATAGATAGTTTTTTTCCAGCCAGCCTGAGCTACCACTAAATAGAAGGAGGATGATAAAGATTTTTAAAATATTAGAAGTTATAGAATCTTTGTGATAAAGGGAAATAGCAATCAGATTAATGAATTCCACAGGAAAAACAATTGCAAGCCTTAAGACACAGATCTCCGTGTATCAGGAGAGTGGTCCCAGTTTGAACTCCTAAAGCCTTCACTCCAAAAGGAAGAGAGAGCGTTCATTCCACACTCACTTGGATCTGCTGGAGTTAGGACCAATGACAGTAAAATTTGATTCCTATAGATTGTTATTGCCTCGTTGTACAGCAATTTTCCATGACAAGAGGGATGGCGGGATGGCCATGAGTGGGCAGAGAAGGGAACCCCTCTCCCGTGCAGGTCCACCAGCCAGGGAGCAGGAGCAGCATCCCAGGCTGTGCATGCTGGAGGCTGCTGGGTCATTTCAGGAAGCGCCCAGGGCAGCTACTGAGAGGCTCTACTGTTGTTCCCAGCCCTGAGCATGGATCAGCAAGGGGCCATCCCTCACCAGAGAGCCCCTTGGTCTGGTCCTTGCTCCTGCCCAACCCTGTAAGGAAGTTACAGAGTTTTCTCTGCAGCTCCTCACTGGGTTTTGCTCTGAATCTGCTGTTGCTAGAGAATTTAAGGCAGTCCCCTCTCCTCATCACTCAGAGAGAAAACTCTTCACCTAAAGAGTGAAGCTTTAAGGAGACTGCTGTCCCACCCTGCTAGGTGTGACCTGCTTCCCATATAGGTATTGCCCAACTTGAGTCTTGTATCAAAAATAAAATAGCAAAGCCAACATGCTTTCAGGACTCTGGAGATAAGTTTTGCCTCTTTCGGGACAGATAACTCACGTAATTTAGCACAGCTCCAGAGCTCAGCTATCTCTGGCCAAGTTTACATACTTCAGAATAAATGTGGTTTTTCTTCAAGTAATTTGGAAGGTGTTCCCATATACTTGCCCCTCCGCCCAGAGAAAGCATATTACCATTACATTTCTGTATTACCAATGCGGAATTATTTCTATTAAAGCTAAGATTCTATTAACCATAAGTATGGTCACCTGAATTTTAAGCCTCTCAAGAGGAATTGAGGCCTGGTCATCTGACTGCTTTACCACACTAACAGATCGCCACTAAATCAGTGGAGTCTTCAGTAACAAAACACATTCTTTTAGCTGTCACTGAAGCTGGCAAAGCTTGATCCTGTAAACCTTTTCCAGAAGTTTATATTAACATTATTTAGCTTGTCACAACATATGTAAAGGAGGAGAGACCAAATCTCACCTGAAGTACAGATTATATATCCAAATTTGTTAGAAAATTTCAAAGTCCTGGCTGTGAGGTAGATGAGTTACTATCATAGGTGCACTGTTCAAAAGCAAGAAGAAATTATGGCTCTAACTGGCAAAGCTATGCTGGAAGAAGCCCTCATGTATTTTGGCCAAAAAAAAATTTTAAAAAAGTTGTTTATTTCCTTTAAGGATGTGGCACAAATAATACCAGTAAAAGGAAATAAAAATAAAAACCAAGCATCAACTAAACCAACCAACAATTTGCCCTTCCCCCTGGAAAATAAAAGCTTTGGGACATAGTAGAATACACTCCTTCCTACATTTAAGAACTTCTTCATGGATATTTTCCCTGATACAACACTATTTATGAAGTCCACACCTTCCTGACATCCCACTTCCCTCTAACCTCACACTGCAGCTCTCAGATACTTCATTTATGGCAACACGATGCTTGTGGGAACAGAGACAAGCAGCTCATAGAAAATGTTTGGGCTGAAAGGAAGCAAAATGAACTTTTGTGCAAGCTCACAACAGCGACCTTCAACAGACTTCTGCCAAGAACAGGATAGGCACAGAGGATCAGGTACCGAGGATGAAATGGCTCCTCAGCACTCCTTTCCAGCCTTCTTTCCAAGCAATTCACGATCTCAGCCTGCAGTTCTGCTCTTGTGTTCACTTACTGCAAATCACCTTGATAACACCCCATTCCAGTGACTTTTTATCTTGATACACTTAAGTTAGCCCTGTGAAATGCTGAAACAACCTTAGCACGGCTGCAAACACACTGTAATGCCTTGAAAAGTAAGTCAAGTGATCTGCCATAAGATGATCAGGTAAAACAGAAGCAGTGTTGCATCATTCACACAGGAGTATTAACAGATTTTTTTTTTCAACAGAAATCCACTGAATCGAATTTTAAAACTAATATTTTCTATTTTGGGCTGACAGGTTTCATCACAGGCAAAAGTAAAAATCAATTGGGTGAGGGTTTCAGACAAAGAAAGGAAATTACAAACTAAATGGAGTTTGATCTTTAGGACCTGCAAAGACTGAAAACACAGGATTCTGCAACAGACAAGTTTGGGTATAACTGTGCAAGGTACATCCTTCCAAATCTCACCGCAGTCAACAGAAAACCCAAAACACTGTTCACAAATCAAAGCACTTAGCAGAAATCTAGTCTAAGTTACAATACTTCTAATTATAGACACCAGCTGTTCTTTTCCCTACTTGTACTTTATCCATAAAGAACAGCAATTTTTCAGTGAAACAGCCCTGTAGGACTGAACACACTGCAGCACACCAAAACTCAGAGAACCAGCTTTAGCTGCCAGCCCCTGGCTGCATGACCACGGACAGGGAGCACACAGCTGTGGGACCAAGCTTCTCCCATCCTTCATGCCTGGACAACGCTCTCAGGCACACGGTGTGATTCCTGGGGATGCCCTGCGCAGGGCCACCAGCTGGATTTCAAAGATCCCTGTGGGTCCCTTCCAACTCTGCATATTCTGTGATTCTGTACAGCTCTTAAAGACCTGCTGATGAATCATAGTACTGAAATCCCCATTATCCTTCTTAAAAGGAGCAAACCAGCAAGAAACACTTCTGGGCATTAGTAAGTTTTATTAATGCTTATTATGATAACAATTCTGAATTCTACTTGGTAAGACTTTTCATTTCCGTTAATTTTTATGTTCATAGGGAAATGATTTTTGGTTTTCTTTTCTTGCTTTACAGCTTGGTACTGCAATTGGCTTTTTGTTGCCACCTGTTTTGGTTCCAAATACACTGAATGATACTGATCTTATGGCACATAACATCGGCATCCTTGCCCTTCCCTCCATGGAGTGGGAGGGTGTGGGAGCTGACAGTGGGAAAGGAGGGCAGCAGGAGCCCTGCACAGCCGCCCGCAGCCCCTTCCCACACCGCAGCACGAAGCACAAGCTGCTTCCTCCACCTCGTGGAGAATCATGAGAATGATCTGCAAACCACAGCCACCAAGAATTGATAAAATACACAATATTTAAACAACAACAAAAAAATCCTTTCCTCGGCCCAGAGTGTTCCAGAATTTTTGGAAATAGTTTCCTGTTCCTTCTGATCTATCACAAGTGCTTAAAAACTTCATTTTTTTCTTACTGGTGCAGAACACCATTAAATAAACAAGAGATTCAGAGAAGCAACCTAGAGATGACTGCCAAGAAGGAGTGGTCAGATCTTAAAACTACCTGGGAAGTTATAACATTTATGAATTGCTTCATCATTAGAAAGTGGGGAGAACCTCCTCAGTCAGGGTGGGTTTTTTCATCTCACTGTGCTCAAAAGTTTGTACCAGTAAATATTATTGTTACTACGCAAGACAGTAACTCTGTTACTACTCTTCTGGAACTGTTATATTCTTAATAAAAGTGGTTTTACCTCATCGGTGCTTACCTTTGTTTTATCAGCTGTCTTTTTCTCCTTTATTTCAAGTTTACATGACACTATCAGATTCATCTTCTCCTGATCAGCCCATCTGTCAGGTTCTACTTTACCTGATACCTTTAAAAAATGCTTTTGTGGGTCTAAAATTTCCTGTATCTCAACACTATTTTTGCTGGCTTTTTGTTTGTTTGGTGTTTTTATGGGTAGGGGGTTTTTGTTTGTTTGGGTTGGTTTTGGGGGGTCTTGGGGGTTTGATGGGGGGGGTTGTTTGTTTTTGGGACTACTTATTATATAAGAGAAACTAACACTTCATTCAAATAAATTTTGATAGAATTACAATATTACCATCTTTTTCTGGTGTATTCTTGCTTTTATTGCCTCAAATTTTGTTTTTGACTGCTCATTTACCTTACAAAGATGTTTTGGTAGAAGTGCCCGCACTGACACCCACCCCAAAGCAAAGTATGGTACCACACAGCCGAACTAACCAAATGTATTCACTGTGTGCTAATTGCATCGCAAGCAGCAGTGAAATTAGGCTTTAAAATCAACACTCTATTAAGACAGCTGGAAGAAATTCACACTTTGCAGTGCTATTGTGTCTGTCTGCCCACAGAATCGATACATGCTATTCTTTCTGGAAGTAGTCAAAATGAAGGATAAAAATGCTCTGCGGAGCAAATTTCAGCTTTTATCCAGATTCGTGTTTACCTGCCTTCAATTCCTTCTTCCTCCTACCAGAAAAAAAAAGAGTAAGTCAAAAAGACTCAACCAAACCAATTAAAAAAAAAAAAAACCACACTCCGAAAACGTCTTTATCCAGAGGTCCACGTGATTTCCGCCTAAATCCACTCACCTGGCTGAGGGCAAAGGAGGCCAGAGCGGTGTGTTGGCATCCCGCAGCCAGGGCAGGCTCAAACATCCGCACCCAGCCAGTGCTGCGGGTCCCTGGTCTGTGCGGGTCCTGCCCTGGAGGGTCCATGCATTCCCACACGCCGGAGAGGAAAAAGGAGTGCACAATCCTCAATACAACTTTTAGCAAGAACGTGTGCCCAAACTACCCGCCCCTGGCTCTTACCAATGACCAGGGCTAGCAACACTTTCACTACCACCTTCACAGGCAGGAGCTGCCACTTGGATCTGCCCTTTTCCCTGCTGTGGCTGTTCCATGCCTAGCCAGCTGCACGGCAGATTGCCCCCTGGCTGCATCCATTACAGCACAAAGGCACTAAATAAGTAATAGTGTTTTTATCACAAAGACTGATTTCAAGGGACAGAAGAAGCAGAGGCTCAAGTGTCTGAACAAGGACTAAGTTTGCCATCTGTGCTCTGAGAGCAGCTGCCAGCATTGCTTTCACCATGAGCTGAAGGAAGAGATCAAGACTGGAGGGGGGAGCTGGCAGCTGCTGCAGCAGTGGCTAACAGACCAGGTAAAAGAAATTGTAGATGAGGATGGACATAGAATATTTTTAATGGTGAAAAGAGACAAGACATATTAAAATGAAAAGCACTCACTGCATCCAGTGAACATTTTATGAATGACTTCCTGGAGTTACGAGCTACAGCATGTAGGACACTCCCCAGCAGAGGATCAGTAGCTGCTGGCATTTGGTGAATTTTCACGAGACAGCTCTGCTAAAGATGACACCTACTTTACTGACAGTTGTTATTTCCTGTAAAATACTAACTATTTGACTGATAACAATCTTTTAACACATTTCTCACAGTATATTCTCTTTCTAGGTCATAAAAAGCAGAAATTAATGTATTTTTCAATCTACACCATCACCTGTGTGACCTCATAAAGTTCAATTCAAAACTGCAGCCAGTACTGCAAACTTAAATAACCTTTCTACACAATGTGAACTGGATATTATTAGCACAGAGTTGTTAAGGATGGATGGCACGACTGGAGGTCACCTTGACCAAGGCCCCTGCCCAAGCAGAGTCACCCAGAGCATGTTTCCCCGACAATGTCCACATGACACAGTATTGCAGGATTTCCAGGGCACCGCTTGATGTCTCAGTCAATCACTCCATCAGACATGTCTTAAATTGCCTCATTTCTTTCCCATAGGCCTATAATTTTTAGTAGTTGCTTTTGGTGAAGGAAAGGCATGAGACCATTGTTTCAATGCCCTCAGAGACTGTTGGCTGCATCACTACAGACAGAGAAATAAACACAGTCTGCCTATAAAGATTAAAAAGATAATCACTGCAGTACCAAAAAAAGTCTGTGTGAAAGACCAACTGGCCCGATGTTGTGTAAGGGAAATGATATCTGGGAGGAAAAGTCTTCACAATGAGATTTGGTTACATCTGTATAACGTTAAAACATCCTCTCATTACTCAAAGCCCACCAGAACCACCCCATTTGGCACAACAATTTAAGACCTACAACTGACCAAGCTCTTTACAAACTTGCCAAACAGGCAAAGCCAATTCACAGATTGACACAAATTCACCTCCCCACCAAGGCCATGAATCACCACATACATTAAACTAAAATTAAACTGATATGACTGTGGATAAATACATTCCTTGCATTTTTTTCCAATTGGAAATTGACCCACGTTTGGTTTGAATTAAAGATTCATCGCACTGAAACAAATAACTAAATGGAAAGATATGAGTCCCTTTGAAGAGCGTGCAAATCAAATTTAGGTGATAATTAGCAGCAGATAATTGAAACCTACTGTTTATTTGCACAGAACCTGATGTTACTGAGCTACCTCTGGAATGGACAAATAGAGCTGCATATTCTGCTTCCCACCCTGCTTCTCATTTTTAAACCTTTTACAGAACATTGTCAAGTCACCAATGTCAAAGCTCCTGCAACCTTATTAAGTAAACGAGAGGAAGGAAGAAGCAAGTGAAAATCCTCTTTTTTCTGCTCTAAAAAACACTAGACCTTTAAAAATTTACATCTGCTCCTTCTCCTCTTCCTCTCCATATACACAACAAAACTGGATTTCAAGACAAAGATTGCTTTTGGGTTGCAGTACAAACAAACAGGTCTGTATTTGAGCATAAGGTTTTGAGGCTCCTGGTCACACCATTTGTGGCATGGTTTGCTCCAATCTTTAGTCTCAAATTCTTTCACTGCCTGGACCCTGGTATCAGAGCCATAAAACTGCTATTAACACTTTCAAGTCTGAAAGAGCATGGCAGATGAAAAAAAAAGTAAATAAATCCAGTTTTCTCTGCCATCAATAATCTCACTCTGGTACTTATCTCTACCAAACCACCCTGGTAAGGAAGAAAATACCTTCACTCTGATTGGGGTAGGTGCTAAACACATCTGCACGCAAACAGCAGAGGAGGGTCTCTTAGCTAGAGAGTTTACAAATTGAAGACATAAACATGAATTCCTCCAAAAGTAATGGAAAAACCTATGGAAAATGGGAGCACAGGTAAAATACGATGTTTTGTAGGATCCTGCTTCATAAAAATGGCTCTGAAACAAACCATGCAGCCTCTGACAGAACACTGCTGAAGAAACAGGTCAAAGTGACACAGGACTAGAAGTACCCAAGAATGCTTTACTACTTAGGAGATTAAAATTTGATTGCCAAAGGATAAAACAAAACAAAATCAGACTGGGGTGGCATCCCCCTTTTAGCTTTAACAAAATCATATGTGTTAATATTATACTTCAAAAAAAGCAGTCCTCAACTTCCTGGGAAGTAAGATTTAACTCTCTGAACAGTTGTCACAGGATTGAAACTGCCCTTCTTAACAGATGAGTGTAACATAACACATTTTCATAAAGGGAATTCTGATTACTACAGATATCTTAAGGTTGTATATTGTTTTCATTAAAAACTCAAAATTAATCAAATCACTGGGGAAAATTTAACCTCAGAAAAAAACCCAGTAGCAAACAGATTCCATACCTTCCTTACCTCTTAGTAAAGACTTACGTTGTCAATGACACTCATTCAGTAGCATGAAAATACCTCCCCCATTCCACAATACTTTGGAACTGACTCACAGTTTTTAGCAATGTTCTTGCTCAAATTAACATCAAACATTGCATATCAGATATGTTCTTTCACAAACAGCTTTCAAACTGTGTGTGAGCCCATCCTTGCAACTGTTAAGACACACGAATCCTCATCTGAGTAAAATATTCACTAAATTCATTCCTCACCCAGGTGCAAAGGAAAAAAGAGCAGTATGCTTAATATTAAGTATGTTAATTATGTTATCTAATACATAAACAGATACAATACTCTACAACTTCCTGTGTCTACAATACATCCTGTGTCTTTAAAATTAAGTTTAAGTCGTTTAAATCTCAGATCCCGAAAAAATCCATCCCACACACACACCTACTCACCTTCCTGCTCATCTCTTCCAAACCCTGTAGCCTTGTCTCAGCCAGCCTTACATGAATTTCCTTCTCTGGACACAAAGGCTTCCAAGTCCCTGTTCCTGAGAACTTGGTATCCAGCCTTCCACAGACACAGCGAACACTCTGCTATTTGCCCTTGCTAACAGAGGCCTTCAAAATCCCTGAGTAATTTTACCATGAAAGCAAGGTGGAATTGTTCAACCTCAATAATATTAACTCCATGCATTTTTATGCAGTTGGCCATCTGTCAGCCCCAGCTACATCCAGCAATGCCACACTGTGAGATGAGCTACAGCAGGTTTCCAGTGATGGTGACTCCACTCCCTGGATAGTCCACTCCAGCGATGAACAACTCTATCAGTGAAGAAATTCCTCCTATATCCAGCCTCAACCTCCCCTGGCACAGCTTAATTTTGTCTTTTTGTCCTGTCACCAGCTGCCTGGGAGAAGAGGTCAATCCCTAACTTGCATATATATATATATATATATATATATATAAACTACAGAAGAGCCTTAAATTCTGATGCAGCTAGTTCCTCCATTGATAAAATACTTTTTCCCCACAAGATAAGATATAAACTCTAGGAAAAAAATAAAATGGGGTTTATCCTCAGCACACAGCAGGGCAACTTCAAAGGTTTTTGCTGTTACACCAAAAATCTTGGATCAGCTGGACACTTTGTGTCCTTTGATGGTTTTCTTCCCTAGCACAGGAAGCTCCCTCCAGCTTGCCTGGTGTTTACTTATTGTAACTCATTATTATGCACACTTTTTTTTTCCATGTCCAATACAATCACCAGTTGCAAGACTAGCAGCACACACAAATGCCAATCCATACACCACAGACAAGGAACTCGGTACACCCACCACTACTGCCATCTGAAATCTGTACATGCATTGCATCTGTGCACCAGAGCTGCTATGAGATCTTCACCAGAACTTGCTTCTTTTCTGCAGTGACTTTCGTTAATCAGACAGCTGATCCCCAGCCACAAAGACAATTTCTCTCATTTCTTGAAGCTGTCTGACAAACGTGTTGTGAAAACTCCAAGGAAACGTGTGTATGATTTGAAAGGAGAAATTCAAAGGCTTATAAAAAAAATCCACTTCCTGATGAAGAGGAATTCCTCTAAGTTTTAAAACTATTTACTTACCTTTCCTTGTGCCAATCTTATTCTGGCTCTTTTTTTCTTCATTCAGATCCTCAAAATGAATGGTGTTTTGACATTCTTAAACCAGCTATGCATTAACACGCATGCCCAAATCTTCAGAAATTCTGCCCCAAAAATCGGAATAAATATAACAAGCCCCAGTACAAAAATGCTATTGAAAGGCAATAAAAAAATATGCCACGTTCCTATAACATAAAGATATTCTCAGGTGAAGACAGCTGCACAGTAAACTTCACATAAAATGTTTAGCAATGCAAAAGGTTTGCCTGGTGATTCTACAGGGATATGACAAAAAGAAAAGAAAAACTACCCCAAGATGCTTAGCCATCCCAACCCAAAATAGAGATTAAAAATATATTAACTGATTTTACTCATTTTGTTACTGTCTGAATCCATGTGGGAAGCATTCAAAAGGCATGCTTATTTTGTCTCATGGACAAAATAACAAATACTAACCATGAAGATTTCTACCTTTCAACAGTGCAGGCCCTACTCCAAGTTGAGAGGCAGTGCCCTTCACCAATGCTCTACTTCCATAGCCTCCAAAAATAAAGTGAGGAAGTTCCAGGCACAAGAGCTTTACTAGATCAGAGTCTCAGCATACTTTCTGAAAAATTCAATCACAGTAAGAAAAGGTTCATCATCTAATAAAAGCAGGAAGATTCCTTGTGTCAACTGCAATTTAGTATCTTCTCACAGCCAGAAGGAAGGAACAGGAAATACCCAAACACAGGTGGCTACAACCAAATGCAGCTGACATGAGCCAAAGCTGCAGCATGGATGCAGTGGACACTTGATTGGCAAAAGCCCTCTCATCTTCCATCTCCCTGAGGCATCAGGAAGATGATTCCTCTACCTTGTGAAAATACACCAGAGAAGGAGAGCGTGTCTCAAGAACCTCGCTGTGGCAAGACTTCTAATACAAACAAGGCAGGATCACTGGCTCTCTGGTAATTTGGAGATGAACATTACTGAATGCAGTTACAATGCCACATGAACCAAATCCTAACAGTGCATGTTCAGAAAGATGCATAAGGAGTATGGAAAGTTGGCCTACTAAGTATATTACAACAGAGATGCATCATGAAAAGCAGAGGAGTAAGAATATTTTGTAGTCATATTACTTAAAACTGAGACCAATCACCTTCTGGAAATGTAAATATTCAACTTGGTTAAATCAAGACAACCACAGATAGACATTTTTTCCCAAATCTTTGGCTGTATTGCAATGGTTGTTTCAATTTGTAATCTCCAACTAAACATTTCCTATCCATGGATTAACAATATATTTACTGACTTGTGTCTTTTAACAGTATTTATCCAACATAACAAAATAAACTGCAATTTGTTATACTTTTTTTTTTACAAAACATTTTATAAATATTTTTACAAAATGTATACAAAGCAATTTCAAGTGAGACATACTTTACAAATGAAGGTATTTAAGCAAATAAAGTCCATACCACACTGACAATAAGTGACACATCCTCTTTAAGTGAAGTCAGTCTGTAAGGCCTCCCTACTCTAACAGATAAATTATTCTAAAATCTTCAAAATGAACATAGTTTTCTTAATTGCCAGTTTAAAATTTGTTTTAACATTAGGCAGTATTAAATAACATTGAAATCACAATGCTGATCCAGCAAAATAATGAAAACATGTTTAAAGTCATGCACATTCACAATACTTTGCTGGACTTGAGCCCATATGATTAATAAACTTTTTTAAAGCACCACAAAAATACAATTCTTTCATTTACTGCTTCACCACGTACCAGAATTCCTTTAGAATTGAATTCAAAGGAGTGAACAACAGAACATTAACAATCTAAGATCAATCTTACTAGGATTGTTCAATGGGTTCCTCTCATCAGCTGTTCAGAGAAATGTGTCTGACCAAATCAACCACGATTACTTCTTGTAATTTGTCATTTTTTATATGCCATTGTCCCCCCTTCCCAATGAGACCCAACAGAAGACACATAACCTGATACTTCAGTTACGTATTTGCTGTAGAGAGGCTGGAAACCCCATACCCATTTCAAGGTGGTACAATAAGCAAGGGGACTGATGAATGTGCAACTTCACTTTTTTTTTCCTCAATAAAAGAAAAATTTAACTAGTTAACATACAGCTGTGTAACTTACTGCTCTCCTTCCTAAATAGTTCAGAATGGTTACATTTCCAAAATGATAAAGTAAAAATATGCATCAGGATACACAGCCATGAGAATGTTATTAAATCTAAAAAGGCAATAGGTGAAGACTATCTTGTCAGTTTTGCCAATAAGAAAACAACTAACTGCCTGAGAGTCTATTCTGTGGACACCCAACTAAAAATTTAAAACTGGCAATACTTATTAATATTTCATACAACACTTGGGAATGTTGGGTTTTTACAAACATGTACTTTAAAATTGGCACAATTTTTTTAAATGGCAATTAGTAACATACAAAACCAGTACTTCCATTCACGTTGAAAGGGAAATAAATCTTAAGGAAGTTCATCTTTCTCTCACTGCTTTCTAGATTTGGTTTCCTTTAGTGGTCAGACAGTGGACTGTAGCTCAATACTGAGTAGCGCTGTAATGTTCTACTATCTCGAGGATCTAACTCTGCTTCCTTCTGTGCCATTCAGATGGACTGAATGACACACCAGCAAAACCTTTTGGTTTCTCTCCTGGCAATCTGACTGACAACCACAGCTTGTCACAATGAGCCTCTACATCATGAAAATCATAATCAGCAAGTCTGGAAAATGGCTGGTAACATTTCTGAGAAATGGTGGAGAAGTTCTGAGGGAGAACATGTGCATACCTTAGAAACCACAAAAGCTGTATCCTCCTGAGCAGACATATGTACTACACACACGTGACGAACGTCAGCGCGCTTATGTGCATAAAAGCACTCATGACCAAAGTAAACTAGAACAAAGCAGCATGGGCAGCAAAAAAAAAAGTCATAGATTAAAATAAATAAATAAAATAATAAGTTTCTATCTTAACAACATGGCAGCAAGCCAAATACAAACCATGCAATGGTTTCACTTGGCTTTACAATATGAATTAATAATTACACATTTTTTGATATGTTTAAACAATGGGATTGCTGATCAACTTTGGTCTGTACATATCTTGATAATTATGACTGCTACGGTGGATGATTTAACATTCTCTGACAGCAAAAAGCAAAAAAATCAAAAATAAACACTGGCCTTTAAATTTAATCAGAGTAAGGCTAACATCCTCTTAAAATATAAGCTACAAATAC
This sequence comes from Melanocharis versteri, assembly GCA_013397845.1. Taxonomy (NCBI): domain Eukaryota; kingdom Metazoa; phylum Chordata; class Aves; order Passeriformes; family Melanocharitidae; genus Melanocharis; species Melanocharis versteri. The sequence continues at coordinate 2,211,623 of VZTG01002166.1, read as the reverse complement.
AGTTTTCAAATAAAAGTGCTTTTGACACTTGGTCTAGGAAAAAAACCAAACAAGTTAAAAAAAACAAAAACAAAAAAACATTGATACCACTTCAGAAAGACTCAAGGCTGACTACATCCAATTATAAAATGCAAAATCTTTTCCTCAAGAGATAACATATATAGGTATTATATATATAAATTCATGGCTCTATCATGGCCTCATCCTGTACACTTTGCTATTTACTGGCTTCCATTCTACCTTCCTTAGTCAAGCATTTATTCATTCATATCATGCCACTGTGACTAAGATCATATAATATCATCCCACAGACTAAAGTTACCCACTACAAATATATCATCAAGTACTAGTTTCTGCTCAGAAAGCAATAGAAAAGCACTTAAAGTTTAAATTATGAAGCCTTGTAAACACACTGATGATTTCCTTCCAACTTAAGAATCCTAGAATACAGATTCATTAACAAAGCAAATAATCACTTCTGAATAGAGGTACAGTGGGTTTTCCAGAAAAACTAAAAATTTGATGATTTGTGGAAGAGAAGGGTAGGGGAGAATTGTTGCTTCCATCACTCTTTAAAAACATTTTCTTAATAAATATATCCTTTCAAATGACTGTGATTGTCAGTATATTACCATATTATATAGGGCCTAACAACCTGCAACCCTGTCATGTTGCAGTACTGCTCAATTATCAAAAGCACTATCATAATAATACTTGAAACAGTAAGGCCCTAACAGACTGCATTCTAACAAGGATTAACTTTACTTGGATATCTCACTGTAACCACAATGAGTATTGCTCTCAAACACAGAACAGAATCTAGTTTAGAAAGGTTAACCTTAAATGCATGTCAGGCTGTACTTGTGGTGTCATTCACATTTGCTTCTGCTAAGAGAAACATAACTTGTCCATGGTACTGTAACTATTAACACTCTAAGATACTATTTACAGCTGCTTCTAAAATAGAGTCAGTTTCTACAACACTTTCACTGTGGTCTGGAATAAATTTTTCCAGGCAGTTCTCTTGTGAAGCGATAGGTGAAAAATTAGGAAACTCTAATTCAACCGAGCCACTACTTGCCGCCTCATTTTGTGGCTGCCTCCCAGCTTTTTTGAGTTCCAAGATGTTTTTAAATGTAGTTTCTAAACTCTTACTGAGCAGTAAGTCTTGCTGGGGTTCACCAGAGCCTTTCCTGTTATCAGGATGTAAAACCTCATTCTTTGGAGAGCTTCTCAGAGTTTTGTCTTGAAGTGAATTATTACACGTTACCTTTGAGAAAGATTGAACTGTGTTCCTTGATATTTTATTGTGTGTTCCATGACTGCCTCTTGACACAATTTTTGACAAGTCTTCAGAACTTGAAGAATTCTCCGTGCACTTGGCAAGATCTTTCCCAGTCATCCTTTCTTCAGAAAGGGCCACGTACTGGCTCTCAGAAGAACAATTAGCTTTTTCAAACTTTAAAGCTTTAGTGAGGCTCTCAGATTTTTTAGTAGAAGCTTTTCCTTCTTGTGGTGTCAGAATGTTGTTAGGCACTAGAGGAAGTTTACTGTGATTTGTGGACTCTGCTGAGCTGGATTTTGGTCGGTCTCTGGCTTGGGTTTTGGTAGTCTGACTTCGAGAAGGTAATGTTTTGCTAGACTGATGGTCACTTTTGCTGGACTGTGCTTCTTCAGCTGTTTTCTCAAATTGTTTGGCAGAACAACAAAAATCAGCCTGATAACCATCTGAAAATTAAGTAGCAACATTTTACTAAAATTACCTACACATCCAAATAACTGACACTCCAACTAAGTTTCTGAGTACTGAAATTCAAGTAACATCCGCAGCTCACAGACTGGGATCTTTAAGAGATGTTCATATGCTTAAGTGTTCTGCTGCGTACAGTGCAGGAGATTAGCACTAAATTAATCAGCACACTACGCACGTGTGTGCACTGTAAAACCAGATTAAGGGCACTTTCCAGCATTCTAAATATGCAAATATGGTCTCTGAAGACTAATACTTTCTACAGCAGAACCTGTGAACATCTTTTAAAATATGCAGATCATGCAGAACCTTTAAACAAGTTGTAGCTGTAACCTTACACAAATAATGTGTTTCCAGGTGCTATGTTCAACAACATTCCGGTTAAAAATGCTGCCATTTAAATGGCCATGACACTCCAAGAGCAACACTTCATTAAAATGAACAAGAGTATTCATGCTTCAAACAGTGGTGTTCTTTCTGGCTGCAAGCAAACTCAGAGATTCTTCCCTGCTAGAATGGAGGTACTGCAGGAGTTATGACTGTTGTCAAAAGAAACTCAAACATTTCTCTGTCAAACAGCTAAAAGGTTTTTTTCCCCACAAATAACTGCTTCAACCCTACAATGTCTCTGGATTGTTGAATTCTGGAGTTATAAAAAGTTATCTTGCAAATGCTTATTCAGTATTTCAATAACTGGAATCCATAGCAACCAGTGCCTCACTGAGGCCAAAACTATTTTTAAATACTCCACACTTAATTTAGAAGTTAAGCATTACTTACCAGGATCCACAAGTGCAAGACGCTTATCCCGGGTCAGAGATGCTCTTTCCTCCTGGTTAAACATCCTATCAATCATAACCATTTCTGCAGAGGGATTTATCCTCTGGAGGAAAAGGAAAAAAACAATCAATCTCTGTAGTGACTCATATGTTGGTACCAAATCAAAACATTTATATTTTAGTTACTCTTCAGAGAAAAATAAATATATTTTATTACATATTTGCACAGAATATTCACAATTCAACAGTCTTGACTCTGACCCAACCACTACTGAAGCTCAATCATGAAATATTACTCACATTCTACGGCAAATTTTATTTGGGAATGATCTCAAAACAGGGAATTGCTATTCCAGTTGTATGAATTGTACTTTTTCATGACTGAGTATGCTTACTACTGTATATCACGATTTTTTCACATCGTATCTTTCCCTTTTAGAGAGACAACCAGCAAAAATCTTGAACTGGGACCACCCCATCATCCTCCCTGCACTTCTCTCCCATCCTTGTAACCAGCTGGTGCAGAGCTGCATTTTGCTGACAATGCCTTCAAGCCAGTTGGACCCATCCATCACAGAAAACGTTCACTGCACTAAGCTGTAACACAGGCAACCAGTTTCAAATCTGAATGCTATGTGAAATAAACCCTTCAAAATTACTAAATGGGATTGGCCATACAACATACCAAATGCTAAAAGAACAAATCTCAACCTCCATCTTCTCTCTGCACCTGCAAATGCTTACAACTATTTAATGGCTAGATCTTTTACAGTGAAACTGCTAGTTTTTAAAACCATATTAATTCTAACAGTTATATTATTAATAGTTATACTATTTCTGTCTCTAAATATCTAAATGTCTATTACACTCAAATTCAAAACTTTTCCAGACTTGAAAACTAGCATGTCTGAAGTCACAATGGCATTTCCTGATCCTTGTAAAATACATTCTTAAAGTAACTTTGCCAGTTTTATTTTACCTCATACCTAGGATTGTGAAAGCACTTAAATCAGATGCACTTCTGAAGTTCCACCTAGCTTTTAAGGACAATGATTTCCTAAACTGTAATATGATTTGGCTCCAATTACAATATGGCTGGAGGCCTCTGAATGGACAATATCAACACTATTTCAGGCTCCATCAGCCACAGAAATATACAGAAATCACATCCCTGACCATCTCAGCCTGTTCAGTGTAAGAGCAAAGCAGAAGCAGAGAACAGAAGTTCACGTGCCTGTTCTGTAGATGTTTTTTTAACAAACTGAATCCCATCCCATAAACAAAGTGTACCTGGGTTCTACACCTTACCATTGCATCTTCTATGAGCAAACATCTGTATTTGTTCAGCATAGCCTGCGTCCTCTTCAGAAGCTGTGTAGCTACAGATTCAAATTCACTGTCCACTAGAAAGACAAAGTACACTTTCAAACACTGTTCTTCGATAACCTGCACAAATTTTAAAATGTTCCTTTTCTTATTGCTCTAATTTACATTAACAATTCTCTCAATACACTGATTACAAACTTATTGCCAATTTTTAAAAAGAAAATTACCTTTTCTCAAATCTTCTTCTGTTGGCAGTGATCCCTGGCACACATGGTATGAAAGGAGTCTCTGAACTGCATCATTTAATGATCTGAACCGGCTTTTATCTGGTGTCACAGCATGTACCTGATCCTTCTGTAATTGCTGTAGAATACTACAACAAAAATTAATGATATGTAATTAACACATACTGTACAGAGTTTTTACACTGACAGAAGTAAAAATTAAGGTTTCTGCAACAAAATTGCAATGAAAGAATGACTTACAAAGCTCCTTTAGTTAACTGCTTAGCAGCAGGCCTTTTCTGTCCGACTAAATGACCATCCACCTAAGTTCAAAATAAAAGACAAATTACAATATATCCCCTCATTTGCAAAGCCTAAGTTTCAGTATTTGTTTCTGTCGATTAGGTACATCACCAACACTAACTGTAACCACCACGTAAGTATAAACACTTTCAACTATCTCCTATTTTCACAGGGCACTGTAACCACAAAATAGGGAAGTGACATAAACCAAAGGTTTGAAATGCTGTTTGTAGACAAAATCCACTGTTGTGCATCATAGATATTTCACTAAGAAAGAGATGGTCAATTCTAACAGGTGCAAAGAAGGAAAGGTACAACCAAAAACCTTTCCAAATAAATCTGCTCATATAAACTGTCTCTGCTTTTCTCAGAAGATGTCATCTTGCCTGGTATTGATGGATGAGAGTATCTGTGAGGAAAGCAGGCTAAGGTTGTGCACTTAAATTCTCAAAAGCCGTGGTGGCTGGGGGGTTCGTAAAAGCGGTTCTAGGAATTCTGTTCCAGTGTCAATGCTACAGATACGCCCATCAGGTAGAGGTCTAACTCATTTTCTCCTTTGCTTAGATGTTTAATGAAGCCAAGATTTTTTCTGGGAACACTGTCCTAAGACCTGAAGCTCTCTGAGGGGATAAAGACGCATGGCAGGCACACTGTAATAGTATTTGCCTCAAAAAGCCTCCAACTTCAGAGTATAAAAAGTAGTCACCACCAAGCAGAAGGAACATCTGACCAACCATTACACGACCTGGCTGAACTCTGAACTGAGCACTACTCTACCTTCTGCTCTACTCGTACATACATCAACAAGGCATGGAAAAACATTCCTGTCCTACTACATTGACAAATACATTTACAAACAAAAATTCTAAGTCAGATGCTCCCCAAAAAAACTCATCCTGGACAGTGTTTTTGTACATACTTGCGATATGCGGGAGAACTTTTGATGGTAAAAAAAGAAGACTGCAGTAAAGAATAAAACAGGCAAAGACCAGGTGGAACTTTCCTGCTACTTCTCATAAACCACTCTCTCCCAATCAGCTAGAGAACAGCTGAGTTTGTAAGAAATAATGAGAAGACTAGGTCTAACTTATGGCTAACTCAATGTAGAATTGCTATGTCATACAAAATTATCTTCAGGGAACAGTACAGTCAGACTCCACTTACTGAATTGAATCTCAAAGCAGCATTCAGTGTACCAATTTGCAAAATAATCAACATTTATTATGTCAAGGTAGAATTTGTCAAGTTTGAGGGAGTTCATATACTCTACAAAAAACCTACAATGACTCCTTATTTGTTTGCTCACTACCTTCCCCCACCCCAGTGGAGGAGAGATTTAGAAAAAAGTAAACCTTATGGGTTGAAAAGAACAGTTTAAAAATTAAAACAAAATAAAAAATATAGTAATGATAGTTACTATAAAGTCACAGTGAAAAAGAGAAAAAAGGGGGAATTAAACCCAGGAGAAACAATTGATGCACAACACAATTGCTCAGCACCCTCTGACCGATGCCCAGCCTGCTCCTGAGCAGTGATCAGCAGCTCACAGCCAATTCCCCCATTTATACACAGAACATGATGTTCCATAGTATGGAATATTCCTCTGGCCAGCTTGGGCCAGCTGTGCTGGCTCTGCACCCCCTCACTGCCACAGCGTGGGGCACTGCAAAGGCCTTGACTTGCAGAGTAAGCACTGCTCAGTAATTAAAACACCGGTGCATTATCAATGTTATTCTCATCCCAAATCCAAAACACAGCACTGTACCATCTACTAAGAAGAAATCTAACTCCATCCCAGCCAAAAACCAAGACAGACAGGGAAACATATAAATAGGAGTATTCTCTACCTGTATACTCTGCTGAACTGATGATGATCCTATCACTTTTTCTTGTGGCTGTGCTGTTCCTAGAGATTGTTGTATGATTTTTCCTCCAGAGTCCTGTCCTATAAAAAAAGTTAAAAAGACTCTTGTCATCCTAAGCAAGAAGAGGATAATTTTGTGCACCTATCCTGCTAATTTTATTTGAGTTTTAAGGAAAGACAAATCTTATGCTTAAAAGCATTAGCACACCTATCCTGTGGAGAAACCAGCCCATAATAATGAAACAGAACTGATATTTTGTCCTGAAAACCACAAAAATCCTCAGATATAAATCACATCCTACCGTGGCCCTGCAACATAAGAAGAAATTCAAATATTGTAAGTTTAGTGTCCCAACAATCTACCTAAAATCATACAGTAAATTTTACCAAGCTTTTCAATACTAACCCTCCCTCAAACATATCACTCAAATTTTTCTAGAGCTCCTGGAAGTACTCAGACAGCAAGCATATTTTTCCCCTAGGTTTTTTCAGGTAAGCAGACTTCCTCCAATTGCCTCGCTCCATAATTCAAACAGCATCTTATCAGTCATGCTACGTTACACCCAAAACAAGTGAGAATTTATTAGGTTTTTTTCCCCAAACACACACAGCATAATGTGCTGATTACGTAGAATTGCCTGGATAGCTTACACATGACAATACACAAGGGAAAAAAAGCAAGGTAGAGTATGGAACCTTATTCAAAAGGGTTACTTATATACAAAGAACTGGAAGATTACTGCATTTCTCTGTTTGCCTTGAATGTACTGGTTTTGCTCTTTTAGTAGCACAGTGCTGCTTGAAAAGCTGCTATTTTGCCATGAACAATGCATGAACTATTCTAACTGAAAGTGACACATTCAAGAACAAAGTGAGTGATGACAGCCTGCACATAACCTGCTAATAGCTATTTCTCTTCCCTCTGTAACTGAAGCAGCCACCACATTCAAGAATCTAGAAGTTTCATGGAATTTTAGCAGATGTCTGTTTTTTGAAAATTTTTTATTTCTATTTTCCTAAGCTGAAAAAAAACGAAAAATGAAAGAAGGTACAATTTTAAATTTTATAGAGGGGAGAATTAATTGCTAATTGTGAAGATTCAACTTTTCACTCTAGAAGATGAAGTGCCATGGTTGGGAAAAATCAAAGCACACATTCAATACTGAAAAAACATAGCTTTAATTCTTCTAAAAATAAAATTCCAACAACCTTCAGAACCCTATCAGCATGAGCCATCAATGTAAAGTCTGACACACTGAAGAACGAATCTCTGTTGCTGGAGAAAATTAAGAAAATTATGTTAAAAAGACCTTAGTTGACCTGATAGTGTGTTGCTCAGAAGACTTGTCAGCTGAGGCTGTCTCAAATTATCCTGTGTCTTCGATGCAGAAACTGGTGATGTCTGGTTCACAGCCTTTTTCTGTGCCACATACATAAAATAAAAAATAATTTTTTAAAAAATCACAGTGAAGTATTTACGAAGGCTTTAAGAAACACAATGGAAAGACACCTAAAATTCATCTCTATGTATACTTTTTTAACTTCAAACTCATCAGTGGTGAAACTTCACACATCTCAATCCCTCCAAGTTCAAGAATTTTATAAAGTAAATCAGAGAGGAATAGAAATTACACTAACAGCAGAAATATGTATCAGTTGCATTCTACAAGACCCCTGATTTCCCACTACAAATGGCCCTCAGAAAGCTCAGCTTCTCAGAGTTCAAAACTGCAAGATGACTGAAGCAATTGAAGTTGCTTTCACAACAAAAAATACCCACAGTGCAACGAACCCTCCACTGCTCAGCAACTAAATGATACACAGTTTAGTATGAAGTACAATGTTTAAAATGCAAGTACAAACAAACGAAAAAGATTCTGGCAAATAGAGGTATTAGTTCTCTGCAAGTTCCCATTTACAGCTCTGAAATTTCAGCACAAAAACAAAATGATCTTTTACAGCAATAAGAAATGCTATGCTTTTATAACTGCTGAAACTCACTGACCCAGCACATAACCTGCAAATACGAAGATGTAGACACATGAAGAGAAAGACAGGCCTCAAATTACTCATCTGCAAACAAAATGTTACAACCTGAGCCAGAAGTGTTGGCAAAGACTACAGATGTGTTTCTACAACATGTTCATACTGATTTTTTAAATACACATTATTTTCTAAGACATTATTTCACTGCACATTTTGGGTTTGGTTAAGAAGATCCATCACGCCTTTGGAAAAAGAGAAAGATGTAAGTAAAAGAAGTAAAGAAAAAACAGAAATATCTAATTAGTGGAAATGCATTCTGAGAGAGCCACCAGTATTTTGAAACGACCAAAAAAATTTTTTTCAAAGGACAGAAATGGAATAGCTTGTTGATAACTGTGTGAAAAGCCACTGAGTTAAAATTGGCAGTTCACTCTGGAGCATTACGAATGTTTTTCTTTTAAACTTTTGACTGTTTCTAAGTTCACTTATGAAAACAGAAAAATCTGAGTTGAATATATACTGCAAGTGTATCTACTGGACAAAAAAGAACACCTCACCTTAAAAGAAAATTGGGATTTTTTTTTAACTACTAGCTTGACTTCTTAGAGTTTTTTTTTAAATGTTTATGATTTTATAAACTGCTTTAAAAGGTATTTCTTTTTAAGGATTCTAAGAAACACTTCTTGTCTTTGCTTCAAATTTGAAAGCTTCTAACTGCTCCAGACATACATAACAAAAGCACCAATATGGTACATAACAAAAGGAAGCCCAAGAAACCTTTCCATCTTTAATTTCAGTAAGTCAAACCTTGAAAATGCATAGGTTTTAGTGAGGTCAAAAGACTTTCAAGTGCTAAGAATGCACCTGAGCCTTTACATCTAGCCTGTGGTAAGGTTTACAGGAGAGCTCGCAATTGTATAAACTTACAATGCCCATTCCTCTCAACAGGAGCAGAAATAGATCAATGCTAAGCACTTCTGAAAATATTATAAATCACCAACAAAATCTCTGGAATTAATCAAAGTGACAAAGTTGTTCACTTAGTGACAGACTTAGAAAATACCCAGTGAAATGATGACTCTGAGTTACAGTAATTTTCAGCAGTTCCACAGTACTTGTAACAACACAAACCAGCAAAATTAACATTCTGTGTATTAACCAGATTTTAGCACAGCTCAGAAGCCTTTCTTTGGCTACATTCTCAAGCAGCTTTCATACCTGACCAAAGGCAAACTGTTGTTGTGTTACTCCCACAGACGTGTGACTAAAGGTGCTGACAGACTTGGAGGAGGATGCTGGAAGACGATGAGATGCGCTGACGGCAACTTGAGCTCTGTTCTGGACCAGCTGATCTCCTGTAAAGTTCCCTCCCGATGCGACAGACTGAACCGATGCTCCCAAGCTGGGGTGTACTGAACCAGAAGAACTCGCAGCAGCAAATCGATTAGAAGCTGACATATTTGAGACTGTGGACTGCCCAGGGGACATGGTGGTAAAACTCGATCTGCCTTGAGAAACATTAGCTTGGCTGGGTGACAAATGCAACACCGTTGGCGACGCCTGCTGCAGTGGCACCTGTCCACCGACAATTTGGGAAGTTCCATGATTTACTATAACTTGGTTTCCAGGAGCTGTGAATGTCTGGCCAGAAACGAGCTGAACAGCTGTGTTCTGATTATTCAGCATCTGTCCTGAATACGACTGGTTGGCTCTTAGCATGTTTGTAGAGTTCCTGTTGAGCATTACATGCTCAGCAGACACTTGGCCAGGAACCAGCTGGGAAGGCTGAGTCTGAAGAAGTTGTCCATTTATGGCCTGGACATGATGAACTGAATTAGAATTAACAGACAAACTTGTAGGTATAAGAAACTGGTTTTGAGGTGCATGAGGCTGTCCCATAGGAGAATGGATAACAATACTACCTCCAGCATTGCTAACTGTCTGAGGTGTAACTGATTTTCTTGTATTTTGTTGTTGATTAACAATATTAACAGACATATGAGGACCAACTACTGAACTTTGAGGTGAGTTTGCAGAAGCAAATGGAACTCCTTGCTGTACATGATGTTGCTGTATTCCCAAGTTATTCACATTGTACGCAGTCTGCTGACCCATCTGAATAGGCTTTGGTTGGATATTAATAGGAACTTTGTTAGAGTTTGGTGCCAAACCCCTTTGAATGATGATATTATGGACAGGCAACGAAGTCTGAAAATTTGTGCTGTTAAATGGAACAGTTACAGGTTGTGCTACTGGACTTGAATTTGAGTTACTGAACAGCGAGTTCCCATTTGGAGTCTGTCTATGAACCAAGAGGCCACCGCTCATGTTTGCAGGTGTTTGCTGACCATTGCCTTTCAGTATGATCTGAGATCCATCGAGGTTATTGATGGTCATCATGGAAGGTTGATTACTAAATGAACCAATCAGCTGTATCTGCCCAGAACCACTAATCTGGCTGCTATTAGACAAATGCTGGCCGGGAACACTAATTCCGACATGTTGCATAAAGCCATGTTGCACACCGACTGTATTGCTTGCAAAAGATGCTCCAACAGGTTGCTGTACCACTTGAGTAACTCCTATAGGTTGCAACGTCTGACCTGAGTAATTAGAAACATTAGAAGCCTGAGTAAAGGATGCTGATGAAGAAGGATGAAGCTGAGCTTGTGCAAACTGTTGGCTAGAACCTACACTGGCATCCAAATATGCCTCTTCCGCCAAAGTCTGTTCAGTAATATTGGCCTCCTGCAAGGACTTCTGAAGAATATCAAAAGGCTGATCCTCAGTAAGATCAGGTAAAGGAGAAGACACAAGTTCATCTTCAAGAAACTGAAGGCTACTGGACAGCTGCAGTCCATCACTAGGCCCCTCTCCAAGCTGACCACTTACACCTTTCACAGACGACTTAGGATCAGTGTTCTGAAATGCAAAACAAGAAATAAATCACTTTCAGGAATTCCCGTATCTGCCTTGTTCCCTCATTAAGTAATTTTTTCATGCAAGCAAACTTTCTACACAGAATTATACACTTCCCATAGCATGTGCAGGGTGATGTTTACCCCATACAGTGAGCCAGCACAAACAGGTCACGGATATCTCGCTCACACCCTCAGACTGCTGGAGACACTACTCTCCCTTCTCAAATCTCTCAATACACAGCACTTAGCTCTGCACCTACACTGCTTCAAGAGGACATGAAATGCTCTCTAAGTACCATTTTCCCTCCCTCAAGCTGAGCACTCTACTGACAAATGGATAAAAGAAAGCAGAAGTGAAAACACCTCCACTGTAATTCAGGTTGGGGCAAGGCTTCAGTAGCAACAGCAGAAGCAGAGAAAAGGCAGGAGAAAGCATTTCTTTCACTGACTTCTACGAAATGAGATTCGCCACCAAAATCCTACCAGCATTTCTATAATCACTTAGTGTAAACTAGCGACCATTCCATAAAATTAAGGTATCATGCTAATTCCTTAAAAAAAAAAATAGAAACAAGGCAGTAAGAAAAAAAAGTGTTACAGACTTCGTGGTTTATGCTCATAAAAAGATTACTGAGAACTATACACATTGGAACTACCACAAATATTAAGTGGCACTTTTAATGAAAAAAATCCTTCAAATCCACATCCATAAACACTGTGATAAGGAAAATCAAAACCTATCTATTCTGGCTTACTGTCAAGATTTTCCTACAACAAAGTTCTGTCCAGAAACTCTAGACAACACAAGCATCAGGTTTCTGCAGATAGAATGACAAATTTAAACGCATATTAATACTCACGGATAGTTTTAAGTTAGGCAAAGTACACCTTTCTAAATTGCATGATCACATGCCAGCTATTAAGCAATCACCAGTTTCTTTTTAGGTCAGGATAAATGGAAACTGTGGATGTGCAATTATCAGTCACATTCATACTCTGAGCCTCCACTCCTTGAAGGTCACAGACGCTTGTTTTCACCTCATGTAAACAGTGTGAAGATGCTGCAAGCCATAATTATCACATGCAACCATGTCCCCACCCTGACTTCAGTTCAGAATTTTACCCCAATCTGTTTCTGAAACAACCTGCATATTTTCTGAAACTTCAGTCATGTTTTAAAATATTAAAAGATTTTTCTTAAGAGTAGATAAAATATTTTCAAGTTACAACTATAAAACTACAGCAAGCTTTCAACATTTATGTTAACAGAGGAATTAAACCACTGCTTAAATGTCCCAGTGTCTGAACCTTAGGAACACCTAAAGCTACAAATCAGGTTCTCAACTGTACCTAGCTACCACTGGGCAGAGCAAAAAGGAATCACTAATTAGGGCATAATTAGGACTCTTAACTGTCAGGTTCTGAGGAGAATTCCCTATTGCATCTGTAACTTGTCTCCAAGGACAATGACCAAACTGAAATCTTTTACAACTATGTAACTTAAACAGTTCCACTAATGCTATTCCCGTTAGTACTAACGATACAACTATTACTACTACCAATAATAACACTAATAATACTACATGCAATCAGGATTAATAGCTTAAAACTCTCCCACTGGAGCAAAGAATCCCAAGTTTATTTATATTTATATCCCAAGGATATTCCCTGCTCCCAGGACTATTTAACATCAAAAAACAATTTTATATGCAAAAACTGGAACCTTCCAACTTAACATCTGCATCACTACTGTCCAGATTCAGAAGAGCCATGCAGAATACCACGCTAATTTCAAGAAGAAATCAAAGCCTCTGCAGCCTCATGAATCTGCTGATCAACAAGAAGAGTCTTACTCTCACCGGCTCCATGAGTATTCTGCTCTCTTATGCTGTCCTACTATACTGTAACAGGATAACGGAAGCAGCCACCCGGTACAAGCCAGGTAACAGGGCAATGGCTAGGGAATCCTCACATGGCAACCGCCACAGGAAAGCAACCTGGAATCAGCAGAGCTGGTACAGACTCAATCAACTCAGGGAAGGTGGGGATGCGGGGCAGTGTAAGGGAGTGGGAAGACTGGACAGTGCTTTCTTTTCCTTCAGTCAGCAGGAGCTTCATCTTGCTTGCATTAGGTGCTGGCTGAGTGTGCTTACCAGCTGAGGCACCGAACCCTCAACACTGAATTTGTGAACTCTGCCACTGAAAGGCATGAGATGGGCAGCAAGACAGACAATCCTACTTCATGGTAGAAATTCTGAATATGTACAAACAGACCCTTCAGTATCTGCAAAAACTTTAATGGCAAAAACCTCAGAAGCATGTAACTTTTCAGATATCCCATTTTATAAGCAGGGACTGTGAAACCATCTGTTTATGGCAACACTCGCTCCTTCCCAATGCACTGTAAGAATCTGTATTTGTAATCAAGTAATTCTTCACTTATGTCAGCACAGGGCTCTCACGGGAGGGAGGACGGAAGATGGCATTGGCGTCCTTATGAAGATATAAAAGGATGAGGACAGAGCATGCTGAGAATTAAACGGTACTATGTCATCCTAGGAACATACACTAGGAATCCCTGCTCCTCTCACCACCTGCCTTCTAGATTACCTACCCCCAAATCTCATAACACCAGAAAGCTCTTGGCTTTCACCAAATATTTTTTCTTCCAACTGCTATGCCCTATGCAACAAACCTACCTTGTCCAGAATCTCCCACTGTCCCTCAAAATTACTCAAAGAGACTCATCTTCTGAAAATATACCAGAAACACCTGACTCCTGCCTACCTAGTCATGCTTATCAGAAGAATGCCTACAAAGAACAACCAGGAAGTCTAGGCAACCACAAATGCATGTCATATGTCACCCTTTTTTCTCAAAACCTGGTTTTTCTTAGGGTGAGTCCTCAAACCCCACCTCTGCCAGTGCCATGCACAGGAAGCTGCTGTCTGCTAATGGCCAGGCAGGTACCAAGTTGAAACCACTGTTCCCAATCAGCTGAAAATTGGTACCCTACTGCCTCACCATCATCTCAACCAGCTTGCCTGTTCCTTCTACAATATTTAATAATGATCCTGAAAGGGGAAGGACAGGACAAACGCTTCCCATTACACTACCGGGCCTAGAGGAAAGTCACTAGTTCTCCACACACAGATTAAGTTTTCAGAATTTCTTCACGCCAATTATTTAAGGTGCCGACACACCTACAAGTGTATCCATGTATCTATTATGAACATGAGACAGACAAGAGTCAAGATAACAGTACAACAGAAAGAGGAATTACCAAGAAAATCCTATTCTACGTATTCAACTAACTGTGGTATTAACAATTCAGTTGTTTTAAAAAACACACCAATGAAACCAAAGAAACGTGAGTCTGAAGGGATCTCTTGAGTCATCCAGTCCAACATTCTACTCAAAGCATGACTACCACCCACACTAGAGCAGATCAGGCTCCAATTTATCACCAAGGATAGGGATTCCACAACCTCATTGTGTGAAACGTGGTCCAGGGCTACAATATATTCCTGGCAAGAAGGAACACGGAAGACTTCTTGCAACACCTAATGAATTTAAAGCCACTTCCCTAACACTGAAGTTACAGGAATGACACATCCCAAATTACCTCCTGAGTCCAAAGAAAAAAATACAAAAAGAGAAAAAAACAACCCACTCATTAATTTTAAAAAAACTGCCTGCTCAGAATCTACATAATGTAAGAAACAAAAAGTCATCCTAATATACAGAAGAAGCATATGAATGACTAACTTTCAAGGTCTATCTTTGAGCACTACTACTCCTAAAATCACTAAAGCCATGAGTGCACTTTACTGGAGAGATTTTTTACACCAGAGAGCATTTTCACTGCTCAGCAAGCTGCTTTACATATTCACAAAACACATCCCAAAAGTGCAGTATTTTTCAACTAACCCCTCATTGAAATACTTAAAATACTAACAGCACAAGATAGTTCTGTGTTAGTATTCAGAATTTTCACATGAAAAAAGCTGAAACCTACATCTACTTCGTTCAGTTTTATAAAAGCCAAGTAAAGCCATACAGAAGCATGCAGTCTCAAGACTAATGTAATTTATCTCCTGACCACTTACATTGGAGTTGGCGAAAATTGAATTTGAGTTGGCTACAGAATATTCTGCATTAGTCAAGTCTTCATTGCTCTGGTAAAAGACAAAAATCATATTTAGAAATAATACACTCAATGAAGCTTATCTATGTCTAATACACAGCAATGCTACTTACAGATTTACTACTAGGTCCATGTAGAAAATAATTCAGCGCTTGTGGGTCCCTGAAGGGGGGAAAAAAAAACCAAAGAAGTTAACACTTTTTGGAAGTCCTTTCTGCTAATGAAGCTAATTTAACTAAGCCACATACTGTACTCATATAAATCAGGTTTCTAGTAAAAACACATCTTTCATTGAATCCAATGCAAAGCTGAAAGTTTATATCATCTGGGGATCTGTGTTTCTGTATCAGCACAACTTCCAGATGCTGATCATATCTGCTGCCATTGTAACAAGGCATTTCAAGCAATAAACCATGCTGATCACAAAATTTTAGTTGCACTCTACTGTATTTCCTTTTATGAGGGTGTTACTCATATTCTCTTAAAACACATGGTATTTTATGACAGCACACAGTACAAAACCTAAGGAATATACTACCACCAAATAATGGGAGAGCTAAAACAGGTACCACCTCTTCTACAGCTAAACTATAATTCGTTTAGCTAGTGTCTAATAATAGGGTATTTACAAACCTGATTCTTTGACATGTTTTCTGTCACCTTTAACACAAGTTAATAAAAATTTATGATTGCCAGAGTAACAGTCCCCTCATGAAGAAAAAGTGGCACCTTTTCCAAGTGAAATCAACCACAGAAATAATTGACTAAATATTATGAGTTTCAGTGTATTTAATTAACTTAGCACTAGCACTAAATAAAACTCATATTAAAAATGTAGTCTGACAGAATGAGTGTCAGAAATTCAAACAAATACAAATAAATTAACTATACATACAGACAAAGTAAAAAGAATAAAAGGCTGTGTTACATGGGGTTATTCTAATGCAACAATTACACAGCATTTCCCTTAGCATAAGGAGTAAACTGACATGGATTTCTTTGGTTTTTAAAACATGTTTATTGATGAACAAGTAATTACAAAACATTTTTTAGAAGCAGGAGATTATCATGTAAAAAAGCACTAATTAAAAATGTCTCCTTCTTGCTTGATGGTCCTAGAAAATAATGAGGCATAAAGTCAAAGATCTTTCAGGTTCACAACTACTCTTCTAGAAGGACAAACACCCCTACTCCTTTTTTTTCTTTTAAAAAACAAACTGTGTTCATAAGTTTACAAAAGACATGTTAGACAGTACTTGGCAGGGACTTTGTGGTACTATCATGCTTACAATATTGAAGTGGTTACATATATTTTAAAATAAAAATGTCATTTTCATAGCAGATGCCACGGAATTTCAAAAATTAAGGAGCACAGAACTCATGATCTCATATAGGGTTCTATTATGCTCATGAATTTTATCAGTAAAATAACCAGGCCATTTAATACTAATTACCCTCACTGTCTTTCAATCACGAAAAACACAATAAAAAATTAAGAACACTTCATCACCTTAAATATTGTCTTCAGTAAGGAAGGAATTTTAAATGGCACTTACCAAATCACAGATCAGATAAAAAAAATGTTTTCCATTCTTCTAGATGCTTAAGACAATAATTGCTGCCAGCAGCAGGAAGAACACTAATTTTTCACACAAACACTCATCTGTATAGAGAGCACTTCATTTTCTGGACCACCTGTGATCTTGTATGAGGATCCTCATGATTCACGCTCATGACAGAGCACTTAATTGTCCCATGATCATCTTTATGTTCCAAGCAGGCAGTGCTTTCATATGGCCACAATCGTACAACAGTTACTTCACAGAATGTAACTGAGCCTTCACCAGCACCGCTTTTGCTACAGCACCCAGAGCAACCCTCAAACTACAGCAGCCACTGCAGGGGTGTTTTGGTCTTTCAGAAGTTAAAGCTCTCACTGGTTTCACTGGAAGTTTTCAGATGTGTGAGAAAGGCAAAAAGCCTATTTATTTCCTACACTTAAGACAGTAAAAAATTCTTGTATGAACTGGGAATGATCTTTTAGCAGCTGCTATGATACTGATGTCAGTCTAATTTCTAGCAGAGTTTGAACAAAGTACTGTGCATGAAAAGCTCAATTCTCTTCTTGTGTTTTGTACGCATTTGTAGCATATTATCTGTTCTTGAATGCTGACGTGAATGGTAGCCAAAGGAAGGCAACTTGCTGTGGGAAGAGATGGGATCTGCAGGCTGTGGGACACGTCTGCAGAAGCACATGGCAGAACAAAGGAACACGTGGCAGCACAGAGAGGTCTGTCTCCTCCAGACTTTGAGGGACGAGGTGTCACACGGCAGAGCCCTGCGGAGAGGAGCCCGCCGGAAGCTGACAGACCCCTGAACATGCGTGATCACCCCACAGAAGGATACTGAGAATGCGTGCCACGGACACAGTGACACGGGATAGGTCACGTAGTGAGATACCTTGAAAAAGTGTATAAAAGCAGCTCGTTTCTTTTAATAAATGATTCAGATTCCCTGCAGATCTGGGTCCGTGTATTTTATCCTCACAAATGGCACCTTGCATCAAGGGACATGACAGCGACTTACTCCAGTAAGGACAACGAAGGCTCGGCTGAACTGTACAGAGGGACTGGAACGAAGTCCAGGAGGGCTCTGAAAAAAGCCCAGGAGCTGAAAAAAAGCTCAGGAGCTGAAAGGAAGCTCATTGGCACCATTACCCTTTCTGCAGGACAGAGGGTACCAGCCGAGAACTGTGGGGAGTGGCATTTCTCCTCACAACTTGTCACATATACAATACACACAAAACTTGCTCACGCTTCAGCTATCCCAATTATTTTTGGAGATTGTCATACAGAATTACAAAATATCTATATAAATCTGTTATGGAAATAAGGGGGGGGAGGGGTAAAAAAAGCCCCAACAACCCACACGACCATTCAAAATGCCTGATTTTATTAAAATCAAGTATGTTTGACCAAAATGCTGGTAAATTCTTGTTTGTTATGAATACAAAACAGTACAGAGAGCTTCTTTTTTTCTAATATTTAGATTCAAATGTGTATTATTAGTAGAAATTAAATACATACTAATATTTCAAATTAAGAAAAAAGTTCTTAATACACATTCCTTAGCCTCTCCGGAAGAGAATGTCAGCAAGTGGACCATCAGTATCCACCAAGACTGAAGGCTTCACAATCCACACATCTCCACGTGGAAGAAGTGAAGCATGTCTGCTCATTCCATTGCAAGAGACCTCGTCTTTAGACAATACTGAGACAGAATCACCTTCTGGAAGGTGATTTTGCAAAATCATTATTCCCAACTTTTTGGCAATAATTACTTACGGAAAACTTACCCAATGAGATCAAGGAGACAGGATTCATCATCGTCATCATCCATGACAACTACAATAAAGAAGGAGAGGATGGATATTTGATATGTATCCCAAAATCAAATTCAGCCACATGCAAAGATTTACAAAATCCCACGCAATGTTTTACCATCCAGGGGGTTTTTAGAATTTTGAATCAGAGAAAGACAAATGATTAACCAAACTGATTAAAAAGAACTTCTATGACTTAAAGTAGTAAAAATATCAACACTGAAAGCAATTTAAGACTCCAATTAAAATGCTTCTATAGGAATTTATTCCCAGCTAATCCCAGTGAAAGAACAACCAAACACTACAGAGACTACAAAGACTGTTAAAAATTACTGGCTGTAACACTGAGCAGCCAAAAAGGTAAATAAACTTAGGTCAGCGTCATGAGGATGCTGCTACAGTCTAGAACCAAAACTACAGCCAAGACATGACTAAGCATTAAAAAAACACTATTTTCTAACAGACCTTTCTTAGCAATAGCTAAGTGACAATGTGGCCACTTCCAGTTTTTCCTCAGCAATATTCAGGAGTGTACTTAAACTTTTGTTTAATAGTACAGAGTTCTGACAGTCCTTTTAACAATGGGTAGGGAGGGAATTTATGTGCACTGCCCAAACTGAGGGCAAGTATCCAATGCAGAGCATTTTTAGCCTCACAGTGTCACAACCACCAACTCCCTCACACGCTGCCAGCTCCATCAGGTACTGCTGCACCAAAACCACTCTCACACTCCAACTGCTGTTCCTTCAAAGCTTCTGTTTGCATACTCTGGGCTCTCTTTTTCATTGTAACTCTCAGAATACCATCTCCCTTGTCCTTGTCAGTAACTCTCAGACAATCCCATCTAATCCACCAGTTCAGCTATCAACTGATGTCAGCATTTCCAAAATCTCTTGGTACCCCGGCTTCTTTAAGTTAACCAATCTCATCTTTACAGTATTTTCTAATCACATCAAGTTGATCATTGCATTCTAGGCTTGCTTTTTTCTCAACTTCCCTTAAAAATTGTGCTCTCATACTTACCACTCAAATGTTTTAACACAGTTTTGGCTTTAACTCATTCTGCTCTCCTACTTCTTGCCAAATAGAAACTTACTCTCCCTTACCAGAGATCCACATGAATCATTCCTCATCCTGATATCCATAATGATTAAAACAGTGAAGGGATTGAAGCACCTGCTATACAGGAGGCTGAGAGGACCAGGACTGTCTGCCTGAGGAACAGAAAACTATGGGGGAATCTTTATCTTGTGTATAAATACCTGGTGGGAGAGTGTTAAGAATACTGAGCGAAAAGTTTCTTAGTGGTATCCAGTGATTGAACAAGGGCAAGGGGCACAAATCAAAACTAAATAAACCAAAAAGTCTATGTAGACAAAAGAAAAAAACTTCCTTTTTAAAACTCTGAGGGTAGCCAAATACTGGCACAAGTTTTTCAGCACGTTTATGGAATCTCCATCCTTGGAGATACCCAGAACACAGCTGGACCACAGCCTTGACCTGCCTGCTCTGGCCCTGAGCAGCCTGCTCTGGTTGAGCCTGCTCTGAGCAGGACAGGGGATAATGTGATCTCCAGATATTCATTCCCACTTTGGCTGTCCTGTGATCCCGTAACCTCTTTCCTGAAATTTTTCTATACTCCACTGGTTCTGAAAATAGCTTATTCTGTAGACTAGCAGAGGGTACCGTGTCCTCTATACTGCATAGCCTTATTTGGAGTTTTTCTTTCTCTGTGCTTTAGCTTACAGTGAGGATGAAGCAGAAATGGAGCATATGTCAGTATAAGGATCATCAAACAAAACAGCTACATTTTTTATAAACACCAAAAATCACAACCAGTTCTCTCCAGAAGTGCACCTTCTTAATAAGCTTTAACAACATTTTTGTCAGCACTAGCAGAATTCTGTCTGAAAAAGAAATATGTCACCATTGCGTTTTTTAAGGCTGGTTTACCAAAGAGCTCACCTGTATAAAACCTACACCAAGCTTTTATACAGCTCACCAGTGCTCCATCAAGAGCCACTTAACCACACACAGCTCTCACTACATTCAAAAGTTGTTTCAATCAGCATTCACTGCCTAAGGGGCTCCATGTTCCCAGATCTCAAAAACTGCAAACACACACAGACAGATCACTACCATCTCAATAACCCCACAAACACATGTAAGCAACACTGCACTAACAAGATGTTGCATGGCAGTGCTTTTGTGAAGTACCACTGGAGCAACGTGCAATTTAAACAGATGGATATGTGGTCTGTGAAAGAAGCAAGTCATAAACCTACCTGTTTAGATTAAATTCTGTCCTTATTCCACCACACATACCCAAGATGGACACAACCACGTAACTGCATGTTGTGGTTTAACCTGGCAGGCAGCTGAGCACCACATAGCCACTTGCTCATTCCCCCAAGTCGAATGGGGGAGAGAATCAGGAAGAAAAGGGTACAACTTGAGATAAAGACAGCTTAACGTGACAGAAAAAGAAATGGAAAATAATAGCCCTGATAAGAGAATATTCAAAAGAAGTGATGCACAATGCAATTGCTCACCACCTGATGACTGATGCCCAGCTCAACCCAAGCAATGGGCCATCAGCCCCCAGCCAATTCCCTCCAGTTTTATTGCTCCACATGATGCCATATGGTTTGGGATATCCCTTTGCTCAGTTGGGGTCAGATCTGCTGGCTGTTTCCCCTCTGAGCTTCTTTCACACCTCCAGTCTCCTCACTGGTGGGGTGCTGTGAGAAGCTGAGAAGTCCTTGACTTGGTGCAAACATTGCTCAGCAACAACCAAAACATCAGTGTCTTATCAATGTTATTCTCATCCTAAATCCAAAACACAACTACTAGAAAGAAAATTAACTCCACCCCCTTCAAAACCAGGACAATATCCACCCCTTATTCTATACCAATCTCATCATGCCCAGGTCCCACACTTTCCAATGCATCCCAAATAATCACAACCACCTTTCCCGTCTTTTGATATATATGCACACATACAGGCCCATAGTCTATGGGCCATCCCTCTAAAATGTCCACTGAGTTCATTTAGCCCAGGACTTTGGGCTCCATCTGTCGTATCAGTCCTTCAAAGTGAAAGAGATAAGTGCTGCTGGGATTATTACATGCTGAAGTCTGGTTCCATCACTGCAGTGCTTGTCTGGTCCTATCATCGCTGCACTTTGCTCAGTTTCATCAGCACTCATTCTTCATTAGTCTGAGCAACTCTTACTGCAATACCATTGATATGGCATAAAGCAACCAGAGTGGCGATGAAATACAGTATTATACAGCAATTAATGTCATCATTGGTTGTTCTCACCCAAAATCAAATCCTCTTGAGTACATATCAGACTTCCCCATCCTTCTGCATTACCCACTAAGTGCACTCAGGTCCTTGAGAAAATGCAATCCCATGGATGGGTTTGCCTTTGCCTGAGACAGGAACAACCCAGATTACCTTCCAAAACATAATTTTCTATGTGCACTTTATCCCCTTCTACAGTATGTGAAAGTTTTGATTGGGCAGGGACAGCCCATTTAGCAGATCCCCTAGCATTAACTAATCAAATAGCTTTTGCTAAATGGATATCCCAATATCTGAAGGCCCCAGTACTCCCTGCTCTCAGAGTGGCCTTTAACAGTCCATTGCATTGTTTGATTTTCCCAGAGGCTGATGCATGATAGGGAAGATTATATATCCAGCTCTCTGGCCCAGGTGTCTATGAGGTTCTTGTGGAAATGAGTCCTGTATCTCCTGTGGCTGTGATGTGCCAAATCCACAGCCCAATAAACCTGGCAGTCAAACCTGGTAGTCCCCTTCCTTCACCAGCTGGAGGAAGGGCCTCTCTAGTCCTGGTCACAGTACTTATTACGACTTGCAAATACAAACCAGCCCCCATACTGGTGGGGCAGTACGAGAAGCTGAAAAGGCCTTGGCTTAGTGCAAGCACTGCTTTGCAACAACTAAAACATCAGTATGTTATTCTCACCCTAGAGCCAAAACACAGCCCTGTACCAGCCACTAGGAAGAAAATCAACTCTATCCCAGCCGAAACCAGGACACCGCAGGTTTAAATCTTTTTAACTAATGCCTATTTTCAACAAGGATTACCAAACGATTAGTGCCCTGTTAATTTCAGGAGAGCAGAGGCAGTAGCAAACAATCAGAGTACTTGCACACCCAAAAGCAAATCCACCCAAAAGTAGTCATTCAGTCTACTTCAAAAAGAGGAATTTGAGCAACACATGACCTTGACACAGATGATCATTTAATAGTGTGTTAATAAAAGCAAGCCTGTCCTGAGGAATTTTCCTAAAGCATTTTCTACAGCACAAATGATAGAAAAGTTTGTCACTTTTCTTGCCAACTATCTTTTCTGGTTTTCTGTCCTCCTCACTGTTTGTTAACATACAGTGGGCCAAAGCAATTGGTGATATATGAAATGGGTATAAACCATATTAAGCCAGGAGAGTTTGAAAATAAAACTTGCCACAATGAGTGGAGTTAAAGAGTTATGAAGCCTAGAACAGTGGTCTTCAAAGTGGGGTGTGTGCAGGACAATCCACTCTGGTGCAAGAAGAAAATATTAAAACTTCAGTAGTACATGAAGTTTTAATACACACACACATACTTGTGTATGCAAATTAATATACCTATATTGGGAGCGCATGCTCAAAAATCTTACCAGTAGGGGTGTGCAGTCAAAAACATTTGGAGATCACTGGCCTAGACACTTAAACATTGACTAACTTCTATACGTGAATCAGTCTTTGGAGACTTCAGCCAGTAGAGGCTCTAGGTGAGGCTTGGCTGGGCCACTGGGGCCCACCAAGGCATTCAGGGCCCTGCCAAGAGCACACACTGGAGACAGTTGGGGAAAATAGACTTTGGGAAGAGTCACACAGCCAGCTGGAGCACCATTACAATGTAACTAGCAAATATCTAATTATCAATACTAGCCTACAGTGTCTTTAAAAAAAAGGCTACAAAAAAATCTGCTTATAAGAAGTAGGGCAAACTCAGCCCTGCTGGTGCATCCAACTAATTTACAAAGGGCAATCCTCACTAATTAGTCACAACCCAGCACAGATATTCCCCGTAGCTTATTAGCAAAGCCCCGACTGTTTTATTTCGTATCTCTGCTACCACACTGCTGAATATAGCATATATTTCAACTTGGATCACATGTACTTGTGCAAGAAGCCCTGCCTATCCCTTCTGGGAAATAACCAGAGTGCCCTTTATCACATGCTCCCAAACAGAATATAAGAAAAGTAGAAAGTAATAAAACTGACAAGGAAATCCCAGCTATGCAAGCCAATCCTCTGGGAGACTCTTATTACTTGGCCTTAAAGCCTCTGCCTTCGCTTCAACACTCTGACCTACTACAGAGCAAAGAGCAACAGAAGATGAATAGAGCAGTCCTGCCCTCCTCTCATCCACTTTCCCCGGGTCAGCTTGAGGCTTTGAAGAGTCATCAGCAACAAAAAACTGATCTGATAAAATACATTGATCTGTTTCAATTTAGGATGAGCTTCTTGATTGGCTCTGGCTTGCCACAGGGCTACAGCAGTGCTCGTGCCAGCAGAAGAGAGGGAATGAGGTAGATGAGTAGTTAAACACAGGGGAAGGCAGCAGTGCTTCAGTCAGCTTGAAGCACGTGTGGGGCTGTGGCACACGTGAATACAACCACCACCCTCACATTAGCACAGTGCAGGCAGCATCCAGTGGAGTGATTATTCCCTTTCTATCAGCACTCATGAGCTCCCAGCTGAAACCTCTGTTTGGCTTTTACACATACACACAGCTCTTAAAAGAAATACAAAACAATGTGAAGGAGTCCAACAAAGTGCAAATAAAATCCTGTGGTCACGTGAAGGAACTGCCTTTCTTCAGCCTGGACAACAGAAGGCAAACCCAGGTGCCACCTGCAGCCTGCTAAAAGGGGCACTGAGATGAGCCAAGCAGGTCTCTTCTCAACAACACACAGCAAGACATGAAGCAAGAGCTAAAACATGTAAAACAGAAAACACTAACCGGATGCAAGGAAAAACGTTCACAAACAAGAATGTTCAAGCAACAGGGTGGAATCACTCTCTTTGGAAATTTTCAGAACTCAAATGGCCCTGACCAACCTGTTCTAACTGCGAAGCTTGTTCTGCTTACAGCAGGGGGCAGGGCCAGGTAACCCCCAGTGGTCCTCAGCAGCCTAAATTTTTAACCAACATGCTACACAATCCACAGTATCACGTAACACATGCAGGGTCTACAACCTGCAATGTCATCAAAACCAAATTTGCCTGGAAGCAGTCCAACTACTCACACACGCTTCATATCCATATTCTAAGAGCTGTAAACACTGGATTTTAAATTTACTCAAGTTATATTCAAGCTTGCCACAAAAGAATTATTTTCCTTTCTCAAAGCCACTTACAATTTCATACAGTTTTAATAGATCACTTCAGATACAAAGCAATTAAACCACTATTTTCACTTTCTGTAAAAAGCACAAGCTAATGGATAGCTTAGAAGAGCAACATTTAAAGCAATAATTTCCAAAAAGCGTAGTATAATCAACATCAAAACTTGGTAAGTCACATATAAATAAATTTAACTGCAAAACTGTTGGAAAAATCCAGACTTAAAAGTTTTGTGCAAATACAGGGGATCAATCCTTGACTGGCAGCACAATTCCTGAGAGTGAACAGTGACCTTTGGAAATCAATGCTTTAGAGCAAGGTAATGACTGCTGTAGCTAAACCTTTATAATGGGAGATAATCAAACTTGCACTCAGTAACATACATAGCACCTGAAGCAATTACTGTTGGAGTTATGACATACACCCACTAATCCTCACAACTTCAGTATGACTTTGTACACATCCTGTCAGCCAGAATTCTGACAAGATCTCTCTCATGCTTTATAACGAACCTATCCCATCAAATCTTCTACACAGTTCTGTTGCTTTACCATTCTCCATTTGGAATTTTAATCTACAATCCCAATGGCAATAATAACAACTTCACTATAGAATATCTGAAGAAACACATTGCCACTGGAACAACAATCACCAGAACAACAAAACCAGAACAAATCAGTTACTGCAACAGTTACTGCAGAGAATGGTACTGCTGTGAACTGAGTGTGCTACACCAAACTGGTGGCATTTTCATCCCTCACAACCTTTCCGAGCACGAATGGAAGATAACTCTATCAACCCAATCCACTCCTTGCTAAATTACATAAAAGGATTGCAGCAGCATTAAGTGACTCCACGCTGACTGCAGAGGTCAAACACCCAGAATTGAAGTCCTTCCTTCACACAAATTTCCACCACAACTCTCATTAATTTCCACAGCACTAGTATTTCGCTCAGCGTGCTTCTGAACTAGGGGGAAAAACCCGAGCCATTTTATCACCCACTGGGTAATGTATCATCTTAGCATGGTGCACTTCAGGTTGCCAAGGTGCTGCAACCACTGCCTGCCTTACCCTGTCAGCTCTCTCTCAGGTTCCTATCCAACAGGCAGCCTCGGATTCAGCGAAGGAAACTCCTACACAGGAACAACCAGACCTCATTTGCATTCTCTGCAACACAGAAGCGCAAGAAAGGAGTATAAACTCAAACCCTTAGTACCATGTAGCTTATTCTTAAATTTCAAGTCAATACTTCTTTCAGCAATCTAGTACCTTGCAAAGTGAATTTCAGATTCTCGTAAGTAACCAAGACTGTATCTTATAATCAACTTAAGAGCTGCTCACCACGTCAAGCCCCCTGTTTTCAAGAAATTGATTTTTATGTGGATGTAACACAAAATTGATATTAAGAGGTATTTCTACTTCCTCCTGTCATTACTGTAAAAAAATTATATGCTGCAGAATAATGACACAGTACTCAATGGAAAAGACTTAAATATCGAAAAATTCATTGCAAACTAAAACCTCACTCAAAAGTTGTAATTATCTAAAAATTGTCATTTCTGGACAACAGGAGTAAGGAAACAAAATTAACTTTAAAATATACTCTGTAAAACATAAGAACTTAACTACTCACTTATAAACTAACTATGCTGTACTTATATTCTACAATATGGAATTACTCTTCATGAGTATTTTCTTTTCCAGAGAAATCAAAAAAAGCAACTACTATACATTGCAAAATCCACCAGGAACTGTGCTCTAAAAAACAGCTAACGTAAGAAATTTGGGATTCTAATCTAGTAACGCACTGCATTATGCAAGCATTAACTTTCTAAACATACAAAAATAAGTTCTCATTCCAAGAACCTGAATCTGAATAGTACTTTTAAGATGAATTTACAATGCTTGAAATTAGCTGTGGAACTGAATTTAATCAACAATATTCCAAAGACATCTGTATGCAACAGAGTATGAGAAGAAATTGGTAATTTTAAATATTCAAAAGAATGATGAAAAACCTGAGAAAAACTACTCTAAAAAATAGAAACTATTCAGGAATCAGAAAAATAGCAACAAGAAAAGGAACACAAAAGTGCTTCCTCTCATGAATTGCTAGGCACATTATGCCTCTTCATGGTTTTTAAGATCAAGCAGATGAACACCTAAGAGGACAGGCAGGATCCTTAAACAATTGTGAAATACCAGCTCCATGCACAGAAGGGCAAACGAAAACCACACACTAAAACACAGACAACCTACAATAGGCTGTTTATCCAACCCCTTCATTTCCCTTTAGTACGCCATCAAAAAAAATACTGATTTGAGTTTGCCAAATGTGGTAGCTTATCAAACTTCCAAAAACTACAGTGATATTTTAGTATGCTAAGAAAAAAAAAGGAAATGTGCAGTTCAACTAACAGTATGTATGATAGTAAAGGCTAATCCAGCTGCAGCCAACACACCAAGCGCACGTGTGAACGCCCAGTGGGGCTGTCTACAGCCTGGTTTCCCTCAGATACATATGTTCAACATAGAATTCCTAATTTATTCAATACAATCTTTTTCCTACTGCATCCAGAGCCGCTCTTGCCCATACCAAAATCTTGACAATATCTTTATCAGGAAACAGATTTTTCAGAGAAAATCCAGAGTAACCTCAGCCTGAAGGTCAGGATGCTTCCCTATCCCATGGGATTCCCCAGATTAAAGGCTGGGCTAACACCCCAGCACTGACTATCCCCATCACTATGCTATGGCCTGTTTTGGGCTCTGTCTTCCAAGCTGCTGCACTGCATACAGAATTCCTCAGGAATTTCAATATTCATAAAACATTCTGAAAGGTCCTGGTTTTGTCACTGACTTAGGAAGGAAACATTCACCTGCTCAAAAGATATTAGATGCTCTTAAGATTTCTACAAACTACCGTACGCTATAGTGCAGACCGTCAGCATATGTTATTTGTGCAAAACAGTACTTCAAGGAATATTGAGTCAGTCCTTCAGATGTTTTTACCTTGTTTCTACTCTAAAATACTCGAGTTTCATACTTCTCATTCTGTGCATATAGTTTGCAAAAATTCTGAAAAAATATTCTGTGGTCCCAAAATGTAACTTCTTTATGAATTGATTGTTTCTCAGTTGATTTATAAACCAATGCTCAATTAATACCTTTTCATTGCCACTCTAGTCCATACTTAGTTTAAAAACCAAACCTTGCCACAAGCATGGTTCACATGAGCTAGTATCTGCTAACAACTGCCAATAATTAGCTGAACAGCCATTTGTACTCCTTTCAGTTATTATGTTTGGGAAATCTACTGAAAATTGAATAGGATGAATTGATAGATGTTTAAGTTCTTCAGCAGTGCAGTCCATATCAATACCCCCAAATCCATGCTATCCATCTTGTCCTTGAAGCCAATGCCTTGTTGAAGGCCACTGGAGATTTCACCACCTATTTTAGTGGAACCAAGATGATTTCTGTAGTCGACTTATCTCAATAAATTCAAGCTTCAACACCAGATCTTGAAATTCCATGCTTGGATCAAGTTCACAGCAAAACTACTTCAAGTTCCACCTGAGGCAAGGCATAAGACCAAACTTTACAAAAATGATCAGTCTCTTGCAATGAAGTTAAATCTTTCTCCCCAGACCTTTCCTTTCTTCACTTCACCACCCTTTCTTAACACCTTCAATGAGAGAAAAGTTACTGTGTTACGTTTTTACAGCGATTCTGCCTGCTTGCTTTCTAACTCTTTTGGTAAGGATTGCCCTTAACTCTAGAACATTTTAACACTACTGCAAGAAAAGGAAGGAATAAAACAACCTTGATAGTCTCTTTGTACTAGTTAATGGTGGAACTTTTATTTTGTCTAAAACCTGAACAATTCTCAAAGCAAAAATAATACCGACAGAGTGGTTGGGGTTTTTCAATAAGGAAAGCAGGAGCAAATTAGCATTTGAAAATAAAGATACACACATTAATTTAAGCGTGTGATGACCTTGAAAAAACTTCAGTTCAGGTTGGTGCTTATGCATTTATGTTGGTGCAACAAGGGCCTTCCCAAAACTGCTCACTCTGACTTTCAAACTAAAACAGGGGCAGGTCACAATGAATGTTTTAACAGTTCATTATTGTCACTGCTTTTCCTCTATCATAAGAAAGAAAAACACACTTGTTTTTGTAGGCAACTGCCATGTCTGTGCTGGACCGGGTATATGACAATAAAAAAACCTTTCAAGTATAGATGCAGCTTATTCCAGCAGAACCACTGTAAGGAATTCTGCCAACTCTCTGAACAGTGACTACATTATCAAAGAGGCTCTTATGCCTGCTCTATAGCCACTACTTAGACAGGAATGACACACTTTCGCGCTTTCGCTGCTACATCTCCCCTAAAAAGCACCAGCCATTAGATTTACCACAAGCCTAATGCAGCATGAAGAGGCACGATCGCTGAGCATTAGAGCCTCATTGTGAAACTCAACTGCAGTTATGCAGATACAATTTCTCTGGAACCCATGTGGAAGTACACCAGCAAAACTCTGGAAAGACAGCAGGCAGCACATCCAGGCATCCATGACTGCAAAGCCCTTCAGTTCTAGACTATGGACTTACCTCTGTGCAGAACATCACGAGTACAAAAAGGGACCTTGGAGAAAACTGCAAATGCAGCTTATATTAGCACAACTTTGGGGCTTTCCTCTCAGTACAATTAAACTAAATATATAAACAGTACTGGAAAAGGACACCTGAAGGAGCTGGGGCAAGAAAGCTGCACATCCATAAGGTGATGTAAATACTTAGCTACAGTACAACCATCTCTGTAGCACCGACTTCAACTGAGTCCACACATTTACTGAGAGCATTTTCAACTCGAGAATATAGGTATCACACACAAGGCAAGCACTCTTAAGTATGAACGAAATAAGAACACACCGAAACACCCGAGTATCACACCAGTGAGTAAGCCAAAGTGTATCAATGGAAGCACAACCTGGCTACTGTATCAACATGGTGCAGCTTCACACTCCTCCAGCAATGTAAACAAAGTGCTACTTGTAACAACAATGACAAACTTTTACGCTCAGACAGAGAAAAACACACCTAAAAAGAATAGGTCTGGAATATTTAAGTACCACCCAACAAAGATCTCAACTCAAGATGAGAATACACTGTGATTTAATGCAAGCAGGCCAGTGTGCAGATTACGTATAGTCATTTGGCAAGTACTAGGCCCTGAGAGAATATAAACCGGTCATTTTTATCCCATTTCTGCCATTTCTTTACTATTTTCACAAATTAATGAAAAGAAACACACACAATCTTCCAGACATTAGGGTATAACAGAGAAATTTTATTACGTAAAAGTATGCTACCATTAAAAAAAAATTCACTACTTTGATCCCAAGATTCCTGTTAACAAAAATAATCACTTCAAGATGCAGTGACTTTAATAAAGTAAGATTTCTGAAATAAGTGAACAAATACTCTACTCGACACTCAAGATATCTGTAAACAACTAGTTTCATAGCTGGTGTTTTTTTCAAAGCTAAAATGTTAAAAAGACCCCAGGAAAGTCTTTTAAAAAGACAGCTCATATCCAGACAATTTTTTAGTATATTCCAAGCAATGAGTGTATTTCAGAGAATGTTGTTTAAAACCCTTCAACAGGAAAAAAAAATTTAAACAGCCTTAAGATTATTCCTGAATTTTAGAAAAATCTCCCACTTCCATCAGGAATGAGCAACGGGAATGGGGAAGTGCTCCTCTGATGCGTCAAAAAACATAAACCCAAGAACTACACAAGCATTCCACACTCCTTAGCGGGCACTGCATAAGTTGGTCTGGCAGTACACTTTGCTCTTCCCAGGTACAGGTGATGTTGGTATTATACTCAAGCCTCATGAGCTTTGAGTTGATTGTACAAAGATGTTAAACAAAAGGTGGTTTTGAAAAAAAAAAATAAAAAAGTATTTACAGTGCTCTTCCTAAAAACAGCACCAAAACAAAACTTTAAGAATATATTAAGGTGGAGCTGCCAAATTAAATAATTTTGAAAAAACAGCTTTCTCTAAGACATAAAGGAGCAATAAAAACTTGAAAATATGCTAGTCCCTACCCACACCAAAAAATTACAAAGACAATAACAGCAACAAAATGAGCGACCTACCCACCAAAAAATTACCTACGTTTTTATTTTTGCAAACACTTCAACACGTACTGAAGCCTCTTCAATGAAAAAATACCCTGCCCTATGCACTACACCGGCTCATTTTTTAAAGGCGGATTTCTTTTTTAACGCCATGTTTTATTTTTTGGTCATCGTGCAGAAGACGATGTTCTTTCAAATCTTTAATTCCTATAACCTGAATGACAAGAAAGACGTATTTGAGGTAAGGAAACAAGCTTATAAGGGATGTTGGCGGGTTTGAAGCTGCGCGTAGGGGCCCCTGTGAGCCAAGCCTGTTTAATCCCCCCCCCCCAAGCGGGTGAGCAAGGACTAGGAAAGGAGTGTGGGGTACGGGAGGGAAGCAAGGCTTTTAGGATTTCGGGGACAGGCTCCCAAAGCCCAAGACAGGAACGCTGCCCAGACACGCGCAGAAATACGGCCCGAGCCGGGCGCGACGGCACCGCCCCACACGGCGCGGCGACAGCAGAAAGGACCTTAAAATGGCGCCCGTGGGGGAGGAGAGCGGGCGAAACTGCGCAACAAACGCTGGCAGGGAGCCAGGCAGCGCCATCTTCCCGCTCCCCCGCGCGGCCGGGGCTGCCTGCCCGCCGAGCCCGGGCACGGCCGGGGCCGGGGCCGCCGCCGGAGCCGCTCGCCGCTCTCCCTGCGCTCCCTCGGCCACCCCGCGCTGCCGAGCCCGCGGAAGGAGAGGAACGGCCAGCAGGCAATGGCGGAAGGCACAGGCCTCCGCGTCTCATTGCTGCCCGCAGTGATTAGAACAGCTCTGACTAAATACAAACGTTCCCTCTATACGTCGTTCGATCTTGCCCGGCTTTTAACGTCTCTCTACCTGTTTTCTGCTATCCTCTAGTAACTGAATTTTGCAATTAATACCAAAAAGCAAAGTATAATTTACATACTGAATACCGCCCATGACTCAATAAATGTGATCAGTGAGCATTTCAGAACCCCCCCTCCACAACCAACTACTGTTTTAAGCCGCAAGTAAAAAAATCTATTTACAAAGTATCGTTTCTTTTACGCAAAATAATCCCAGCAGCACAAAGGATCGGATTCACATCCACTCTACAGCGAAGCCAAAGGGGTCACTCCAGAAAGAGACGCTTTATTGTGTTTTAAAATGGCGTTACAATTAAATATTTTCTCTCTCCAAAAGAAAAATAAAAAATTAAATAAATAAAATTAAAAGCACATCGAAAAACTTGGTCCCGAAAAGGCGAAAAAAAGCGCATTAGCCCAAACCTACCGCCCGAGCATTTTGCGCACCCACAAAAGCGACACAG